>KV875140.1:0-19487 GCA_001879275.1 Coniochaeta ligniaria NRRL 30616 | reverse complement strand
ATTTATTATTATAAAAATAAATAATATTATACGTTTATCTTTTTAAATATATTAAATAGTTATATTATTTATATATTTTAATAAGTTTTAATAAAAACTATTAATACTTAAATTAACTAAATAAAAAGTTATTTATTATATTATTAAACTATTAAAGTTTTTATAATTATTATAAATTCGAATAATTTAACTATTAGCTACTTTTAAAATCAAAGTATAAACTATATTATTATATTTATTAATTTTATTTAAATAAAACTTATTATTAAATTTATTATTAAAAATATTATAATTATTTTATAAAATCTTTATTTTAATTTAAAATTTATTTAAAATATAAATATACTTTAGTTATTTAAAATAGTAATAAAACTTAGTCGAATCTTTACAAACTTTAGTTAATAATTTAAAGTTATTAAAATCGAAATAAACTTTTTTCTTAATATTATTTTAATAGTTATTAAAAGTAAAAACTTTATTTTTATTTTTACTAATAAAGTAACTTTCGAAAGTTAATATATTATTATTAAGTTTATATTTATATTTAAATAAATTAAATAATAAATATACTAGCTTTTTTTAAATAAATAATACTAATTCGTTTAAGTATACTAATATATTATTTTAATATATATTAATATTATATTATATTATTATTATTATGTAGTGTTTTAGCACTTTTTACGATATAGTTTAGAACGTAATATTTAACGCCTAATTCGATATAGTTTAAAATAAAGTTAAGGTTTACCTAAACTCTTAATTTATATAAATACTTTAAACTCCTTTAATAGTATTACTAATAAGAGTTATACTACGAACTCTATTTACTTATAGACTATAGAAAGAGCTAGCTTATAAGATTAAGCTTTGTAGAAGGCTATAAAATAGCTAGCCTACCTTGCCTTACGCTCCTTATTCGCTTAGATCTTCTTCTACTTCGTAACTTTTCTTCCAATTGCAACTATATTATAATACATCTACTAAGATAAATCTATTTACGCACGTAAAATATATCTAACGGTAAGACAGCTTTACTTCTACTACTAGGTCTTAGCTTTGCTAATCTCTAGTACTTAGTAGATCTACGATACTTTATATTACTACTTATATCTTAGTCCCTAGAGTTACGTAGAAGGCTAAGACCTTATTCGCTACTTTATCGTTCGAAAACGATAAAGCTAAAGAAATCCTACGACAAAATCGTATAGACTAGTTAACTTCGATCCTTAAGGCCCTTAATCTAGTCTTAAAGATTAATAAGAAGCGCCGTAAAGAGATCGAGGCTTATAGTAGTTGGATTTAGAAGCTCCTAAAGAAAGAGATTAAAGATTCGCCCGAGATTAGTAGTATTAAAAGGGACTAGTTATCGATTAAGATATAGGATAGGAAATTCGACGATATATTAGCATATATACTAACAAATTAAGGGCTAGGCGAGACTATTGTCGGAGTTTAGCGTAATTAAAGGCTACTTACTATTTAGTTAGATCTAGTAGTTAAATAGTCTTAGGAGACAACTGTTAGCTCTTTTTTTCGTATAATAAAAGACACGTTATTAGCCTTTTAACGCTATGCTAAAGGCGATAATATTATATTATATATTTTCGTAATATTAATATTAATTTAATTTATTTCTTTAAAAAGATATTTAATATTATCTTTAAATAGTAATAATAACTTAATAAATAGTATTATAATATAAAGATATATATAAAATAAAGTAATAGTTAATTTACTTACTATATAGTATTTATTAAGTAAAGAGAAAATAAAAGAAAGTACTAAGTTTATAAAATATAAGGTGCCTTAAATAGTAGTAGCTGTGTATAGACTACTACACTAGCTACGCGCTAGCCTGCGCACTGGCCCTCCGTCACGTGACTTAGGGCTTTAGGGCTGCACCTGCAATTGATGGCAGTTGCTAGCAATTGCAGCTATGCCACTGCCGTTACAATTTGCACTTTTAAGACCATTGGCACCCTGTTTGGCCAATACTGTGTCCCAGGCCTGCAAGGATTGCCAACATGCTATCTATCTCAAATGGGGGTCCTCCCACCATGGTAATTAGCGGGCGCGGTGACGCAGCAGCGCGGTACTTGATTCCATTGCATTCTCAGCCTCTATCTCGGTCCCAGTTATAGGTACGGTGCTAGTCGCTACGGTGCTAGCGGCGCTGCTACCACTAGATTTGTTAGATTCAACTTTAGCCAGACATATGTCCAAGGCGCCGCTCCCTAGCTCTTCAGGGTAGGCAGATACTTACGTATTCCAAGGTCCATTTTGGCCGTGGCTTTGGGTCACGACGCCATACCAGATATCATCGGCTTCATTGAGAAGCCTCATCTACCTGGCATATCGTAGTTTATTCGGCACGAAGGTGGTCAACGGCGTAAGGTATGGGTTACCATCGTAGTAAATAAGGTCGCTGAGGCGGAGCCTGCCTTAAGCGAACTTCTTTAGTGCCATAGCAGGATCTGGCTTGAATCGCTGGTGGGGATCGTCAAGGAGTGCTGGCAGGCCTTCTCCGCCTCGTAGTTGTTGGCCTTTCTGAGCAGTATGCTCAGTGCTTCACAAAATCAAAGCTGAGCCAGCCAACAAGGTGTGAAACAGGGTGCTGATCTGGCTCTCCACGTCTGGTTTGACGGAGTAGGTGTAGCCAGTCCCGGAGTTGGTGAAGGTCTAGAAGCGCTGTTAAAAAGCCATCACGTTGGTAAAGAAAAAGGGAAAAAGAGGTGTCTTTCCCTCAGAGACTACTCCAAGGCCTTGCGGGTTTGGTTGTGTAGGATTAAACTGATCAATCTTGCTGCGGTTGCTCGTGAGGTCTGAGGCATGCTTTCAAATGAAGATCCAGTCTGGCGCTGGGTCTCGAATGGAGATCCTGTCTCGCGAGGTAATGAACTGTTGTATGGGTAGGTAGGATACTGCGGGCCAGCCGGGGTTAAGGCGCCAAAAGATCGTTGTCTGCCGTTCTCGGGCTTGATCTCGTGGCCGCGGCGAGGAAGCTGGCGATGCCTTGCTATTTCGAAATCGTCGTTTCTGTCAGCTGGAGAGTAGCGTGGAGATGACGGTTCGCGGGGCGGAGATAAATTGTGAGCTGAAGCGCGGGGAGGCGCCGCGCTTTGCTCGTTCTGAGTAATAGTAGTACAAGGACCAGGAGGCTAACCTAAACAGCCTCTACTGGCGGTATGGTAACAAGGAGTGCGACGATGTATGCCAGATGACCATGGGAACCAGCACCAGCTCTGCACCGTGTGACCAGCCTGTCAAGGACGAGTCCTCTGACAAGGAACCGCCGACTACATCGCTGCTGGCGACATCGGACGTGGTGTCGCCCTCCGAACTGGGTGTCAAAGCCATATGTCCCTCTTTAAAGCCATCGTCTGTGCACGTATGCAAGCAACCCTGACCGGTGTGAGATTGCTCCTCCCCATAGTGTTTCTCGACTGTGTTTAAACTGATCTAGAGACCAGTCCATATTCAACTGCAGATCTCTCTCTACCTTCGTATAACAAACACGGGTCGATGCGTTCTGGAGACTTAATCTAACAACTCTTAACAGCATATGCCGTCCTCAGCTGCAGCAGCCTGCGAGGCCAGTGACTTAGGTGAGGGGCAGGATGGTTGATGCCGTCGCGCGTCCCGGGGCATTCGTCCTCCAGGCATCCGCTCTCGGACCATTTGGCTGGAAGGAGATATTGGCTTGCATGTGGAAGGAAGTCCAGAGTCTGTGAGGATTGCGCCTCATCCAAAACAGAGGGCCCTTATCGCCACTGCGCTCTCTCTCGTCTGCCTAGCCTTCAAGAGGAAGCGGAGACCTTCCGACTCTCTGTCGGCCTCGCTCGTCTCGAGATAGCGTTTCAAGACCTCCATCCACCACGCTGCTTCGCCTATCCGTACAAACCACTTTTAATTTGGGACTTGGCTATATCTCAGGCGTTTCATGGCCGGGCTCGCTGTTGATGTTAAGGTCAACTTGGTGGCGGAGGTGTAGAAGCCTGTCGGAGATCAAGTCAGGATGGCAGCTCAGAAGGTTGATCTCATTCTTGCTTTGCCTGTCATAAACCCACCCAGACTACGATGCCTGGTACGAGTACTCGCTGCACTTTATACCCCGTTCCATTTGCCACCCTCGTGTATTGAAGAAGTGTCTCATGAAAAATTATCGAGCCACAAGGGAGGCAGGTTATCTAGTTGTGATGATGATCAGCAGCTGCTTAGTGTCGAGAGAGAAAGAGTCGCCTTACCGACCTCAGGTTTGTTGGGACTATATCTCGCATTGATGCTATCCACAATAATGCAAAGCAGGGAACACGCCAAAGAAGACATGGTCACATGGTAGGCCAGGCCGACGAGGTTCTCCGCCATTTCATTCTGGAAAGCTTCACTAGCATCTAGGGCCAAGGTGACGAAATGGAATCTCCATTGTTGGGACGGCGAAGGGATGGATGCGGGTGGACCAAAAGAGCGGCAGTGACACTTCTTCTTGATCCCAAGTCTATCTGACAACCTTATCCTTGGTCGTTGACTGCGTGCGACTCTTCTTCTGAGCCCTCCCAGTCCTTTATCGCCTGGTCGCCTACGACGACTTCTGGCCTTTGGTATCCTCCCTGGGTTGTATTATGACGTCATGTCATATATGGTATCGTATCAAAACATTGTCCGTGGTCGGATGCCTGGTTGCTCGTTGATGGTCTGCGAACTTCTGGAAACTTTGCCATCAGTTAGCTATGGTTGGAGCGTGCATACGTCAGGTTCGAACTCACCTTCCACCATAGTAAGTAGCTTTCCCACTACATCTTCGCCCAAGTCGGGTGCCCAAATTCGCGAAGCACACGAGGTAGGCAATCAGCTGATGGGAGGCGTATGCGATGGTTCTAGCTGACAAGATCTACCCTCTGTCGTCGACTCGCCCCGCAAACGGCCCTCCTTCTCCCTCTCGCAAGACCTGTAAGGGCTGACGGATCCGTACGAGAGTCACCATGGATGGGCGGTGGCAAGCCCCTTCTTCTCCACCATCCACGTAGAGGTGTTACATCGTGCATGCCTCTCTAGTGGGCAGTGACGGTAGCTGCAAAGTGCATGGCAGTGGCTCCGATGCAAACCAGTCCCATAGGCAGGTCGGGTGGTCATACTGGTTTTGCATCCGAACTGGGAGATCCAATGCCGACATGAATCTCGTCGACACACTGATATCCGTGAACCTATTGTGTTCGAGTTAGCATGTACCATTTAACAGCATTGCAACAGATAAGGCCCGAGACCTGGGGCTTCATCATCGACCAATAACTCGACGATCAAGTCGTTGGCTGGGTTCCTAGGCAGGATAGACGTCCACGAGAGGTTCAGTATCGTCTAGCAGTTCGCCTCGGAAGTTTGGGCATTGCGACTCAATTGTGATGGTAGACCGAGATTGGTCGGCATCCACGGCCAAGAGTGAAACTATCCGAGGACCTGGCCGCCCTTTGACGTGGACCAGTAGAAGCCGAAGAAAAAAAAAGGAAAGGAAAAAGGCGCGGAGGAGCCACACTTGGTGGTCGAAGTGAAGGAGTCTGTCGGAGATGGACCTCTGGTGGACTTCTGTCGACGTGGGCGACGAAGCGAGCCGGACCAGTGTTTAGTGGTCGGATGGCTGGTGGTGAAGGATGGCGCGAGGATAATCATTGGCGAAAGCACTTGCAGGGAGCCTCTTAGGCAGTCTCGCCATTCCAGCGATGTCCAAAGAGAGGAGATTGCCTGTTTCCCCCTGTCGCTTTGGTAACACAAGCAGAAAAGGCTAAACCAGAAAATAGAAACAGGGAGGATGATAGACAGATGAGATGATCTCACCTACTCTCTGGTAGTATCCTCCCCAGACTCCTCATGACCTCGATGACGGGGCTGTCCTTCGTATCCGCAGCCTTTTCTCATTCTCTTCCTGTTCCTTCAGTCTGTCCGCCGCGAGGTAGACAACTCTGTCTACTTGCCGGCCGGCGGTCAAAATCCGCTGGTCGAGGATGTATACACTGTCGGCTATATGGTCCACCTTGAACTCTAGACCTTACTGCGTTTCCTTCACCCGGGACACTGACGGCTATGCTAATCGACCCGTTGAAGCCGTGTCTTTGTTTTGGTTGGGGGTTAGGCAGTACTGAGTTGGGGACTACTTGACTCGTCGCTGAGGTCAAAAGCAGTGTCGAGAATTGATACTCGGGTTGTTGTTGTTCGTTTTGTTGCATGAGATGGGTGAGAGAGATACTCGACCTCAGTTGTCTCTGCCGACACGTCGTTAGCTCATCTTCTGTCAACTAAAGCAGCAAGGGATAACATACCGTAGCTGTCACAAAGGTTTTGTAATAGCCTACACCAGCACCATTTGAGTATTCTTATCTTCAACCGCTTCTGCTGTGGCCGCATAGCGCGGCGTCAGGACGTGTGGACATGGTACCAGTCTTCGCATTACGTCGATGGCGATGTCCTTATCGAAAAAAATGCCTCCCTAGGAGCTGAGCAGAAGAGTTAGCGGAGGAACATAGGAGATGAATGACCGGCGCAGGGGCAGGGGACGTACGAGGTTTGCAGTCACTATACGCGCCTATGACTCTTCGGAGCTCGTGGCATCGCCTGCCTTGGCGGAGCACTACAGTTCCTTGACTTCGTGTTTCTGATGAGCAATTAATACATCGTACGAGTATCGAACATGAGAATGGAAATTGTAACCAAAACAAATCCAATAAGTTGAATGGTCATTGACAGGATTGACGGAATAACAGCTGCGGTGCTTTAATCCTAAACTGGGAGGTCGAAGGTGGAAATGGAAGATGGTGGAACAAACAAACACATGCAACCTCTGCCACCCCTCTTGTTGAATCCGGGCAAAATGCGGGGTCACTGGCCTCGATGTATGTACTTTGTACCCTTTTGCAGCCACTTTGAGGCTTGACACGCTAGGCACCCAGCTGTGGCTTAGACCACTCTGCTTGAACCGCTGTCCCACCAAATTAGGCAAAGCCCATCGTACAAGAGTCACGGTCTTCTATACCGTCCTCACCACTCAACAATGAGACAACCTCCGGGTACGAAGAGTGACAGTCTTCCAAAACGAGCGTCATCCACAAGTCTACGAGCTGGCGAAGAGTGACGGTCTTCTGAAACGAAGTTCTGGCCCGTACACCAATGCCCTTAATCACGAAATAAAGCCTCTAATTTCATCCAGCAATGCTAAGCACGCCTCAGCTTTCGAGAAGTCAAATGTTTGGTCAGCAGGTATGATACTTGTAGGTAGTCACTTGTACAAATTCAGCTCCTCTAAACATCGGTTACGACGGTCTATATCTACCTCCAGAGTCCATCATTGGATTTATTGACATAGTAGCGATTGACACCGTCATGCCCTTCAAGACGACCCGGACATGGACTTGGGGTGATGCTCCACTGGTATTGGGTATTTTTTTCTCCCGGTTACTGTGATCCTTTCCAGATATGATCCTTTCGTTTCCCTGTCACTATCGGCCATCCTCACTCGCAAATGGACAAGCAGCAAAACGCCTTCGGCTTTACGACCGGCTAGCAGCGACGTCAATCAGCAATAAAAGAAGCCACGGCATCATCGGAGAGTCTGCCACAACGGCAGTTAGGGACCTTTTCTAACAATAGAGACATAAGTTCACCTGTCACGTCTTCTCCTACAATCCAGCTCTCATCTAACCCCAACCGCATCAGATCATCAAAGGCAAGCCATTTCTGTCTACCAAGTGAGCTCTCCCACCCGCATGGACTGTTTCCCGGCCGACATTTTTGGCAAGCCACTCGCTCGGACTAGATAACGTTCCGCGACTGATGACACAAAGAAGGAGCTCAACGGATTCGTGTTCCAACGAGGGTCCGATGGACAGCTGCTCCGCAAGATTTGTGCAAAGCTGGAGTGCGTGCACGACAGGCCTTTGGTGCGATTGTGCAGCCCAGGATTGACACCAGGCTCTAATATATTGTGGTAGAACGCTCCGACGACCAGTTCGAGGCCCTTGATCAGAGAAAATGTTAGGGATGAGCGGAGACCGGTCGCATCAAGGAGTGAACCGACGCTTGGTTGAAGGACGATAGAGATGGGAAGCAGTGGTCGTGGCTCGAGATTGTGGAGAGACGAACCAGATCGGCTCGGGGACATGGCCGTCGTGGTTAAGAAGAGACAGCTGAGGAGCTTTAGTGCCTGTGAGCATGGTCTCCTTAGGTCTGATGGCCATTGGGATCAGAGTCCGCGGCCCAGAGTCCTCGTTGAGACGCAGAGCAGAATGTCGAGCCGTCGCGTGTCCCTCGCTATAGCACTACACGTCGTGGCCCAGACGAGATGCCTCGACCACCACCGGCTGTCCGTCGACATGATACTCCTCAACAACGATACTGACCAGCTACATATCGCCCGTCTCGACAACATGTCACTGATCCACCCTTACGGAGAGAAGGCAAGAGCGTCAACCCGAACCGCCCCATCACCATCGAGCCGAGTCTCTCAACGATCCTGCACCGCACTCTCCCATCATCATCCATCTGACATCCTCACCATCGTCGTACGGCCTTTCCAAAACCCAAATACTGTGAAAATGCTCGTTCGTTGCCGTCGTTCGGCGGCGCGGTGAGTCGTTAGCAACTCCGCCACACTCAAAGCCGCAGTCCGCCTATGTAGAGTCTCATGACAATAAATACAGCAACGCTTCGCCACGGCGGAGCAATTTACCTGCTCGTGGTGTCGCGAGGGCGCTTGTCTGACCCAAAGTCTGGCGGAAGGTTGGCCCACACATATCCGTTATGCTGCCTGCACGCGGCAGTAGCTGCAGGCTCCACGATGGAGCAGTAGTCTGGCTGTGTTCCACTGTAGGGCTCACCACTGCATCGTCAGATCAGATAGACATGAAGACCCGTTCCAGATTGTTGAATCGACCGACACGCGTCGGCCCCCGGAGCAACATATGTCGAGCAACGACACCGACCCACATTACCGCCTACTCCAAACTCTACACCTACACTGGCCGACTCACTTTGCTATAATGAAATAACATGAGCCCCATTGAAGGTATGATCGGCTAGGTTTGGACAGAAACCGCGACCCCGAGGGCAGGCTAGTCCTGGGTCAGAAGGAGCACCTAGGACATAAGGCACATTGGACAACCATGTGCTACTCATTCCGTTGGCGACGGAACGCCATTACGTGTAGCGGAGCCACACCTGTAGTCACGGGACAGTGGAGCGATACATGGGGTGGAGCGTCACCTGGAGTGAGGCGACGCCTGCAGTCATAGAACAGTGGAGCGACATCCGAAGTCATGGACTGTGGAGCGACATTTTGTAGTGGAGCGTCACTTGGAGAGGAGCGTATGCTAGAGTGGAGCGTTACTTGGCTAAAGTGGCGTAGTGGAGCGATAGCTGGAGTCACGGCGTAGTGGAGCGACACCTGGAGCTGGAGTTACTCTCCGTGTTTCGTGTTGGCCTGTGACTGTGTGTAGCGATCACGTTTCTCAATACGGCCGGCCTCATTTGCGCGTTGATATGACTCCGTGATGAGACTCGTGTGTACTACGTATACGTTTTGCCCGGCGAGATGAGGTACTATGTCGTTGCCGGCAGACTTAATATGGGGCGGCAAGGGTAGCAGCGCATTACTGGATCTCGTCCAGGCTATTAATAAGATGTATGGAAGTCGAGAAAGTGAGTAATGGTCTGAAGCATAGCTACGAATGTAGACCATGATCTGCTCCTGTCGCGGTAATCCGGTGAGAACTTGTGACTCGATGAGATGACTAATGACCTTTCTCCAGCTCAGGTTCCGAAATTTCGACTAGCTGTCACGTCGATATCTCTCCATTTTTACGCTTCCTCCCCAGGGAGATGGTTCGACATCTTTATACCTGGCATTGAGTGGCGGAGGCATTTTCTCAGGGTTAACCCCATCTTGCCGCTGTATCGTCAGTTCGGTCACGTTCCTACTAAAATCGTGAGACCAGGAAAGCGACTGACGGAGAGTGCTGACAGAACATTTGCTAGCGTATTTTGACGTCTTCGGCTTTTGCAACACCCTGCAGGGAATCCACCGGAGGATCATCATGCGACTACTGAACGCCGCCTCTTCACGCCCAACCTCACTAACTTTCGCGCCAGAGCAAGCATCCACGCTGTCGACCAGTGTGATCGGGGTTACCAAGAAAAGAGCCAGGCTCTTGTCGACCATTCCACTTCCCTGGGTCAAGCTCACCCAGCGCCTTTGGACTGAGTCAAGCGACTGCGGAACACAGCTGTTACGGTGCTGATGTTGTTGTCGAGGACCGATGAATCACTTCATAACCAAGCACAGAGCGGAAATCCTCGTTTTTGTGGAGAGCTAGTCTCGGTGCTAATGGCAAAGTAATACTTGGTATCAGCGAGCCGGAACAAGTATCGAGGTAATGACATCCGATGGTAAGACACTTGAACGTATTCTAGGGTGACAGGTCCAAGTCGTAGTCAGCAAAGACCAGGTACACCTCTTAGGTAAGCCTTTCCTCGGTAGATGTGTTTCGACGATGGGTAACTTGTACTAGCTGACGCTGGTTGCGATCAAGGTGCCGGTTGATGAGTACACGATAGTGGCTGTCGCGGTTTACATCTTCTATGCGTTGAAAGTAGAGGACGAGACCTCGTCGACAGAAGGGCAGGAATGGCACTGACGTAGCTGGCGTGTCTGCTGGTCTGGTGCTGTTCTTAGGATGGGCCGAAACCCGTGACAGGCATCTTATATTTCACGATGGCGAACGGTGAGGGAGGTGGTCGTCAGCTGACTAACTGGGATCAGCCCTTGCCGGTCTCTGCTCGAACCAAGCTCTTAAGATATCTTTATCCACATGGCTAGCTTTGATCCATAAGGTAGAGGGTGTGGCAGACTCGTGTTGGGCCCGAATCATCCGCTTGGGCGATTAACTGACGGGCAGAAGATAAGATGTGAAACGACGAGAAACAAAAAAGACTCATGTGTTCACCTAAATTGCAACGTTCCTTTTCCCATGGAAACTGTGCCGAGAGAGATGTAGTATCTATTTGCAGGACAGATTTGTCAGGGCAAAATCTCGGGAAGATCACAGAGGAAGGAGGCTTGCCACAATGGGACTTCCCCGCGCTAGGGAGCACTTATCGATAAGACCTAGGTCAAGGAGATCTCGCCTAAGGTGGAGCCCAATCCTGCTCGTCTCACTTGAGCGGCATGGCGGGACCGGACCGGGCCGAACCGGCACCGGATTCCAAGTTTCGGCCCGTGCCGTAGCGTGACATCCATCCAATGCAACCAAGAACTGACTTCCACCCGTGCTAGTCACCGATTCTTGAGACGCCCGGACGAGCTTCACCGAGAACCTTGTCTGACATAAGGGCTGAATATGGCATGTCATTCGGGGTCAAATGAAGGGCATTTGGCAAACGCGCCTTAGCTCGGGCCTTGGGTTACTTCTGCATCGAGGATGCAAAAACGACCCAAGCCACGGAAGAGTACCATGGTCCAATCCGAGGTAGGGAGCCCCGTCAGTATCGGCATCGTGTTTTGCTAGAGGCTCCGGACATCAAGCTGATGCTGCCTGGGTTTCTTGCTCATACTTGTAAGTAGCAAGTGTTCCGTCTCGCTTTTGGCTTTTGTTTCGTTTTGACTATGTACTCCGTGCTAAACAAATTAGCTAGGGAAGAAGACTTGCTCACCTTGCCCATTCTGCCTGTTCGTCTTGTTCTTCTAGGTGACTCCTCTAAGCTAATGATCTTCACTGGCCCCTTCATGTAACCCAACAGCAAACACTCAGGTTATAAGGAATGCTTATCACCTGTAAGGTGCTGATGAACCTCTTGTGAACTTTCAGGGTAAGTAGCATTCCTCTCATCTTTACTACGAAGCATTTGTCATCGTAATGGAGCACCCCGGACATCTCATCTGGCTCTACAGTGCGGGAGGCTTTGGCGATCAGTACGTATGTAGTCGAGGAAGCGTGAACGTTTATCCACCCAGATATCACCTGCCGATTAAACAACTCCGTGAGTTCACCACAAGTTCGGTGATAAGGGACATGAAGTAACTTATCGAAGACTCAAAGGTCGATACTAGTGGAGCGGCATGTACACAGAAGGCGAGGACGGCATATACATAACATCCATATGCAGCTTCCAAAACGGGCGTCCTTGCAGTCCGTGTACATATTCTCCTTTCCCTAGTAGCGACATTTGAGTCTTTGATGATAAGTTACTTCACGTCCCTTCTGAGCAGACTGTGGTAAACTCGCTTGACTAAACGGATACGGTCATTAGCATTGCCAATAGCCCTTGGGTGGGGAAGATCTCTGTCTTGTTACGACATCTATAAGATGTGACCCTTTATTCCCGGTATCATTCGCTAGTTCAATTCACTGTCGCCGGGATCACTGTCGCCGGGATCACTGTCTAAATCCTGGCCTGGGCCGAGTCGACAGTCTATAATCTCGCAGTGATTGTTGACCAAGACCCATCAGACGATGATGGCATGGAGCCTGGGCGTGTTTCTGGCGGGCCAACGAGTATGAGCCCAAACCGTATACCGGGCTTCCACGTCGATTTAGCCATTGGAGGGGGCGTGTAAGAGAGACTTCCCAAGAGATTGACGATGGAAATGCCAAGTCTGCGCATGGGGTTTTGAACGGCCACAGGTGTTCTATGTATGGTCAAATCCTAACGTTGTGCCAATGTCCGAATTATGTGGTCACCGCCATATCGGCGACTCTGTTGACCAAAAGCCGCAAAGTCGTCGGACCCGCCAATCGGACTGGCCGCGTCGTCCATAAGATCGACATGTTCAATGCACCAGCTTTCGACTGGTTGAGTGTTGGTATTCGGCTACCCTGCGACAAGTCTAATACGTGAATCAATCGACACATAGTGTGTGGTATGTAATGGTTGCAGATACCAGACCGAAAGTCTGGCGCTAGTATCCGTGGCGTTGGGAGGCAGTTGGTGGTCGGTTTGGCCCTATGGGCTGCGAGGCAAAAGTTCATGGGGGAAGAGCTCCTCCTACGGCGAACGACCCGTAGGACCTTGAGTGGGTAAAGACGCCCAGGCCTTACGGCTGCCGTCCATTCCCGCTCCTCACTCCGACCCCGACGAGAAGTGCGAGGCTTGGGTATGGGGAGTCCCTTCACTGGTGTGCGAACAAGGGCGACGATTCGTGTTCCGAATGACGATGTGCCGAGTGCCGAGTATAGACGTGCTGGTTAGTGAGGAAGAAGTGGGAAAAGAGTGCTGGTGAAGACTGGCTGAGACTGGGTCTAGGGAGCACTTGAAGCAGTTGGCGAAAATGCGAGATGGGTTGGGTGGGTGAGAATATGGAAATGCTGAGTTCAAGGTCGTACTGGGTGCGATAAGACAGTGAGAGGCGAGTGCTATACGGGTGAGCCGACAAAAAGGGAAGGAAGTTCAACTTCGCCGTAGTGAGCCGCTCTGGAAACTGAACACCTGCCGGTGAAGCTGCTCAGACCCGGGATAAGTTCCTTCGCTGGATCGATGCATCGAAGCCTGGGGTCTGACTTCACGGCGGCCGTTCAACTCTGCCGGTTCAGGCCAACTCTACCGGTTCAACTCTGCTGTCATAGCACTGAACACGGAACACGGCCTGTGTGGTCGTAGCGCTCCTTGGTGGTACAGTGAGACAGCACCCACAAAGCCTCCCAGGTTTAACCAGACGGGTCGAAGGCTTCCACGGCGTTTTCGGCAGAAAGATGTCATTGTCGAGATTAGATTTGGGCAAGGAAGAGCGTTTGGTGTATAGCGCCCAGGGAGGCTTTGGGTCTGCACGTCGCATTGTCTTCTGGTAAGGCGAATGGCCGTGACTCCAGTTGCTGGACTCCTGAATCTGACGGGTGCAAGTATTTGAGCGACACGCTCGTGCCTTAGTCCGCCTAACCTAGTCGCCGTAGAATGACTCGCACCCCAAAGAACTTGTTGCTGATGCCACGAGGATGATTGCTGGCAGTGCTCCTACTGATGATGAACTGTGGTTCGACCAAACCGTATGCAGGCGGCATAACGCGAATATGTGCATGTTCCCTTCAATCGACCAAACCAACTTCGAGACTTCGAGTCCATGGTCGGAGAACTGGGGTCGCTGGAGGTACGGGTTGCACCAGAATTTGCGACACGAAGTGATTAGACAGGTTTGCACCCTCATTAAGCGCTACCATGTCCACACAGGGGCTTCCATTGTTGCAGCTGGACAAGAATGTGATATGAATCATAGGGGACCTCCATAGGCGGAAGCCGCAGCACGCATGTTTTGTTGGCGCTTTCTGCTCGATCTCGAAGGCACCGGTCCGCTCGTCAACTGATGCTCGATGCAGGAGTACTAATCTTGGGAGCTGAGGGGAGCTTGCCAAGTGCCCCCGAGCCCGGAAAGATGTACCACTTGCTAAAGCGAAGTAGGGTGTGTGTGGTGATATCTCTGTATTCTGTGGGTTCTGTAGGTTGCCTGCATCGTCGGCCAGGTCACTGAGCGACAGCCTGCCTTGCGTGTACTTGGCGGAGGCGATGGCTGGGTCCTGCCGAAATCGCTGGCGGAGGGCATCAAGGAGTACTGGCAGTCCTCCTCTATATCGCAGTTCGCGGCGGTCTTGAGCAGTGAGCTCGCTGTTCCACCAGATCAACGCCGAACCGCTGAACAAGGTATCGAGTAGGCCAAGGATCTGGTTTTCGGCCTCTGGGTTGGCGTCATCTGTGAAGCTGTGGAGGCGCTCCTGGAAGACCATCACGCCGGTAAAAACGAGCGTCTTGCCGTCAGAGACCATCTCAAGGTCATCCGGGTCTGGATAAGTTGGATTGAACTGGCCGACCTCACTGCGTTTGATGTAGGTGCGAGGCTTACTCTCGAATGGAGATCTAGACTGCCGATTGAATGGAGTACTGCGGAGGCACTGGTTGTATGAGTTGTTGTATGGGAAGGCAGAGTGCTGCCGGTCAGCCGGGGCGAACGGAGCGAAAGATCGTCTGCCGGTCTCAGGCTTGATCTCGCGATGGGAGGTCATTTCGCGGTCGCGGCGAGGAAGCTGGTGATGCCCAATCATCTCGAAGTCGTCGTCTTCATCAGCTGGAGATGGCGGATCGCGGCGGTGAGATGGCTCGCGGCGGTTGTGAGCAGCCAGATCGGCCACCTAGGTAGCCAGTTGTTGGTTTTGGCCCATCTGGGTCCTCATCATCTCCATCAGAGAGTCTAGCTTCGAGTGAAGCGAAGTGACCGACTCATCGAGGTAGCGGATCGTAGAAAGGTTGACTCTTAAGCTTCTCAGGACATGGGTGTGCCATATTCTGGCTGTTTTGGCTGTCTGAGGGCTTGTTTTGGCTGTCTGATTGTCCGCTTTGACTTGGAGGGCCGTCTTGCTGATCGTCTGGCTGGTTTGCCATCTTGGATGGGTTTCTCGATGGTTTTTCGCGTTCTGGCTCGCTGGGTCGATGGAAATCTCGCCGGATTGATGAAATCGAGGTCTGGCTCGCTGGCTTGATGGCAAATCGAAGTCTGGCTCGTTAGGTCGATTGAAATCGAAGGCGGCCAGGTAGAAAGTCGATGGCGAGGCCGGAAATCGATGGAAATCTGGCCGGATTGATGAAAACGACGAGGTCCTAGCGAAAGGCTCGTCAAGGTGGTAACCGTTCGATGGAGCGATTGATCTGGGCTCGGAAAACGCCGTGCCGTGCGATCTGCTGAATCTGGGTCCTGGTTTAACTGTTCGCTCGCGAGAGACCCTGTTTACCTAGGTCAAACGCTATCTGAGTCCTGGCGATCGTTCGAAGGCGCGTTTTCTGCGCGTTCTGGATCCTGGTGGCTTGAATATAGCCTGGTTGAGGTCTCCGAAGGAGAGTCAAAGCCGTTAACTTGGCTATATCTGTGAAATCCTCGCAGGTTCGGGCTTGCGACAATCGTGGATTTTGTGCGCCCGTCGCTGAGATTGAATTGATCTGGCTTTCAGCCGGAAGCAACAGTTCTCGGAGGCGAGAGGAAGTGCATTGACCCAGCTGGATGAAGAGTGCGATTTCACCTCCCGCGGATGAAAAGAGGCACTGGTCGATTTCCGTTATGGCGCGGTGGTAGCTTGTCTTGCTGCGGTTGCTCGTCCAAGAACTTGGTGACTTTCTCGACGGATTGGGAGAACAGTTGCTCTGCTTGCGAAGATAGTTCGAGTGTATGAAACCACACTCCAAGATGTGGTTGTTCCGTCTCGTTTAGCTTTCTCGTTCTTTCTCTTGCAACTGGCCTGTTGCCTGTTTGTCACAGCGCAACGTCCCTGTCCAACTCTCTCTGCCCTGACCAACAATCGCTGTCCTCTCTAACCATCTCTGCCCAGGTTCAACTCTGCGAATCCTGTGAAGTCCACGTTGCCCTGTCCAGGTCTCTGTGATGGTTCAGCTCTCTCTGCCCTGTCCAGCTCGCTCTCCCCAATTCAGTTCTCTCTGCCCTATCCAACTTCCCAATTTCACAACCGCCAACTTCCCCCACCACAGCCATTTCACCAGCGTGCTACCCTACCCATACATCCCCGGGTCCTCCTTCGACCATCCAACAATCGTTTCAACGTAGTCAGCCTCCCCACACAACTCTCTACCCTTTACCCCGCGATACCAATCCACAGCAATATCAACCAGGGCTCTATGTTTGGTGCTCTCCCCCCACCAGCCGGGTATCAATGTGGCAAGGCTCTTCAACCCATCACAGCAATCCACATCCTGGAGTACTCCTGCCCAGTCATCCACGCCTTGTTTGGAGTGTTCCAGAACCCCGTCTCCTCGCCCGTCAGATTGCGGTGGTTGTCAAGTTGACAGAAGCGCTGCTGGGCCGAGGCCTTATCGACTAGTGTTGATCCAACAGGCGATAAGCGGACCAGAGGATCACGAGTTGGTTGGAGAAGATGTAGCGGTAGACTGCGTTGAGTTGCATCTTTGGCGACTATACAGTCGTTGCCTGGTGGAGGGCGGATTGCTCGGGGGTGTCGGTCTTCGTGTCGTACAATATGGCGTGCAGGATAAGGCGAGGACAGATTATATGATTATTCCCACGCTCTGCCGTAGTGATTGGCAGTTGCGATGGAAGGCCATCGGCTGGTCTTAAATGGAGGGGTGTGGGCATGTGCTTGTTCAAGGCGAGTTTGCCTATATGATGTATGCCGTTCTCTTGTCAACGATGGGATGTGCTCGATGAAGGAATCGGCATGGTGAGGGTGGGGATTGACGATCTTGGAATGGTGTAGGAGTTAGAGGACAAAGCTTGCTGCGGAGCAATTTGACAGCAACTTTCAGTTGACGATAGTCGAGAAGGTCCGGGTGATCATACGTAGTAGTGGATAGGTGTATTGAAGTGTGAAGCAGAGAAATGGTGTTGGAGGTAGAGTTGAGGTTCATTAGGAATTTATCGATGCGGAGGCCCGAGAAGAGGCAGAATCATTCCACAAGGTGTTGGCGGAATATCGAAAGTGTTACAGTTGATCAACTTGCTCTTCTTCTGGGGTTATACTTCCGCCGGTGGCCTCGGTTGGCGGAATATCGAAAGTGTTACAAGATCAATTATGACTCGAAAAATTGGACGCCGGTGGTAGCTTGAATGGAGTCGAGGCCACCGGCGGAAGCACAACCCCAGAAGAAGAGCAAGTTGATCAACTGTAATACTTTCGATATTCCGCCAACACCTTGTGGAATTCTTTCGCCTCTTCTTGGGCCTCCGCATCGATCAATGATGCTGTCAGATGACTCTGACAAGTGATAATCATCTTGAGGCCGTCGATCGCAAACATGGCCTTCAGGACGTTATCTCCAGGGCTGTCTGTCCCCCAGCAGAAGTTCATCTGCGCATGCAAAATGAACGACATTCCCAATAGCATCTGCTTTCAGGTTGCCTTTCGTGGCACCAGGAACTTGGCTTTGAGGGCTGTGCTTCCTATGCCCACTTCTGCCACGACAGTGCCTACAAAAGGCACTACTCTGGAGCTTGGTGCTGTGTAGAAGTTGTAAACCGGGCGTCAACGGTGCAAAGAGGAAGCCTTGACGGATAAGCAAGGAGTATGGAGGTAGGTAGGTTGTGTCTGTTGGAGTTTGAAGTTGGGGTAAATGTTGACGGATAGAGATAAGATCGAATAGTAGAATGGGTTCATTGGCCGGCTCACGCGGCGGCCAGGCAAGGAAGCAGCAGTACCAGTGTGCGATCTCAAATGGATCCCGGAGTGGTTACGAAGTGAATCTTGGCCACGTCTAGAGTGACTGGAAACGACCTGGTGAGGTAGCCGAATGAATGTTTCAAAGCCAACCGAGACGGCCTGTGCTGAAGCGGGTCTCTGTAGACCGGACCACCACTGATGTGCCTTACATCTGACGGCTGTCAAAGTAGGAGTAGAAACGGCAGATCAAAGGTAGATGGAGCTTATGACTTCGCATCGACAGGAGGCAGAGGCGTGGTATCGCCTACAGACTCGTTATCTGGGCCTGAGACGATGTGTCGAACACTCCTGGACGAACCGCCAAGGTCTGTGGCTTTGAGAGGATGTCGACCACTCAATGTAGGATGTCCGAATCACTAGATTTGGGAACTGGGCCACCAGTGGCATTGCGCGGAAGAGGCGGCGTACGAGTGGATGTAAGGACCGGTGCTCTTTGGTGCTCGGTTGTGCATCTCGCCGCTGTCGTCGAGGCTTCCCGTCCCGGTGGCAGTGGCTTGTTGTACATGTTGCTGGTGGCTAACCTCTCGACTCTTCTTGTTCTCGTTCGTATTCCGCTGCTATGCGGAGGCTGAGGTTCAACACCCGTGTCTCTGTGAATCAGCAACAAGTATATGATCCACTGCCTCCAGTATGAGATAAGCCCAACGGGCCAAAAAAGAAAGGTGGTTCTGCGACGAACGTAGTATCAGGAATTGAGCCCGATGCGGGGGTCGAATCCGCAACCTTGAGATTAAGAGTCTCACGTTCTACCGATTGAGCTAACCGGGCGAGTTTGTTGAAGAATTGATGATAGGCGAGCTGCTGTTATGACTCATGACGGTATGGTTGGGGACGGCGATAGAGTTTGGAGCCGAAAGATGGGCTGGATCAACGATGAGTCGGGTTGGGGACGAGTTGGTAAGATATCTGTGCCTGATTAACGTTGTCCAATGCCAGGGATTAATGCTGTCTGATGGGAACATACGCGGGAAATTGCTGCGGCAAGATAAGTGCCACCTTGGTTCGGTTCGTGATTTCACTTGACACATGACATATTGACGTACGTGCGACGATAGTTTGACTGGAGCTTCCATCATATCGACGTAAGGTTGTCATTGGGCATAGGGTTGGATCTAGAAACCTGCAGACGAAACTACCTTCTCGGGTAATAGTAGACTCGAGCATAGGCGAGTATCCGAAGAGCGATAATGTCATCCTGATGGTTGCGCTACTGGTGGAGATTCTGGGGGCGACGTGATGTTGCTGATGGTGATGTTGCTGGTGGTGATGTTGCTGGTGGTGATGTTG
>KV875139.1:0-19988 GCA_001879275.1 Coniochaeta ligniaria NRRL 30616 | reverse complement strand
TGGGCGTTGATGCGCTGCATGAAGGTAGTCTTGCCGGAGCCGGCCATGCCGACGCAGACAACGGCGACGGGCTGTTGAGCCGCTGGCTCGGCGGCAGTCTGTGGAATCGGACCGTTAGCAAGGGTTCTAAGCATTGGCCACCGGTACTTGAGTCCGGTGTAATGATGTGCCAATGACGCGATGGCCAAAGCTGATGCCGTTGGCTTCGAGGAACCGGGTCTTGGCTGTTTCTTGGGTCGTCATATTGTGCTACTGCTTCTTGTATTGGAGTCGGTGGTTCAAACTGAGCTCTTGATATGATCAATACCTTGGTGGCGATCAGGAAGCGTCTCCAGCCATACCAGCCGACTTTTCATCCGAATACGCCGACGAAGCCCTAAAAGCTCAATCGAGAGCAACTCGACCAGCAAGGGCATGGGCATCGTCAATGGCGGCGGAAGAGCGTCCCCTCTTCGACTAGACCAACAGCGACGTTCGTCCGCTCCGTGTAGGAGTCGGCTGGCGCGGGAGAAGCTGCTCGAAAGTATTCGGAAGGAGGTACAAAGGAGGTCGAGCGGGCAAAGGCCCAGCTCAAGGCTTCCATCCTCCTCTCGCTTGATAGTACCACCGCCGCTGCCGAGGACAAGGTTGACCACAAAGCTATTTTTCGCCAGGTCTTCAAATCAGGTAGGGAGGTCGACCCGCGGTTCGCCGGAGACCAGTTATAACAGAGGAGGAGCGGCAGCCGGAAGTATTTCTCGGAACTTTCTTCCCCGCCTCGACGGCCAGGCCAAAGTCCTTTTTCCTCAGTTGGATCTTGAACCCCCCCTTGATAACCGTGGCTCGAAGGCGCATCCGGACACACGCCCGGCACAGGGTTCCACTTGTCGCAGATGGTGCTCTGCGCGGTACTGCTCGCGAAGACGCGCGCCAGCAGGCGGGTCCGGGAAGCAGTTCCGTCCTGAGCGTCGCCAGAGTTGTCTTCAAGCCCGAGACTGAGGTCGTGACGATGATGGCTGAAAGCTTGTACTTGGGTATGAATAACTTGATGGTTGTGGATGATGTGTGCCGTGAGTCCGCGTCAAAAGAAGACGTCGTCGGTCCTCAGTCTCGATGACTACATCGTCGTTGAGGCTCTCTCTCGGAAGGAGCTGGAAGTTGAGGACGCAGAGTTTTGCGCTGTAGGATACGACGAGCGAGTGCCATGCCTGGTAGCCTGGATGAACCGTTGATTCCTCGTAGCGGCCGACGTATTCCTCCAGCTTCTCGGCATCAGCGGTGTGTTGTACGTCAAAGTCCGAGATCAAGGACTGGTGGGTTGACGAAGAGGTGCATCTTTTGACGTGGGATACGCCCTCGGCCCGCTGCCGTCGTATCTTCTTCCATCAGCGTCGGTATATCGTGGAAATATTGTGGAAATTGGAGGTGCACCCGTCGATCTGTGGCTTAGTCTCCTGCTTGCGTATCAGTAACGGCGGGTTCCGTGTGTGTGTGTGCGTGTCAAGGGTGATGCTGAAGCTGATAGTGTTAGGGTTAGAATGTTCCTTCCCATCTCGAGATGCAGCTACGTGCTCTCGCTTGATCTTGTGGCTGTGCTGTGACAAGAGATGGCGGTGCAACGCAAACATCGAGACCAGACCCACAAGAAGTTCTTAGGGTTTAGGGTTAATCGATCAGGATCACAAACAGCCCAAGGCAGGGTGGGGTCCAAAAATGACGAACCCACTGTTGCACTGAGCCTGAAAATGCGCTGTAACAATTGACGAACCCGCTCACACCAGACTTTTGGACCAATCATCCATCACCGCCCCTTTCACTCCGGCGCTGACTTTTCCTTCTAAAAGTGTAGCCCTTCAGGCCCTTTGAGCACCGCCCCTTTCAGTTTATATGCGTGCGCTAAACATCACCGCCCCTCAATTTCCACACCTTGCATCGACACACGCGACTGCCACCGCCCGTAGCGTGAGTCCTCTTCCACGCTCATTTGTACAGTGACTAACCTTGACCCAGGGATCACGGTGGCATGCTCCTTTTGTGGCGCGGCAGGTCCCAGGCTAGATTCTTGGCTGGCATTCGGGTCGACATCCAACCCAACCCAGCGCGCACCCACGTACCCGGAAGCGTGGTCCGCAGGAGCCATCCGACTGCTCTGGGGACAGGAGAACCACGGGGAGAAAGGCCGGAGCGAGTTGCAGTGCAAGCCGGGCACGGTTCTGGGCTCGCGACAGGACCGGCATGTGCACCTATTTTCGCCCACGCCAGTGCACCTGGAACCACTCCATCCATCCGCAAGCCAAGTACACTCGGAGGTAGAGAACTGCGAGGGGACCCTGCGAGTCAAGTTGCGGGCAGATATTTGGGAAGGCGATGATTCTGCAAGGGGGGTGTCGATCTGAGGGCTCAATGTAGACGTGCCTCTTCCAAGACGTGCCTCCATATCTAACTTGCAAAAGTGGTATCATTGCAATCTCCGGATAGATGCGGTCCTCAGGTCATGTCTGGCCAGGATACAGGTACCGTGGTTGTGGAGAGATTCGGGAGTGTCCCTTCTGCCTGGGGCACCTCCAAGTTCCTTGACGGGCACCCATATCGTGTCTCCGATGTCTTTCCACGGCAATTCGACCAAGAAGTGTACCTACAGCTCCCTTAGGGTTAGAGAATGCACGACGGGTAGCGCCGGCTGCAGCCACCGGGGTTGGCAACGACCCTGCCAAGAAGGGACGTCTGAGATCTGAGATTAGGTAAGGTGGTCACTTGGGCCGCTTGTGCGCCCTGAGGAGAAAACGCACGATAACCGCTGGCGTAACTTACCGCGAGGCCACCTATCCTGTCCAAATCAGTTGACATACGGCTTGGAATGGCCGGCATCATCCTTCGAGAGCACCACTGCACTACCACTCGGTTGGCATAGCTGCCCCAAGAGTCTGGCACGTAACGGCGAGACGTAAGACCGACCACTTGACGCGAGACGAACCGGAACAACGGTAAAGAAGCAATCTACAGCGACTCCCCTCGGCCCTGGAAAATATCATATTGAAAATTTGGTTTGGAAACCGCAAGCATACCGAGTCGTCGACACCGATATTCAATCATCGAGACGGCCATTCAACAAAATTATACGCCACTTTCCACACCATCCTAGACTCCCAATCGTCCGAGTAAGCTTAAAGGTCAGGCATTGCGCACGACGGAATCTTGACCGGTCGAGCCAAAAAGAGAATGGCCAGCACACGGTACCATTTGTCTTGCAGATGATCTGGTCGAGTTGATCTCGTTGACGGCGCAGAGATGCAGCGAACCTGTGCGGCGAACAGGAACCCTGCGCACTACCGTGTCAGTACACAATGTGCAGAAGCCATGATTGCGCCGTCAAGGTCCGCGGTTCTTTCACACGATAACCAATAATCGCCATAACCGGTTTCGTACGACGAAGTGACTAGTATTCGTCACAGCTCTTCCATCCATTTACACCAACAAGAAATATCCGACCTATGACAGAGCCACACTTATCGCCTCCACGCGAAATGACCATCGTCGAAGGTGCCCTTCCTTGGTACAGGTCGCTGTACCAACATCTTGATACTCAGCTATCCGAATTCGGGCCATCGAGTATCATTTGATAGCAGGGGGGATCCAGAGATGCCTTTGCGATGGTAGTATCGGCCTTCAAAACTCGCAAGCCAGCTAGTTCCGCTAAGGACAGCAATATCTTCACAGAGTAAGTGGTACCGCTCTACAACCCATACATGTTACGCAAAGTCTCGCTAACAGATGACCAGGCCGCCAAACCCTCCCACCCATCCTAAGCCACTTCCACGTCCTCCACAGAGACGACTTCAACCTCGTACACCTCTCCGACGCCGTCCGAGCCGCGACGTGGGAAGACGCAAGGGAGTCCTTCGCGAGCTCCTCGCTCAGCGGACCGCTAGCAGTCGAGTTCTCGATCTACAACAAGATCCCTAGCAGGAGACGCTACACCGACTGCTGCCAGGGCACCATCGACGACCTGGAATTCGTGGCGTCCCTCTTGAGGTAGCTTTTCCAATAGTTGCAGCCCACGGACCCTCTAGAGTATCATCGACATCAGTCCGAGCATCAGGTTTACAGCGTAAACCTTTTTCCACGATGTCCTGTCACCCTAATCCTTGCTACCTTGGGTACCAAACTAATAAATGGGACTCGCCTGGCCTGACATCACATCCGGAAAAAGGCTGTGAAGGATACTTCATATATATCAGAAAGATAAGAGAGCTTTGCCTGGTGATACGGATATCCGCGTCAGGGGCCGAGGGCTCCTACCTAGACAGCCGAGACAAACTCTACTACGTGTACGACGCTTTGTCCTCTGGTTCTCTGCCACCTGTGGCTCATGTTTGCACGTTGGCATTACATTACACCAAGTCTTTCCGCATCGCGGAGATGATTCCGGCTGCATGTCGCGCTGCCATGGATAGCTGGGTGGGTTGATCGGCCGCGACATAAGCTACATGCGATGGTTGAGACCGGGTACCGATACACTGAATACTAGATCAAGAGTCGAAGTCGACAGGCGACCCTGTGATTGAAGCATCAGCTGAGGAGGTTATTTTCAATCTTGACTTTGGGCGAAGCATATGCTAGTGGCCTCTGCCGTGGCCCCAGATGTTTAATGTAGCGGTGTTGATGCTTCTTTCAACTTAGACCTTAGTCTTTGCTGGTACCTCACTTGTTTTCACGCTGATGCTGCATCTCCCTCCCGTATATGTTCTCCAGGACCATTTTCCTTTTCCTCGTGCTTTCCAATAGGCTTATCATACCAGGTGTATCTAAGACTACGGCCTGTCCGTCGGGAGTAATGATCGACTGGTCATGGTCGAGTACTATATTCAAGAAAGCACCGTATCTCTGTTCCTCTTATCTTGTAGCTAGAAAGCACTATTTGATAATTGCGTGAGATATCGTATAAATCGTGCGAGTATCTTAGAATGATAATTACGTCAGTGGCTGACAGAATTCTTAGAGGGGGTGTTCTCTGTGAGACCCGAAGACGGCACTAGCAAAGTGTGAATGCTGAGGAAACGTGACGAGTGTCGCTACGTAAGCTAATATCGAGATTTCTTATCGCTTATTATTATTATATAGTTTTTCGGCACCTCTTACGATACAGTTTAGAACGTAATACCTAACGCCTAATTCGATATAGTTTAAAATAAAGTTAAGGTTTACCTAAACTCCTAATTTATATAAATACCTTAAACCCTTTTAATAGTATTACTAATAAAAGTTATACTACGAATTCTATTTACTTATAAATTATAAAAAAAGCTAGTTTATAAGATTAAACTTTATAGAAAGTTATAAAATAGCTAGTTTACTTTACTTTATACTCTTTACTCATTTAAATTTTCTTTTACTTTGTAACTATTTTTCTAATCATAACTATATTATAATATATTTATTAAGATAAATCTATTTATATACGTAAAATATATTTAATAGTAAAACAGCTCTACTTCTAAGTCTTAACTTCGCTAATCTCTAATACTTAGTAAATCTACGATACTTATAATTAACATTACTACTTATATTATAGTCCCTAGGGTTACGTAGAAGGCTAAGACTTTATTTGCTACTTTATCGTTCGAGAACGACTATACGAAACAAATCCTACGACAAAATCGTATAGACTAGTTAACCTCGATCCTTAAGGCGTTTAAACTCGTTTTAGAAGCTAATAAAAAGCGCTATAAAGAGGTCGAGGCTTATAGTAGTTGGGTCCGTAAGCTTTTAAAGAAAGAGATTAAAGATTCGACCGAGATTAGTAGTATTAAAAGGGACTAATTAAAGGAGATATAGAATAAGAAATTCGACGAATTACTAGTATATATGCTAATAAATTAAGGGCTAGGTAAGATTATTATCGGAGTTCGGTATAATTAAAGGCTACTATTTAGTTAGATTTGGTAGTTAAATAGTCTTAGGAGATAACTGTTAGCTCTTTTTTTCGTATAATAGAAGACACGTTATCAGCCTTTTAACGCTATGCCGAGGGCGATTCTTATCGCTTATTCTAAGGAACATCTCAGAGAGTTCCAGAGGTTCTCGTCCGCAGCCCGCAAAGGTTTAAGCTAAGGTTCAAAGGTACCTGCTTCGTAGCAGATGCTGCGGCAGGTAGTTGACCAGCGAATATAACACCAAAGAGCAGCTTGTAGTTAATGAGATGCTAGTTAGATTGGACCGGGCTGCCTACTGGCGTTGAGGGCACTTCCTTCGGACTACAAGAATGTTTCCTTTCGGAGTTGGACACCAGTGTTGCTGGAGGCGATACGTCTTTATCCGTAGCCGACACCTTTGAGACGCTGCCCCCGCTAGACAATGAGGTTTGGTATAGGTAATCTGAGCTCACGTGTCAACGACGAGGGCAGTGGAGCTTGGCTACCAACTGAATGGTGGAAGCCCTTACTTACTAAAGACATGTCAAACTCTGTTTTCCCTCGTCTTCGTACAACCAGTCGTAAAGCGGTAACGAGACGTCGAAATGACCACAAGGAGAAACTCGCCTTAGCCCTACCTCTTAGTCCCACCTGTGGAACACTTTGGAAGGAGGAAGTGGACTAGGCCGTCTGACATGACGTCTTACGGCTCAACGAACACTGATCATCTAGAGTATACAACAGTACGTGTCACGGAGCATTGCAAGCAGCTGTAGTCTCTTTTTATATTGTAAGATGAGGCCACATAGAGCAGAGGTGACATAATATCGCAGTACACACCAACCAAATGAGATACGGTTCCATGACGGAGTCTAAAACATCTTAGCAAGCTATGCCTTCCAAGTTCTGGATCTGGCCGTAGTACGGTAGCTGTACTATTGTTCTGGTTGTTGGTTCGCCGTGTCATCCTGTTGCAAATAAAGTATCCCGTGGCTCAAACGACGCATTGATATGGACTATGCAGGGGCGGCGCCCCTTGTGGTTTGTCCAGCCGGATGCCTAATAGTCGTTGAAACTTGGTCAATCTACTCGGACGGTCCAAGAGGAGCCATCCTAGTACTTGAACTATAGCTAGTCTGTCCTGAGATAATGCTACGAGGTACCTTGGACCACGAGTGGTACACCAGAGCTGGGATTTAGGATGACGTCCCTTGGACACCCTTGATCTGGTGGGAGGTAGCTTTCCTTGCCGCGCCTAGATCCCTGCTCTCCGGATGTAGACGTCCGGATGCCCGAGCTGTGAGCGCTCTGCCTCCATGCTTCCAAACCTGCTTGCCCCTAATGATACGCCTAAATCCTAGCTGTCGTCCCTCGTCTCAGCTAGCAGCTTGATCGTCGCCACATATGTGGCTGTGGTTGGCACTGGGAATGGCACGGAGCCATTGGCTGCTTGCAATCAGTACTTATTAGGTGTTGGTGCATCCGTACGAGAGTCGTGATGGATGGTGGTTGATAGCTAAGGCTGTGGAGAGATCTTAATCTTGTTGGTGTAGGCCGGACGCGAAAGGTTTCGTTGGTCTATGGGAGTTGAGACGGATTCGTAGACGTCGACGCCACCGAAGTACACGGTGGAGTTGAGCTGGGCGTAAAGCAGTCGCGGACGTGCCATTCGACCTTCAAGCGTAACTCCTGTCCTTGTAAAATCAGAGAGGTAGTACACGTTAAGGATAGGCTCAGTTGACTTAGCTTCTTGAAGCTGCCAGGTGGACGGACAGGCGGTCCGTTGACGGTTTACGCTGGTAATCGGCACTGAAATATGCTTGGAAAAGTTGATGTCGGCCTCTGATTGAAACCAAGGTAGATACACCCACGAGGACAACACGGGTACTACGTGATAGGTCGCGTGCGTGCTTTGAAGACCGTTTGTTTAAGGCGGAAGGCGATCTCGCAGGTGGCGGCAAGAGTCAGCGCGGTGCATGTGAGATGACAAGCAAGGGAATAGGGCGGGACCGTGTCCATCAGCTCGAACAAGCGGATACATTCATGTGCTAGACGGGGTGGAAAACATTGCAGCCGGCCCCACGGCAGACATACCCGGCAACATGACAAAATCTATCGCATCAAGCTCTGGACTTACAACCCTTCCTCTTACGACCTTCTACCAGGTCGATAACAAGGGTCGTATGTATCGAGTTTGAGGAGAGGCACCTTAGAGAAGTACAAACCCTCCAATTCTACTGACATCGCCGTCGTAATGCCCTCGTTATACCCACGTGCATTCATAGGTACCTGCTCCCAAGACTCTCGAAAGATCCAAGACTGACTTTCCGGGGATGGACGGCTTTGCCTAAAACAACCACTCCATCAAGATCACGGCCCATGTGCCACCCGGTAGCGCGACACGGTACACCGATTTCTCGACTGGACCCAACAGAGCGCGGCAGCCGCACACGTGCCTACAGAAGGACCTCACGACAAGGCACAAGAACAAGACCTCACAACGAGACATATGAACCAGCAAAGTCCTCATCATAGCTTGGCCATGAACACAATGCCAAGACCCCCAGTTCCTGCGTATTTCTCGATCGAGCAACACACGGCTCCTTCGCAGAGCCTCGGCTGCCGGTGAGCTGACCGTCGGGGCCTGCACGTCCACGGCCACCGGCTGGTCCGCGGCTATAGCTGCTCCTACCGAAAGCAGTGGCCTTCTGCGCCACCGTGCTCGCCCATCTCTCCTTCCCCGCCGCCACAGCTAGCTTGTCACAAAGTCGAACTTGTGGTACAAACTTTTACCACAACATTGAACTTGTGGTATAATTCTTGTCACAACATTAAGTAACCTCTGCCAGGCGACTAAGGAGCATCACACGCAGCAAAGTATCTCAGCCGCATCGCCTCTGTCTCCTTCGCCAGCTCCCTCTGTTCCCTCTAAGACGTTACCAGCATCTCTTCCATCATGTCAGTTAGCCCCTCCCGCACCTCGTATAGGCCGGCGGTGCTCGACAACGATGGTCTCCCTGTTGACGGTGTAAGGGTTAGCAGCTACAGCTGCCTGGTAGCCTGCAGGCGTGCTGTATCTTCTCTCCCACCATTGCTAGATCGTACGGTTTGCCTTGCAGCGCTTGAAGTCGCGATCATTATCTTGGTAGGCTCTCAACGTACTTCTGGGTATAATTAGTAACCGGCCCATAGCTAGCTGGCGGTGACAAGGACAGGAGTAGTGAGAAGTACTCGGTAACCGCGCAGTTCAATCAGATTGTCAGCACCGAGTGAAGATCAAGGAATAGGACCGAATGCTTACCTTCTGACGATGGACATCAAAGTAGAGCTCTCGACCTCCACGACAAGATATCTCGACAATAGCCCTACGGCCTAGAACCTTAGCGCGGAACCGAGTAACAACATACTTACTTGTTCTAAAAGCGCTCGTGATTAGGGTTGAGAGGAGGCTGCCACTAGCTGCTGACGTACCCCGGAGTCGCAGCACGCTATACAAGGCGAGATAAGGGCGAGCGGTGTCGGCGAATGAGAACGAGACATCGTACGAGGACGTCCGACAAACTGTGACGGAGAAATGTTAGCAGAACTCCCAAGACATTTTCTTGTTCCCCTTTTCATAGCACTCATATTGGGAGTACTCACCTCGGGAGGGTCCGCTGGGTTTCACCTTCGTGGGGCGGGACCGGGACAGCTTTCGCTCCGCCAGATCGCACGGGTTGCTGCAGCTCGGTATGACATGGAGTTCATCCGTGGAGCCTAGGTGAGCCTCTGGACGCTTCCACTCCCAGCCTCCAGCATAGTCTGGTCATCGGGACTCGCTGTGGGGATCCGCTTCATGAGAAGCTGTATGTTGCCTAGAAGACGTGGCATTCCAGAAGCACTCTCCAACAAACGGCATATCCAGGAGCTTCCCAGCTTTCGAGTTGTGGCTGATGGTGCTTTTCGGGCTCCATAGCGCTCGCGAAGGGCGCCGATCGGCTTGGTGGAAACAGTCTTTTGGTCCAACTTGAGCCTCGGCCATCGAGACATGTCACCAGGCCATGAACTGGCTTTCCGGCTGCTATGACGTGGGCAATAAGATCCCGATATTGGCCGTGGCAATCAGACACTGATCGTCAGCGCCCTGTTCCGGGCCGACCGAGCACAAGGCGCGTCCACTTGAAGTTCTCGCCGTATAGTTGCAGGAATTCCTATGTAGGTTAGTATGTAAATCGTATCGCTTCGGTGTAGACCGACTCTACATCTTCGGCGTTGAGCTTCGGGTAGGATTCGTGGATGTATGTAGCTGGAAGTGAGACGGTTGGCAGCGGACCATTAAGACCACGGAGGGGGCGTATATACCTACCACATATTACCCAAGCCCGGTCTTGTTGACTACTCGTCGGTTGCTCTCTTAGGTTTCCTGGGGCTTTGGGCGCATGGCATGGGAAGATCTTTGCCGCATGCTCTTTGGAGACAGCCGGCCGTGGGTAAATTGTCAGCGACATCAGGGCTGGCGAAGTTGGCAAAGATCGAAATGGACGTAACAAGTAGTACTGTATGTGCAACGGCAGTGTTCAGTAACCAC
Source organism: Coniochaeta ligniaria NRRL 30616 (assembly GCA_001879275.1). Lineage (NCBI taxonomy): Eukaryota > Fungi > Ascomycota > Sordariomycetes > Coniochaetales > Coniochaetaceae > Coniochaeta > Coniochaeta ligniaria. Next base: position 9,530 of record KV875139.1, on the reverse strand, counting down.
ATAGCACACAGCTAATGTATGTCCAGTTCCGAGTCCCTTCCGCCCAGCTTCGTGGCTCTGTTGCTATCGGGCGGCGAATATCTCCGTTTCGCATTGGCAGTCGGTCTCGGTGTCAACATCGTCATCGAAATTGACGTCAACGTTGAGAGTGTCCTTGACTGTGATAAATTCGGCTGCGCAGGTTTCAAGGTTTGTGTCGACAAGCGAGCCGAATGGAGATGAACCTTCTTAAACTCTCAGGCCGTACTGACTCCTCTCGGAGTATCAGCACGAAAAGACGCGAGCACTGTTTGCAAAGGCGATGGCCAAGGGACTCCACACATACGATGCCCACCATCGTCCCGCGACCCCGGCCCTCGCTTTCCGGTACTATTGCCGTCATCGGACACGATAGGACGACTACACTCGTCGTCTTTTGCCTGGGACTCGTAGGATAATACGGAGAAGAGTGGCCGGACATCTTCATTGAGCGTCAGTTCGAAACATGGACCACCGCACCAGCACACACCGGCTCTCACTATCTCCGCCCCGGCCACCACCTCCCGACCCCATCGCAGCAACCGGCACCATCACCTCAACCCCACAGGCAGCACTGAAGACGCCTCCAAGTCCGTCACCGAAGCCAACCCCCAGACAACCACAGACGCTCCGGCATCCCCCCTTCCGTCTTCACCTAGAACCTAGCCCCCAGAAACCTAGCCCCCAAAAGAAAGGATCTATCCGGACATACAATGATGAGACGGGATTGAGCTGGTTACGATGATGGCAATGATAATTAGGGGCCGTATCAGGTGTGAACAAGTATAACTTCGCGCTGTCCCCCGGTATCATGCTTTACCCAGCATTTTCTAGGTACCTGTAAGCATGTGGGCTGAGAAATGCACATGCAAATACATCATTGCTTCACATTGGGCTGATCTGTCTGCCATGTCACTCACTCGCCAAATTGTGACCTTTCCCATTCAAGTTTAGTACGCTGTGGCTATTCCCGTGAGGGGGCCGCTTTTCGTCCAATCCCATCGCCCGGAATAAACGAACAATGGAACAATGGAACAATGGCCATTGTCACTGAACCAACCTGGATTAGTGCTAGTGCGGCGCTAGAAGGACGTTAGAAGGGCCGCCCCTTTGGGCCTAACGTCCTGCCGCGCTAAAGAAAACAGTACTCAACTCACCGCCCCATTCGCTGACAAACGAACTGGATACTCGTGCAAACGACCGCATTTCATAACTGCCTTCTGCCGTTCCAATGTTTTCAAAGCTCTACTATTTCGTTTGAACATCAGGAAATGCTAGTGAAACGAAGTGGGCCTTATAGCAGGTACCTGCTTCTAAAATCTAATTAATAAACAAAGGTACATCTCCTCGAGTCCTCGTCATACCTGCCGTCTATAATTACCCTGCAAACTATTTCCAGAATCGTTCCACTGCCATCAAGCTTCCCTAGTCGAGCCTGCTCACGCACGGCCTGGCAACTCCGCTGTACCTCCTCGACAAGAAACCGGACGATCACACATCCGACAAATGGTCAATCACGAAGCAGGCAACAACACACCGTTCGATCTCCAGGGGATACCTTCTTTCGACCTTTTACACTAAACGCTGCAGCCATGTTTGCTTCAAGAGATGGCCACTCTTCGCAGCCATAGCCATCACCGACACCAATCCTTCTCCATTGAACACAGGCGCGGCAACCGCACATCTGCCTAACACAAGAACAAGACCTCACGATGAGGCGCACGAACCAGATGTCAAGAACCCCAGTTCTCTTCGCATTTTTCGATTGAAGATCACACGGGAGCCCCGGACTGGGATCCTCGATCTCGCGGCCACTGACTCAACTCGAGTTGCGCCTTGGCCGCCACATACCACATATTACACAGGATCTTGCAGCCACCCTTGCATTTGACTCTCTCTCTCCACAGACAAGCTTCACTTCAAGTTCTCGACCTCTACAGCAACGATACCTCATCTTTGGCCCTGCGGTCCTACACGAGTGGAGTATATGTCTGGCTGGCACAGAATAGAGGAGCGAGAGGAGGATACATATCGCTCGTGTCTTGAGATGGAGACCTCGCAATTGGCTCACAGACTGGCAATTACGCAGTATGGTTAAAGAGCTTGGGACGCACGTTCTTCGTGGACATGACATGACAGGACAAGACAAGCCGGACAAGACAGGAGGACATCGATGTCGTACCCTTCGGCCATGCATTGAAGCCTGGGGGCCACACCTTCGCAAGAGTGGGGGGGGGGGGTAATGTTACGGTCAGCCCGTGATTGACAGTTGTGCTAGATCTTGGTGCCGGTCGCCTTCGGCGGTTGCTCGTCTTGGAACTGAGGGGATACATGACATCTGATGCTCGTAGCGCCAATATAGTTAAATCGGCGACGCTACTTGTCCTCTTTCCTAGAAGGGTAATGAAGCCGTTTTCCGGGTCCAACTCAGGGCTATGGCAGTTCAAGTAGCCATCATCTGCCTCCTCAGGTGGACATTGGAAGAAGCGGAAGGTTCAACAAATGGAGGTTCAGCAAATGGAAGGTTGAGCATGGAAGGTTGAGCCCGATCGGTTGAGCCAGAGCCGAGTGGTTGAGCTTGAGTCGAGTAATTGAGCCAAGTGGTTGAGCCGAGTCATTGAGTACGGGTCATATGTCCATGATATTGGCTGGGAGATCTGGAACTATGCCAGAGGGTAGAGCTTCAGCGAATAGTTTCCACATAGCCCGAGTTCAACCTAGGCAAGAATGAAGTCAGATAGCATTATCCAGCTAAAGGCACGATCGTTCTCCCCCACCGTCGCCATCGACGATATGGATGAGCTACGGTACCGAGACTGACTACTACGGATATTATGGCGGACCAGTCTACGTTGCGCCGAGTAGATGGAGCACGACAGCAGCTGGAACGAGCGAGTCTCCGGCCTCTTTTCATACGAGGCTCTCGAAGAGATGCCGGATATTATGCGCGAAACATCACCTCGGGAGACATGCTCGATAAGGGGACCGCCCACAGAGTCCTTGTACGGTCTCCACCGTCTGACACATCACCTTGGCTGGTTGCGTCGAGGGAATTACCTTGATGGCTGTTGGTCGCGCTAGAGGCGACGATGGCCCGCGCCTCTTGACCGCCGACTTTGCCGTCCTCGAGGACGTCATCTTCTTCGTTTGCGCTAGCGGAGGTTCGCTGTAGTTCTTGGAGCTCTGTGACAATCTTGTGGTTTTCGGGGGTAATCGATACAGTAATTTGTCGACAACGTAAGCTAGCTTCGAGGTATGTTAGTTCTTTATTATCCTTTAATCGTAAAGTTTGAAAATAATATAAATAGTAAAATCGATAATAAGACTTTAGCTAAATAAGAGTATATTAATACTAATAATACTACTTAATTAATATAATAGTAACTAAATAGTACTTTGGAAAAAGTATCTTAAAATCTCAATAAGTTTATTCTGCTAGACAAAATCACGAAGCTGTGTAAAAGCCACGAGATCTTGCAGAGGGACGCCAATTATTTAGGGTTAAGGAGCCGTGGAGTCTAGCAGAGAGTGGGATAAGAGCCGAGTCGGGTTTCTACTAAGCGAGACGAGAGAATGCGCTGCTGGTAATTCTCAGCGTATGGTGAGAGGATGATGTGGATTTGTCGACGACCTTCAACACATTAGTAGATGGCCGATTGGACGAAAAACGACCACTGAGGGCTTTAGATATCCCAACACTATGTTTAGGCAGCTGAAACAAAATCTATACATTTGCTTGGACTCGAATGGCATAAAGGAGCCTAAAGTGCATAGCATAGGTAAAAGTAGATAGCACAAGAGTCTCGATGCATTTCGACAGTACAAACATTTGAGCCACCTGCCAAGTGTGGTCACGTGCCAAATGTGGCTGGGTGCCGAGGTGGCTTCTTGCCGCCATTCACCGCTCTCTCGGGTTTGCTGTCGAAAAGGAAGGAGTGAACACGGTCAACTTCCCTTGACAAGTTAATCAACTCACCTTGACAATCAACTTCCCTTGACACGCTCCACCTGAACGACTTTAGCTACAGTAATCATTGAACACACTCCTCGACCGCTTTTCCGCAAGGACCGCTGATATGATATGCCGCGAGGCTATCTGGAAAGCAACGACGAGACACTTTGGCAAGCTCACCAACCTTTCTGCGGAGCAGAGTCACTTCGACATATGCCGCTACCACAAAGCAGAAAAGAAACGCCTCAAGCAGCGTCACATTGGTCGATTCCTAACGAGGAGACGCGCCGAACCTAAGCATTACTGAATGTCTCTCGTCTCTGTCGCAAATGCGGAAGAAAGGTATGTACAACCAGATGTGTGACCGCAATCTGTGCAACGCAGGCACGACAGCTAAGGAGTCAACTTGACTAACAAATCAATTGCAGCAGAGACACGACGCACCGATCATCACCACCTTCCTCTATCTCCACCGCACTCGAAGCTTGAACATTCCATCCGCGTCTAAAGTGCTAACCTTCTCGTCATTGCGTCTGCGTATCCTCGGCCGGCATCACTCCCAACATACAAGCATCAAGCACTCTCAATGGAATTCAGGAATGAACTGGGTGCTGTGGTGCAGGCAAGGGACAATATCCGCACTGGCGTACCTCTCAAGAAGGCATGTCGCTTGTTCATCGCGGCCTGTAGTGCTAGCCCTCAAGTTCCCACTCTCTCCGACAGACCGCCTCGAGGAGAAGCCAACGCCTTCACCGCTATTCCCTCAACCAGACATTACGACAAGAGCAGTCAATCTCAGCGACCAGCAGCCACAACGACAAAGATCGCCATACCAAGGTCACAGAGCGGCTTCGCAGTCCCACCAGACGCGTCGTGTGTGAACATCAGACGAACCTCTGCGCCACCACTCTATCTTCCACATTGATCCCGGCTACAGAGAGACACTGAGCTCAGTCCTTTCAATCTGCGCCGGTTGCGAAGAAGCCTTCACACCTCTGTCAATCGGCGAGTGGTAGCTGCGCTTTTTACGCTGCCCTGACTCTCCTTCAGAGACTTCGAGAAGGCTGAATTCATGCCACCAGGATCCAGATATCGCAGAAAGCGCTCCATTGAACGATCGTCAGGACTCGGGGGACCGCCTTGAACCTTGGTAACCAAGTCCAGGCGCGATCGAACAGTCGAACCAGGACCCAGATTCACCAGATCGCACGACAAAGCCCAGATAAATCACTCCATCGAACGGTCACCGGCTTGATGAGCCTCCGCTAGGACCTTGTCACCCACATCGACTTCCTACCTCGCCACCTTCGATCTTCGTCAATCCGGCGACATTTCATCAATCCGGGAGATTTCCATTGACCCAACGAGAAAGAACGCAAAAAACCATCAACCTGACGGGCCAGACTTCGATTTCCATCGGCCCAGCGAGAGATCATCAATCTACGAGCCAAGATGCATCGAGAAGACCATCCAAGATGGCAAACCAGCGAGACGATCAGCCAGATAGCCCTCCAATTCAGACCGGATAGTCAGACAGCATCAACCTTACAACGATCCGCTACCTCGATGAGTCGGTCACTTCGCTTCACGCCAAGATGGACTCTCTGATGGAGATGATGAGGACCCAGATGGCCAAAATCAAACTACTGGCTACCCAGGTCGCTCAATTGACTGCTCGTGAGCCATCTCCACGCCGCTAGCCATCTCACCGCCGCGATCGGCCATCTCCAGCTGATGAAGACGACGGCTTCGAGATGATTGGGCATCACCAGCTTCCTCGCCGCGAGACGACCTACCGTCGTGAGATCAAGCCCAAGACCGGCAGACGATCTTTCGCTCCGTTCGCCCCGGCTGGCCGGCAACAATCTACCTACTCATTCAACAACCAACACCTCCACAGTACTCCTTTCAATCGGCAGTCTGATCTCCATACGAGACCACTCCTCGTACCGTCTACATTAAGCGAAACGAAGTCGGCCAGTTCAATCCAACTTATCTAGAGCTAGACAACCTTGGGATAGTTTCTGACGGCAAGACGCTCGTTTTTACCGACGTGATGGCTTTCCTGGAGCGCCTCGATAGCTTCACGAGCGACATCGATTCCGCAGATGCCGAAACCCAGATTCTTGGCCTACTCGATACCTTGTTCAGCGGCTCGGCGGTAATCTGGTCCAACAGCGAGCTCGCTGCTCAAGACCGCCGCGAGCTGCGATATAGAGGAGGACTGCCAGCTGTCCTTGATGCCCTCCGCCAGCGATTTCGGCAGGACCCAGCCATCGCCTCCGCCATGTTCACGCAAGGCAGGCTGTCGCTCAGCGACCTGGCCGACAAGACAGGCGACCTAGATCTCAACTAACTTTCGCTAGGATCTTATCACCCACATCAATTCCCGACCTCGCCGCCGCTAATTCGGTCAATTTAGAGTAGCCAAGACCACGATCTCCATCGAATCTGCGAGCCGAGATCCATCAGACCTTGATTTCACATCTATCGAAATGAAGCGACTCAAGTCTTTGATCACCATCCAACACGCAAGCAAATCCATCAAGAAACCTAAGCAAGATGGCCAACCAGCCCAACCATCTCTGTGCTAGAGCATCGTTGAAGAAGACATGGCGTTCGCTCCTCGCGGCCTACCGCGCCAAACCTGACGCGCTGAACTTCCCGGAATAACGATATCTCGCTTTACAGTCCATCACTACGAGCAACATCGCGGAATTTGCCTGATCACTCGGCCTTCCAAATGCTCGTCTCCCTGTTCTTTGGTTCGGTGCCGATGAGAAACGAACCACGACAGCCGGAAAGCCCTCAAGCCAGCAAGACACCCGGATCTAACCCATCCGCGTCCTGAGAAGCTTGTAATCAACCTCTCTACGATCTAGTATCTCGATGAGTCTGTTACCTCGCTTCACTCGAAGATGGACTGTCTGAACGAGATGATGAGGGCTCTGTTGGCTCAAAGACTCAATTGGCTACCCAGGTCGCTTGGCTCACTGCTCAGAACGTATCATCGCAGCGATCCATCTTCGGGCTACGCCCCGCCATCTCTACGCTAATCGCTAGCAAATGGAAACGACGATGGCATGATGACTAGTCATTCCAGCTTCGCCCCGACGTGGCGATGACTTCTCACTGCGAGATGAATTCTCTCCGCACGATCAAGCCCGGGAACGGCAGGCAGCCATCTTTCGCGCCGTTTGCCCCGGCTGGCCGGCAGCAACCTGCCTACCTGAACCCATCCAACAATCCAGCATGCAATGATCCATACAACCGACAGACGAGATCTCCATTCGAGACCAAGCCTCGCATCTCCACAAGACACAGCGAGGTTGGCCACTTTCATCCAACTTAACCACACCCTCCAGACCTGGTATAATCTCCGACGGCAACACGCCCGTCTTTACAGGCGTGATGGCTTTCGATGAGCGCCTCCAGACCTTCACAGACATTAGATACGTCGTCAACCCAAATGCTGAGAACCAGGTTCTTGACCTTTTTCACATCTCGTTGATGGACTCAGCCTTGATCCGGTGGAACTGTGAGCTCACTGCTCAAAGGCGCCAACAACTGCGAGATGGAGGAGGCCCCCCAGTACTCCTTGACGCTCTCCGCCAGGTATTCACGCCAGATTCCGCCATCGCCACAGCCACGTTCACGCAGGGCGCTCCGCCTCATCGATCTCCCCCAAGACTAACATCTTCTGCAGCATCATCCACAAAACTGTGCTGTCAGGGCCAATGACGATGAATCAGGATTGGCGCACCACCCCGACGACATCCAGGAGCTCGTCCCCATGCTTCAGGATGAGCTGTTGGTGCTCTAGTCGAACACTCACGCGCTTCTCAACAACGAACTAGTACTTCATCCTACGACGATATACCTGAAAGAGAAGACGGAGAGGATATGCTTTCACTTGTACAATCACTGCTCCCTACTACTGTCGTACGCAAAAAGCGTTTGTGACGACAAAGAGGCGGACGAGAAGATCGCGGACTTCCAGTTTGCCATATTCGCACCACGACATGAAATCACCGACTGGATCGATTGGTTGTCACATCAGCAAAAAACCCGCCAAACCTTTCGACGGCAATCTACACCTCACGGCGTTGAGCACCTTCGCGCAAAAGAAGCTGCGGTACGCTAGGCAGATAGGCCTCCTTGGAGGCAGTGATCCCTGGAATCGTGAAGCATAAGTAAGTGTCCCCCGGACAGGCTAATTCCATAGACAGTAGAGCAATTAATGGAGTCATCACTCATTTCAACAATACGCAAATATCTGCCTGCGACTTGAAGTCATACCAGACCACGGTTGAATCCACCAAATCCATTCCTACTCCCGCGATGATGCCTCGTCCGGCCACCGAACTGCCGACACCTCATCCAACGGGGCGGCACACAACTGTCGATTCAACAAGGTAAAGTCCAACTCCAAGAACCGCCTACTTTCGCATCTTGCGAAGGGGCACTCTCGGCAGCGGACTCATGATAGCACGTCTGGACACCTGCATCTTTCGTTGTACAGGGTTGACAGCCGCATGGCAGTCCCAAATTCTGGGGGTAATTATTAGGTGCGAGCCGATAAAACTGGGCTGCGCAGGTTTTAAGGTTTGTATCGACAAGCGAGCCGAATGGAAGATGATATTGAGGGAAAGAACTCTGAGGCCGTACTAACTCCTCTCCGACAGGCTCCCACGCAAGGCACTATACGGCTACGCCCGTACAATCGTCACACTCGACATCAACGAGATGGAGGTCGAAGACCTAAAGATGATGGTCGCCTTCGGGTGGGAGTTGGTGTCTTTCGGCACGATCGACGTCGCGAGGGAGGAGGAGTACTTCAATCTCTTGAAACAAAAGAAGTACTTCGACGCTATCGGGCCGCGGTTGGAGCGGTTGAAGGTTATCGCACATGTGATTACGGGTGAAGGAGATCGTTAAGGAGAGAGTAAGGTTGGGAAGAGCTATAGGAGAGGGTAGTCAAATTCCCCGGCCTGACTTGTGACTTCTACAAGCTATTGTTTCAGCATCTCTATCTCTGCTGTCAACCTCCCATTCTCGTCTCTTATGGTCAAGGACCCCCACGGAGGATCGGCCTCCGACAAGCGCCTCTGCAACATCTCCACTTCCTCGCGAGCTTTGATGCGGTCTTCCCCGGCCTGACTTGTGACTTCTACAAGCTGTTGTTTCAGCATCTCTATCTCTGCCGTCAACCTCCTATTCTCGTCTGCCACTTTGACCATGTTGCCTTGAAGCCGGTGGGAAGTTCTCCGTAAGACGTCGAGGGCACTTTGCAGCCTCCCCATGTTTGTCTCGGTCCCCGATCACCAGTCTCCGACACTTACACAAATCCTTTGCATCAATGTGTTCGAATTCCTCGGTGACAGGAAGATAGCCATCGCTCCTGGCGGCCTCCCCCTCCGTTATACCCAGGGCCACATATCTAGCCGGGGCCGAACAAGGTTGTCGGTGCGGGAAGGGCCGACGAAAGCCGCGACTTTGGCGTCAGCCGTCACCCCAGTGTTCAGTGTGATGTTCGCTGCGCGGAGTCCTTGTCCTTCGA
>KV875138.1:0-20435 GCA_001879275.1 Coniochaeta ligniaria NRRL 30616 | reverse complement strand
TAACAGTACGGCCTCAGAGTTCAAGAAGGTTCATCTCCATTCGGCTCGCTTGCCAAAAACCTTAAAACCTGTGCAGCCCAATTTTATCGGCTCGCACCTAATAACCTTTTTTTTTTTTTGGGACTGCCTCGCAGCCGTCACCCCAGCATAACAGTAACAAGTCTAGATTCGTCTAGAGAATAAAGAAACCAACTACTTTGTGCCCAATGTACCTTCGTCGTTTCTCGCGCCCCACCGTCTTGCTCAGTCCAGGCATCGCACCGATTGCAGCACGAGTGCCATAGCTCGAGTCCTGCCTGCTTGAGCCACGGTCAGCAAGGACGCCAATATGGCGCCAGAGGGCCAAACAAGGGAGTGGAAGACGGCTGAAACGGAGGGAGTCAGTTTGGTGGGGATGGAAACTTGCGAGGGTTGAGAGATTGGAGAATCGCACCGACGACAAGCAACCCCCTCCTGATCTACCGCTCGGCCTTCCGGCCCGTGTCCACGTCCAGCGGCGTCACTGCGGACGCGGTCGAGGCGCGTAGCTGCTCGGGGTCGGTGCCATGGCGTGTAAGGCCAGCCTCTGACTGCTGTGAATGTACTCGTATCATATCAAGGTTGCCGGTTGCTGTCACCGGACTCGGCACGGGCTATTAGGCTCCGCGGATCGGCAAACGGGAAGCCCGCGGCGCTTGCGAGTCGCAGAAGCGCGCTTACTGGGAGCAGGGCTGTAGTGAAACGCATCTCGGTTTGCCGCATAGGGCAAGGTGACGCGACGCTGCATCATTTTCCAAAACTTCGACGAGAACGCCATCAAAGACAGGCAAGTCCGGACGCAGATCCTCTCCACCGTTGCTGAGAGGCTGTGCAGGTGTGTCGTTCGTGGTGTTGCCCGGCATGATGAAATCTTCCTTAATTCCAGTCGTGTCTGGGTGCTAGCAGCTTGCCGGCAACGGCCTACGCACATATGCACGACTTTACGGCTGCCGACGACTGTAAAAAGGTTCTAGTCCAACCGCCGTGATATCGGGCCGCTTCTGCTGGTTTGTGCGTGCCTGGTGATCCCGGAATAGGACCTATTCTCCGAATAAGGTAACAGTTTGTCGCTTTGTGCTGTTTTGTACCCCAACTTCGAGGAGTGGATGAGGATAGCGACGGACAACAAGATCAATACCGCCAACTCGTGGAACTTTGCGCTGATCGACCACCAAAGGGTAAAGCGACGAATTGGGATATGTCGAAAGACGTTACTTAGGGCGACAATCAGCAGCGATCCAAGCAAATGAAAGGATAGGACATGCCAGGGCCACACAGGTGGGATCAATGCGGACTGTCCACAAGCACCTACTCCGCATACGGCTCGGTTGTGGGGGCCGTGGTGATGGCGTTGGATCAATGAACCGCTTCATTGCCGTTATGGTTTTCTATCTAGGCGGTTCATAGCGTATTTCTGCTAATCGGCGGTGGTTAATATCCTTGTCCAATCTCTGATAGTCATTGCAATAGTCTAGAAGCTGCAGTAGAGGCAACATCTAGCATAGAGTATATAAGTCAGTGAGGTAGTGTCACAACGACAGGAACAATGGGCTTTGTTCCTATGGAGCTGGATGGGTCATATGATGCTCCGCTGCAAGTGATGCTCCGCTGGGAAGTGACGCTCCACATAGAAGTGACGCTCTACTACAACTGATGCTCCATACTCTATAGTACGAGTGAATATGTCGCGACATCGAGTTGCGCTACTATCTATCGACCGTAGTTTAGCTGCGTGTCCAAATCCTCGTAGATGGCGTCTAGGTCCAGTATGGCCGACTCCGGCGGAAAGCGTACGAGGGCATCCTTATTTAGCTTGTCCTAAGTCGTATAGATCATACCGATATAAGGTACGCCACCCTACCCGACGCCAACGTCTCGTCCTTGCCCGCCGCGTATAGCTACGCCTGGTGGCCCGTTTGGGGTGTCTAGGACCTAAAGAAGTCGTAGGCCGTTAGGTTGACGAAGTCGAGGTGTAGCGCAGCCTCGTCGAGGTTAACGTATGCTAGCACCGCCCTGTTGGCCGGTAGCGCGGCGGTGATGAGGTACTAGTCCTCCGGCGACTCCAGAGTAGTAGGGCTTAGACGAAGTACTATCTTTGAGCTGACGAGTAGTAGTTACCCTCGGGACTCTGTACTATGTCCGAGTAAAATAGCCCCGTATATCATATATTATCTCTTTCGATCTATAGCCTTGGGAGAGATAGATTGAGATACGATAGTTTAGCAAAGACTTCCTAAACTGAGCGTATGCGGTATATTAGGCCGCCTTTATTAGGGTTAATGGCCTCTATGGCCGTTTTACAAAGACCGCTAGCTCTAGGTTAATGGGCGACTGACAATATTAGTATTGTTAACTAGCAACCTACTATATATTCGCGATCCTACCGATTAGAAGTTACCTTCTATCGTAAAATGGCAAAATACCAAAGTACGTCCCACTTGTAGGTTACTTGGTTGTCGTTAAGATACGTTTTAGCCGGTTGTTGTGGCTAAGTTACAGGGGTTGTGCGTTTGGAAGTGGTAAATGTTAAGTGAATACTATTCGGTCGTTCGAGCAATACTAGCTAAGGCTTAGGCACCTGAACTTTCTTCAAATTGGAGAAAGCTCCGGCGCACCTATACAGCGAAGCTTATGACAATGCTAGGGTACTCGGTTGCTAGTACCCAATATAACGACGCACGTATGGGACTTCGACGTCTACTCTGTTTTTGCTATCAGTGTCTGTCGGGGCATGCCGCTGAACAATGGCATTCAGCTACATATCAATGCTTATCCACCACTGAGATAAGATGATACTAGGATATAGAGAAGGGAGAAGAATAGCATAAGTCACAGAGCTTCTAGCTCAGGTTGCGAGCTTCATAGGTATTTTGCCAATTTTGTGATAATCTTTATTCTCTTTCTTTTTGCTATTTTGCTATTTGCTACACTACGCTCATCATTTATCTCGACTACCTTTTATTACCGTTTCTGTAGCATTCGGCTCTATTGGTGCATCAACGTGCCACTGCGCTGATCAAAGATGTCGTGCCGGACGTCAGCCAGCTCGAGTTGCCCGGTATCCGGCCTACGGCCCATCGACGACGAACTAGTAGTCACAGCCAGTGAGCTATTGGAATATGCCGCTGACATCTGCTACGGGACCATAAACCCAACGTACTCTCTGGCGTCTTCTCTTATTCTACCGTCTTTGGTTACGGCACTGTCTACCAGTTGTGACTTCCAGCGATCAGCTCCATTTGTCACGCGAACTCAGCATATCTTCTCTCTCAGACGTCTTGGGATGTGCTATAATTTGAGGCTCGCTCCGGAACTATGTATGGACAGCGTTTGTTCGAATAATCATGGTACCCTAATGCACGATGGAGGTTTCTTATTCGAGTAGCTGCACCGAATTGCCATCCATATTCACCAGCAAGGTCACTCACTATCAAGGCATTCTGGACAAACATATACGAGGATGCCTTACAATGCCGGTTTTGTATATCTGAAAAGTCCTACCAGAGAGGTCTTGACATTCCGTCGTCTATTTTCTGGCCTTTGGCGGGTAGCACCGCAGGTGTCTTATTTCCTACTCCGAGAAGAGCGTTATCACGACGTCACAGGCCAACTAAGATATTCATCACAGTGTACATGAGCATTGATCCTGAACTATCCCAGATATCCTTGTTCTCACCGTAGGCCAGTGGCAACTGAGATAGCTAAGAAGCTTCGCCTCGCCGAAAGGAATGCTTTCTGTGAACAAGCGCATCAGCCAGATCGACGAGATCGACTCAGCTACACTACGGTACAAAGTCACCGTTGTGCTTACGCCGTCAGTTATTTCGGCCGACTCATCGACGACGAAATGTACGGTTACTTTGGTACCGTAAGAATGATTAACAAACATCTCAAAACAGGACGTCGTAAGGTAACCCAAGTACCGTACTAGACATCCGATAATCCTGAATCTTAGAATGAAACACAACCCAAACCGCCCTCTATGGCATGCGGAAGCCATCGGTTCCGTCACGTAGACTCACCCCCTAAGACGCTGTAAAATGTCACCGTCCCATATCATTTGAGGGGGCATTTTAGCCGCATTTTAGCGCTCGACATCACCGCCCCTTTCAAGCTTTTCCACCTCAAACCACCTACAGCTCCCTATCGTCTAGCACTTCAGTCACCGCCCCTTTCAGTTACAGGCAGACAAGCCAAGTATCACCGCTCTCTCCCCTCAACGCCACGACGAAGGCGAATTTGAACACTTCAGTTACATGCCGTCTTTGCCCATCACCACCCCTTTGGGCCAACGTCTCTTACGCCCTAAACAAAACGGCACTCTAATCACTGCCCCATTCGGTTACAGGTGGGTTTTGCGCAATCTCCCTCGCATTGCCCCCCAACGAGACTGCTGCGCCTGGTCGGCCTGGAGGAGATGAGGGGCTTCAAACCGAACGTTGATGAAGGTCAGCAGCAATTGCAAGGTCTTGGAGTACACTTGCCACAACTTATGCGATCGCAGACATATTGAAAGACATTCTTGGAAATGTCTTATCGTCGCCTTTTGACATCACTTCTGGAAAATGGGAGGAAGCTCACAAGCAACAAAGAACGACACGATTAAGACCGTTGACAAAGACAAATGGAAGCAATACGAAGTACTATGTTAGAACATACCGGTCGCTAAATGCCGTTTAGAACCTTCTAGTACTTCATCCATGGACTAGAGTCTTCTTTCCTTCGAAATATCGTCCCAAGTTGTTTCATTAGCGACTATATAGTCGACTGCGATTTTCTACTCTGTCCCGTTGTATCTGCCTTCAGATCTAGCTGTATATCAAGCCATACTACTCAGCAATCTTGGTCAAACTCCGCCAGACCTTCCCATCGTCGAGCCATCTAATCAGTACCTGGATTTGGTAACACGCCAATGAATATCAGCGAGAGACACAGAGACAGACACACCTTAGCACAATCCAGCTAGAGTTCCGTCAACGGCAGTCCTCCCCCGGTACCATCCCCATCGAGCACTGTGCCCAGCGGACACAGCCCAAAGGTCCCCGACTCGAGCGTCCCAGCCGAAACCATAGTCAAGTCTCACACCACCCCCGCCCGCGAGTTCGGCTGCGAGACCAACACGATCATGATAGGGCTAAGCGGTTACTATTCCGATCAATACCTCCAAACGCCACGGATGACGCCTAAAGGAGCGCACGCCGTCGACACCGGGGAAGCCTGTCACCCGGGAGATACAAATGCGGAGCCCAGCATGCCAAAGTTCGATTCGATGCGCCATCAACCCCCTCCCCACATCCGTCCGAACGTTGCAGTACCTCATGTATGGCCAAGCGGGGAGACACCGGACAGCGCCTCGTCACAGTCAAAAACCGACTCCGAGTCCGAAGCTAAGCCAGGGGCTAAACTAACCGACGAAGATCAAGGTACGGAATCTCTCATATTTCGACTATCCCCTCCGGTCCACCAACCGTGGTCGGGCTTGCAGAAAAACCCGCTAACCCTCATCACCTCAACCCCAGCAACCGCAGCCCCCCAGAAGCGCAAGTTCTCCGATGACCACTCCGAATACGAATCGACCCCGGAGTACAAGCAGCCCTGGTTGACCGAGCAGCGCAAGAGGGCCAAGACGCGCGAGCAGCAACGCCCCGGCGCATGGGCAGTGACGGAAGGGCTGCGAGATACCAGTGCGATGACGACGAGGGAGTTGATGGCGCTGTTGCCGAAGCGTCTCGATAGGCTCGGACGAAGAGCTCCGGAGCTTAATCGCAGGGGAGGGGAGGTAGAACGGCAGGAGGAGATGCAGCGGAAGGCGGAGGTTGGGCGGGGGGAGATGGGGGCGGGGGATTGTGCGCGGGTTGTGATTGATCTGACTGGGATGGATTGATGATCTTGGGAGCTGGAATTGGACGGGTTGCTAATGTAAGCGGGACGGATCTCTATTATTGAGTGTTGAGGTGGTGGATGGTGTGATAGGTGGCGATACTCTTTAGGATGCGCGCTGGTCGTTGGGTTGCTGTTGTGCATTTCTTGGTACATGGCGCGAATCGACCTTGGCACACATGTCCATTTCCATCATCTCATCTATGTTTGCTCTCTGGGGCTCGGACACTGACCAACTGAGGACCTCTCCATCCGAGAAGGACATGGTGTTCGGGTACTCTTCGTCCGGGAGTACTCCGGCTACCATATAAGCGAACTTCGTGATGGATCCCAACCGCGGCAAGATAGAGACGACGGCGCTAAACACGACGGCACTGAAGTGTATATACCTGATGGGACCTTGGCTGGCTTTGGACTTGTTGCTCTTTGTTGGTGGCTATGTATGCGGGACGTCGAAGTACACTTCAGACTCTTGACAGCCGTGTGTCGTGTGCCAAGTAGTTGTCAGCCGTTTTTAGACTTCCCATTCCCCGACCCGGCCAGCCGTCCGAACAAGGGGAGAGCGAGCTCGCTCGTCGCCAAACTCGTCATCAACTTGAAAGAGGATAGAAGCGGGCTGCGTCGGAAAGGACTGTTGTATCGCGGCGGGTCATGGGTGAGCCCTGTTGGTGGTTGTCGCGATCGCGGAGCAGCGTCGGGAGGATTTTAGGTTGTGGCGGTCGTGCTGAAGCCATTTCGCTTTTGCCTCCTAAAGAACACGTCAGTTTAGATTGCCATGGTTCGCCCCAGTCCGCTACTAGTGTCTCACCTGCTCTTGGATGCTGCTCATGCCTACGTTGGTCGCCTTTTTTGCAATTCGAGATCTCGATGGCGCGCGTCTTGGATGAGGGACCTTTGCGGCTGCTGAAGTGGCCGAGCTGCTCGCGGAGTGTCAGTCGTACGGTCGGAAGTGGTACTTCGGGTTATGATGAGACGCGACAGAACGAGGGAATATGGTTGGCGGTGTTCCAGACCGAAATTGGCCTTTGCCGGGTGGGAGCTGAACTGACGTTTACCGACTTGCTTCCGGCTGTGATGGTGGTGATTGCAGTATCTATGGCAGCTCAGGTTGGAATATGTCGTCTGACGGCATGACAAGTCGGAGAGCTATGTGATGGTGTAGCAGGTATTGAGTGTCGATGCCGGCAACTCGGTGACTTTTATCCAAATGACGGTGTACGGAATGATGGCATGCAAACACCTCAGGAAGGAGCTGCTGGCTGGTAGCACTTGCTGTCGAGCAGGATAAGAAGACCAAAGAAAACCCCGGATACCAGAGGAAAGCGTCGTTTAGAGAATCAAAACCGCCCAAACTATCGAAGAGACAGAGGACACAACAGTGCAGGGAAATGCATTAAGATAGGATGCATTGACAAGTGTCCAAGACGTCGCACGTGGAATGCCTCCAGGCGGCACTGCGCTTGGCCTAATTAGGAATAGCAGCAGTCGCCTGGCGCAAGCCACGCAAGCCACACGACATGCCACAGCCACACTAGTCTGGCAGGCATCATTGTCACGGGCTGATCAGTTCAGATAAGAACAATTGGCTCTCGATGGCCAAGATTAGCGTGGATTTGTGACAGCCGACTGCCCAGCGCTGCCAGGTCGGTTAAACTTGCCAGATGTCGAGGAAATACCCAACGTGGTCTCTTCATTCTTTGGCTTCTTTCTTCTCCCCTTCCAACCCCAAGTGTCAACCACAGCCCACTGCCATTTTACACGGCCTTATTACGCTGACCAATTCAGGATGCCGCCGCCGGAAATTTCGATGTGCGATAAGCTGCGAATCCGGAGCACGTCTCAGCTTCCGGCAAACCACAGCTCACCAGCTTCTGGCCCCTTCGTCGGCTCGCTCTTTCGTGGTCGATATTACGGTT
Source organism: Coniochaeta ligniaria NRRL 30616 (assembly GCA_001879275.1). NCBI lineage: Eukaryota > Fungi > Ascomycota > Sordariomycetes > Coniochaetales > Coniochaetaceae > Coniochaeta > Coniochaeta ligniaria. The sequence continues at coordinate 12,621 of KV875138.1, read as the reverse complement.
TTTGGCCCTGATGCCTCTCCTCCGTCTTCACAAGGTCACTAAAACGATATCATCGGCTACGAGGGCTGGCCAGAACAAATGCTATTGATGTCGACCGACTCTGCACGCCGGGACAATAAGATCTGGTGAGTCGTTGGAGCAACAAGATTACGCAGTTAGCATCCAGCTGACCTTCACTACTCAAGGCCTTGAATCACTCAACGACATCGATGCTCAGCTTCTCTCCTTCGTCCCTCCTCACGTTTTCAGTGACCTCAAAGCCCGCTCTGCGCTACGGCTTCGAAGTAGCGATCGGATTCCCGCCCACCCCGCTCGAAGATGAGGAGGATGAGGAGGATTAGGAGCAAGAGGACGAGAAGGACGACGGAAAACCCATGACTGAGGAGGAGGCCGATCTGGCGAACTTCACGAAGAACCACATGGAGCACCTTGAGGAAGAGGATGCGAGCGACGACGACAAAGACAAGGACAGCGAGGAGGATGACGAGGAGGGACTGAACGGCAAGACTGTCGACGGGCGGACTCTGGCGGTTGATTGGGCTGTCGATAAGCGGACTTGGGAGGAACAGCATGGGGAGGGTGATGAGGCTGCTTCCGCTGAGCAGGATAAGCCTGCTAAGGAAAAGAAGGGCAAGGAAGCCAAGAAGGACGATCTTCTCCAACGAACGACTCCGTCTTTGGCTACAAAGAACTAGAATTGGCAATCTCGTCCTTGGAGCAGCGATCGTCGAACAAATGGGAACTACTACCATCATCCTGCCAGACACGAGGGCAACGGTCGATATCTGCCTCAACCCTACTTTCAAGACGCCAATATGATGAGAATCGGCCCGATTACAGGAGAGGTCTTCGGCAGCACGCTGACATCCATCGTAGACGACATGGAGGAGTCGTTGGTGCGTGCCAGCTATCGATTAATATCAAGGAGCGCCGCGAATGCTCCACGAATGCTTCCTGGTGCTGTCGAGCAGCTTCACACTCTTGCTGCGTTTTTGCCGCCGCCGAAGATTAAATCGAAACCTTCAAAGCACACCGCGGTGAGAGGAGAGTGTCGGCAAAAGCCAGATCGACATATGGTCAGATCAGCACGATTGAGCTCTCGCTGTGTTGATCATTGGCCGAGACCCTGGCTGATCGATTCCCATCAAAGGGGCAATTGGGCGAATTCCTGGCAGCTAAAGAGGTGGAAACCAGTCAGAAGCGAGCTCGTGTGTCGATCGGTATCAAATATCGTATTCTAGAATTTATTGCCGTCGAATGGCGCCGTCTCGAGGAAGAACGGAAACACGCCAAGGTGCGTCCGGCCAAAACAGCCTGCATGGACACGAAAGCTCGCCACCTCAGAGGAATACAGATGGCCGCGTGCCGCTTGGCAGCCAGTTGGGTCTCCCACACAAGTCTTCCCACCTCTGCATCTCTAAGCGATTGATTCCACCACTTCTTTCCATCACCCGAATCATAATGTCCTGTTTAGTCATCCAAGCAGGCCTCTCCCCAAAGAGGCTCAGGAGCACAGCTCGATTCTGCATCGTCTCGGCAACCCTCTTATACCCCATTTTCGTTTTCTCGGACCAACAAGACTCCTCCGTAGCCATCTCGTATAGCCTCTGAGCCTGTTGCCGGGGAGTGTATGGCAAGGGGGGTCAGCATCGAGCCACGCGAGATGGACAAGACACTATGGCGAAGATAACTGATTTAGGTAATCGAGATGAAGATGAACTCTGGACTTGACTGATTGGCAAAAGTATTTGGGTTCAGGTTGCCTTTCACCCCCTTTTTGGAGCTCGTAGAAGGCGCGGACGACGATGTAGTTATTGTCTTTGACAAATGTATCCGACTCGGAATCTGGTGGATTCGGCAGACGAATGTATCTACCCCGGCTCTACTATGATTCCCCGGACAATAGTACGATGTATCGTAAGAAAGTAACATTATAAGGGATGTGTTAACTGACTTCTCGTCCCACTGAGAGCTCACATCCTCACCGCTACAGTCGTGGGCGCTTCCGAGTTGAGGTCTCCAACGACCTTGGCCGGGTTCTGTGTTGCTCAAAAGTAGACGTCGTTGTAGTCGACGATCTCAGCGCGGCGCCAGGATGATGCTCAGCACTTTCCGCGATGTAGTTGATTATCCGGCCGTGGCCAGACCTTGCACTATCTTCCTTCTCCTCGTCTGCATTCACCACAAACTGAATCCGAGATGAACTCCTTCGACAACACCCTGCTACCTTTTCCAGAACAACGTCAACGTGCCCGACACAGCTGTCGCGGCCTCGTGTGGCTGAAGAGCTCGAAAGGCTCTTGCAGGTCGTTCTCAAATGGCTTTCGCCTGGGATTCATGCAAGCGAACCGGAAGCACTCGCTGAGTCTGGGTCATATGTGCGGCGTGCTGGTTGTGGTAGTATGTGTTCTCCCAGCCCATTGCAGCTCCCAGAAAATGACGGAAGACTTGTTACGCCAAAGGCATTTGCCAAAATCCAATTCTCCGGGCCGCTTCCATTGTGCACGACGCTTCGAAGCAAGGGATAACAATACACGTAGACTCCAAAGCCTCCCTGCCTCGATACTAGTATATCAGGGTAAGCATAGAAGCTTAACAACTACACTCGACGCCTTAACAAGGCTCCTCAGAGCACATGCATATACCCTACGCCACATCTCTTTCCACCAGTGCAAGGTTACTCGCGTCCTCATCGAGGCTATGGCCGAGGTTCCAGCTCTAGCCCTGGAGTCGCTGCAGGTCCGTTCGATAGCGGATCAACAGTCGCTTGCAACACGCGCACTCTTGCATCCCTCTCCGTATCATGACGCACACCATCAAGCGCTATCCATCAAAGACATCAAGGTGGGCCATGTGTTCACCGTCAACGACGCATGTAGAACGCCGCTTCCACATATCGGGTTCGCCAACCGAGCTTCCACGAAGACACCATGGTTGGATATGCTGTCAACATCGCCTATGACGCCGACTTCGCTGACCGCGGACATGTGTATATATATTTGGATGGGGGACACTTCCACCGGTGCGGCTCTCGCGAAGGTAAGCTACAGCAGAACAGCAAGTCGTCTTCTCAACTTCCAGGTTCTACACCAATGTCTTTCGGGCTTGCGTGCCCAAATATCGGCTGACCAGCTCGGCTTTTAGTACATACAGGGTCTCTGCAGCAGCTTCAGGATCGACAAAGCTTTCGATGCGCGTGACCCCTCCTAGGATTACCCCCGGCGAAAGACGCGCTCTAGCATCGCGACCATTCCCAACGAGTCGCCACAAAGCATTCCAACGCCGGCCAATTTCCGAGCATCATCGAGCTGAGGGTTGACATCACAGTCACGGGTGATACAATGCATCTCGCCTTCGAACCGCCGCCGCAAGTCCCAGCCGGGTTCAGCGTCGTCCACGCTGTGCTTCTCGCCACCAACTACTACGAAGTCAAGGCGATCCTTGATCCGACGATGCTGCCGACGCCGGCCTGTCGACCCCATCACGGTCGACGGGCCGCACGGGTGACTCTTCAACTGCAAGTATCCCGTAGCCACAGACGGCCAAATTAGACCCTGCGACCGTACAGCCGATATGGTCCAGGGCACAGTCACAAAAGCTTTGCCACGCAGCGTCAGTGGGAAGCCCTGGGTTCAAATAATATCGACGGATCTGGACTCTTAGTGGCGAGGTACGTCTAGGACCGCCCATTCTTAGCACTTCGACAGTGAACGCAGAAATGCGACTGTGAAAGTCGTGTCGCCGGCGCAAATGGCGATAGCTTCATCCCGACCGCCCCACATCGCCGTGCCGGACCAACCACCAAGAATGAAAAGCGATTCAAAAGGTGCCAAAGTTCAACATGTTATGCGCTATATAGCATTGAACCTCCTGCCCAAGTTTTGTCTCGATACAGCGAGGAATACCGAAATACGACCGTAAGAACTCGGGCGGCGCAGCTAGTATCATCGGTCCAGGAGACATCCCAAGCACGCATCCTGAGCCAGTGATAGCGGCCATCTCCTGCCGGCAAGGGAAATAAACTCTTGCTTCCCATCCGCAAAGAACTGCAACCAGGACTGGGAGACTGTGGGCTTTGTCAAAAGACAGCCTTGTGTGGTGACGATGGGACACAAGCACGTGTGCTGAAAATGCGCACCTATATCCCACGGCACAGTGGAAGTCAAGCCCAGCCACTTGGCCGTTGTGACCTGCCTCGGGGCAGACTCTGATAGGAATACCGGCGGCAGCTTCCATGCAAGAGCCGTCAACCGGTCTGCTCGCCACGACGGCAGCTACACTTGTAGTGTCGCGTCCTCTGCAGCAGGAATGCAGCATGTCGAGGCGATGATATCGAATGGCAGAAGCGAGACGTCCGCGAGCACGTTCGATGTCTCTTGGTCTCTGACATTAGAATGCATGTGTCCAAGACGCGAGACGGATGCATCATAACACAGCAGTGACAGCTGTGCCAAAAGACGTCCGAGACGAGGGGCGCGCGTACTTGCTCACTTGAGGAGCCCACTTGCCGTCGATAGAAGACCATGCTGCGCTTGACAACGTTGTTGCAGTCAGATGGAACTCAAGTCACGGATGTTCTAGGCGAGGAAGGGGTACATCAGTCGCGTGTGTGCACCAGCGCGCTCTAACAAGCTGCATGGTGGGACCCGACGCGCGACACGTCGCGAAATGAAGGGACTCGTCGAGTGGGTCGACGCGTCTGCTCAGGCTGGGCTGGCGCATTCCCCCTTAACGCGCGACGCGCTAGGCAGCTGCAGACGCCACCGACCGCACTGCTCCACTGTTCCGTAGCACCTCGGAAATGACACGAAAGGGGAAGCCGGTGCAGGGGGGACACGTAAAGGATACGAGCGCGATGCTGTGGTGAGCTGGGAAATGACGTTTCTGCTATTCCGTCTATGGCTGTTCGTTTCTGCACGGATTTCCCACGAACCCGTTTTGTCCGAAACAAACAGTGCTGGCCTTACCAAGTTACATTTGCTGTTCCCGTCCATGAATTCGGCCCGTTTCTATTCCGCAACAGCAAACGGAACGCATCAGCCCTTGCTCGAAGTGGATCGTACGCAGATGTCTGTTGCCTCCGACTACATTGTGCTGGTCTCCGTCGCATCATTGCCTAGTGGCGCTCCGTTCCAGAACTTGTACCTCCATGCCGCAGCATTCAGCCGTCAGCGCGCCTCTAGCGTCGCGACTCGCTGACACTGTGCACAAGCCCCGCCCAGTTGTTACGCTAACAGAGACCCACTCCAGCGCGGTGTCGCACCACCAATCGCTGTGCCTGGGACGTGCTTGCCTTAGCGGACCGTGACGCGTAAGCCCGCAACGCGTGAGCCCGCAAATGAGCAGGCGCCACCGTGGACGCGTCGCGCCAAACACTACAGCTGTTGGAAGTACAGTAGAGAAGCGGACGCGCGACAGCATCTCTGTCTCACAGCCGAAAACTCTTTCTGTTAGAGGCGCGTGGCTCCAGCTCATTAGCTGGGGCGCGAGCAGAAACAGGTCAAGTGTGCCGTGCAAAGGACAGCCTCCCCCAACACCCATACTTCGAGTGCAGCATGGGTGCAGCACTCCTGCGTATCATGGCTTGTGCGTTCACTGGCCCATTTGGACTTGGTCTTGCATTGGTCGTCACGACGGCGTCATAACTGTAGAGATGACCGATGCTTTGCGATACCGTCGTGAGCTACACGTGTATTGATGGCGTGGGAGGCAATAACCCTGCAGACGTAGGGTTGTCCAGAGTGGCTAAGTAGTCATTCAGGTGTTGCCCTTGTGTTCCCTTCAGTGTTGTTGCCCTTGAGACGTGGTTACTGTTTGCATCCCCGCGCATCGGACTCATAGAGTCATGGTACAAGTGCCAGCGTTGGGAGCAGGAGTGAGCTCGGACTACAGGATGCCTGGATGGATTGCAGCTGCGCCTCTAATGCAAGTGCACTCGCCGACCGTGGATGCCGGTGCGGGTGCGGCGCCCGCGAGGGTTGGTCAAGGACCTGGCTCGACGGCAATACACCTGCTGTCGGCACTCGGATGTGTCAAGCTGGACTCGTCGTCTGGCGATTCGCAGTGTGTGGTTGCTAGTGACCTTGCCAAGCGTACTGCTGGGAGCTGCTTAGGGTCATGATGGCCTGTGTGGTAGCCGGTGAGGCCTTCTTCTGGCGTGTTCATGCTTCCAACACAAGGGTATCACGAGTCGACATTGGAGAAGGGAGCATCAACTGTTTGAAAGCCGGAAGGAAGGGACGCGGACTGCGACGGCAAGTGATTAGCAACATGTTGAGGGGTCCCCAACTTCCTGAAGAAAACAAGTCAAAGCAGTGAGACCTCCATGGCATCGCCACCCTTGACAGCAGTATCTCTCTCAGAGGTAGAAGTATCCGGTCGACCCTCCGTGGTTATGGGAGATGCTAGGGCGTTGGTACGACTGGCTGCTCGCCAGTCGCCACGAACATCTCTACGGGGGTTTGGAGCCGGCCCGTTCCCTCCGCATAGCTTGCCTCATGCTATCTAACAGAAGCGGTCCATCTCACCGCGTCGAAAAGTACCAGCTGCTATGCAAGGTCGCTGATGAAAGCCCGCATTTTGAAGAATTGCCAATGACTGCACCTGTTGCTGGGCCTTGGAGGTGGTACCTGAGATGCCGTCACTCTATGCCATTACGAGCCGCACTGAATACTCTCTGTGACATCTTTCGCATCACTTGCTACACATTGTCGATTCCACACTGGTGAGCCGCTTGCTAAGCAAGGTAGGGGGAGGTCAAGGATACACCGATACATAGAAGGGTAAGCATGCAAAGAAGATCGAGTAGATCGCTCGGACAATAGGCTCAGAAAACACCCGAGAGCAAGGTTTTGCTCTTTCGTTCCGGGCCGTCGACTATAGAAGATGTTGACGTCGCAATCTCTCACGAGCTGCCGTGGTATATCTGGCGGGGAAAGAGCCCAAGTCGACATAGTAGGGGAACATAAGCAATGCTCTCCCAATGCACCTATCACCCGGAGAATCAGACCTTAACTCTGGTGTGGCGGGATGTGAAGGTGTGACCAAATGCAGATTGTACTAGAGATTGGTAGAAACTCACATTGCCAAGTGCGGAAGCTAGTTGCTACAGGCGGTTAGTTCTGAAGGAAATCAAGGCTGTCTAGGTAGAGGCATGCGGTCAGGCGCTTAAGTCAAGTCCGAAGTGGCGGCTCTTCGCGATGCCCTCGGTATCGCCAAAACTGATCGACTCGACCGCTCCAGCAAATGATCGATGGAAGGCAGATGGAATTCAGCTTCTTCGGACCGCCCGTCCAAGTCTTGCCACGTCCGGTGAGCCTGCAAGTCGGCAAAGGTGATACTTGTAGCGCTCTTTCTTTGGAGCGCCTGCAGTGTGTAGATCCAGCTACCAGCAAGCGTCAAGAGAGCGGAGAATGGTAGTATACCGGGTTCAAAGGACCGAGATCGTCTACTAATCTGCTCTGCTCCCACGACAGGGACGTCATGTAACCCAAAGGCTCTCAAGAAAGCTCACAGTAATTTGCGTACCGGTTGAGTTAGGCAAAGCCGACAAGTATCAGCGTGTCCACTACTACGTAGCTGGCGCACATCTCCCGTCATTCTATCCTGCTAAGCCTCTAGCCGGGCAGACGTAGTATGATCAACACAAAGCTGCAGGACATGGCCGCAAGCAATTGCTGCCCCGTCAGCATGCGAGGTAGACCTCGGTGCGCAGCAGCCACCTATGGACTCCGGTGCTGATGCGTGGTTCCGCGCGTCGGACGTAAAGTTCGGCACCTCGTATTTGGATCGACGCTGGCAAGATGCTTGCATCATACGGCCGGTGCACTGACAGCGGCCGCAGTATTTGTATGTCGGCGTGTCAAGAAGGATTTTGATGCCAAAAGTCCTGACTCGCAAGGCCCAGCTTAGCAGGGGGCGGTTCGGGTATCGTAGGTGACTAAAGACACCAGCTCCGAAGCTGATCCCGACAACTTTACGTGTAGTGCTACCGAGTATTCCGGATGGGGCAGTGCCGAATCGACGTAAGTAGCTGGAGACAGAGACTAGGCGCTTTGAGCCACGGGCACAACGCACCAGGGACAAGTTAGGCACCGTGAACCCGGACGCCCCTAGACAAGGTCATGGATTAGCAATGAGTTCGATGGCCCTGGCTATTTAGAAGGGGCTGAAGATGGTGGTGGAGGGCGAACACGCGAGGACCGTGGCGGATCTGGCATTTGCCGAACGGCCGAGTGAGGATCATGACACCGGGTTGTCATCTCGAGGGTCCTGTCGGTTGGAACGCTGCCTTGCTGACGCGCCGATGTGTGAGGGGAATGGGTTTGGGAAGCGCACCAGTCAGATCCATACCTGCCGGATTCTCGCCCTGCATAGGTGACGACGGGTACCCAAACAAAACATTAGCCAGGGCGAGCTAAGGCCTGTAAGAGCCCAGAGGATCAGGCGTTTATTGGCCTCCCGCGAGTACGAAACCCCGAAATCGGTCTGATTAGGTGGATGAGGAACTAGAATGGGTCAAAGGGTTTACAAATGGGCAAAACAGAAGCTAAAGATTGGGAAGAAACGTGCGAGCTTGCTTGCTTGTCTGATTTGACGTCAAGGTCTTGTTGTAAGTAAAATAGACTGCCCGATCAGTCCCACATTTGAGTCCCTTAGCTATACTTTCCCGATCCTAAGCCAGAGGTCTCTCCGCCGACACTCTCCGGATAGCACTGTAAACTATTCTCGTTTGTTCGGCAGCGCGGTCAAGGAGGTTTTTTGGAGAGCGGTGGCGTCGATCCAGCTCAGTGAGCCCTGAGAAGACGCTATCGTAGATGCACCTTGCGGGGCCGGATCTGGCCGACTGTTTCGTCCGCTCTTGTCAGAGTAGGTCGAGAGGTGGTTGGTAGGAAGCGGGTAGCTAGCCGTAAGAAGACACTGAGGCATAGGTGGAAGGGTGGACGTAACTTGCCAGTTCTATTACAACTGGCTGCGACTCGCGAGGCGCTTGTTCGAGTAGTACTCTGGCGTATATCTCCCCGTTGGCAGCCCTGACCGCCGGAACCGTCGTTGGTTTGTCGTGCCGACAGTTCGCAAGCGGGATGAGCACGTCGCTGACAGAAGAGCTGAGGAGGAGGCAGTGCTCCCGCAGTCTCTATCAGGATCACAGCGTCCCGCAGAGGGTTCGTCGCCAGCTTGTCCAAGCGGATCCATGTCTCAGCCATCGTCATTTAATGTATTTGGGCGCCCAAGGCTCCGTCAGCTTGAGCATGCCGTGCAAGATGGTTATGTTGTACGCCGAGTTCACCGCGATAATCAACATCGTCACGCCGGTCATTGTGCTTGAGAAGAAAGTGTGGCACCTGACCGGGATGTAGACGCTTCGTAAGGTGTTGTGGCAATAGCTGTCGGGGCACAACCACGTCCGCCTAAGTGAAAGATCGAAGGCAGATGTCGGGGAATGGGGATGCAGCTTAATCACTGACTAGGTAATCTGCTAAGGTCTGAGCCAAGCCGTAGGTCAGCAAGTGCTAAAGGAGCGTAGGAGGAAGCCAGCCGTGAAGCATATACCAAAAGAGACACATCTGGATCGGAACAAGAGCAGCCCCAGCATGACCAGAAACAATGTGCTTGGTCAGCTCTAGCTGTTGGAGCGCCAGGAAACCGTGACACGGTGCTAATCGGGCCCGCGACCATTCTCCGTCCAAGACACTGCTTAAGAACCAAGCATGCGATCGTGTTCCTCTGGCTGAGATGAATGGCTGTATCTTGGTCAATATGGCCTGGGCTGCGGCTGGGAAGAGATTAGGCCGGCTTGCGTGCTTTTCTCAAGAGAAGCTTGGGACCTGCGTCAAAAAGCCTGATTAGCTAGGGACTTCCCACGTAACAAGGCTTGAAGTGAAGGAATAAGCCAGCTACGTACCACATCTTGACGCTTGTCTGCAGCTACCAGAATCTTGAGGAAGCTATGCCGAGTCGAGGAAGCTAGGCTCCACCAACGACAGACATGTAGGGAGACTATCTACCCTTTACTGGCCGTAATTCACGTCAGCTGCACCCTACACCGCGACGGTGCTCTAAGTGCTAGTCCAGGTAGGCTTGGACGAAAACAATAGTAGCTGAGGGGTTTGCCGGCATCTCCCGTCTTGCTGTGACTCTGAACCCCGAGGCTCTAGTCCTGTCGAGACTTGAACTGGTTGTCCTCTCTGCCAAAGATATGCCGGGACGTAACGTCCGTCTTAAATAGTCCGGTCGTCGTTCCGATGAGAATCTTTCTCTTGCTCGTACTCCTGGCCTCGTCGGTGGTGCGGCCGGACGCTCTATCGTAGCGCTGCAACGCCCATAATGACCGACAACCCATAATGCCCGAAAACCGCACCCTCGAGCTGACGGGCACAATCCTAGATAGTATCTGCCGTTGACCTTACTTCGGCCCAAGGCCGTCCAAGCGTCATCGACCATGAGGATACAGCAGTCAGCGTCACGGGCCACGGGTTCACCCCAAGTCCTGCATATCCTGGTAAAATGGCGATGTCGTCGGATAGACACGTAATAGCCTAGTTATACCGTAGTTGACGACTGCATTGTATCTAGTGATATAGGCAACTACTCTTCGTCGTCTCTAAGTCTGAGTCGTGCCATACCGAGAAGCCTTCCAGTGGTAGGCTGGCGGCCAACTCGCGCGAGCGGTTCTAGTCTCGAAAGAGACTGGTTGACGGGTGACGGGACATCAACCTGTGCCATGTAACCATCAAGGCCAACGGCGTGCGTTGCGATGCGGCCCTGGATGCCAGCGAGGTTGGGAGAGACTTGAAGCTAATCCGATACTTTGCCATTGTCCACGCCCGTACCATCTCAAAACCAGATGGATGCTCCATCGCTTAGCCCCAACTCAGTTTTGTGACCCTCCTTGCCGGTGACGGCTGAGCGCTGGCACTACCGTACTCTAACAGACTGCGGCTTCCGTCTCCAGATCAAAGACGGGAGGAGGCATGGCGGACGTGCTGATCCCCCATCCAAGGACAGACTCGCGCTCGTGGCGGTGACCCGCAGCACGGCTGCCTTCTTCGAAGAGGACAGGCCTCAGTTGAACAATACAGCCTGAGCCACTCTCTCGGCGGTGTTCTTAGGTAATATGGGCGCGCAGCCATTGATAGACGCCATTGCAGAGATGTTTACTCGGACGGCCACAATCGTCGAGCCAAAATTGTCTGTACAACCAGGCAGAAAAGCAGAGGAGCCGAACATTATCCAATAGGTCGCTCGACGTGATAGTATCCTGCCCCAGAACCCCGTCGAGTTTGTTATCCTCCCTCCAGGTAATATCGGACGCCTCGTCGGTTAGATGGGTTCCAAAAGAGGCTGGACATCTACCCCGGCGTCGCCAAGAATCTGCCCACGATGCGGAGCCCCAGGATGACAACGTGCACAATGTGATCCAGTCGTACGACTTTCCAACGATAGCGGTGAACCTGAGGCCGTTGTTGATCCTCGCGGGGTTTCGGTTCTCGGTCGCGACTCGGCAATGAGCTTCGTGCGCGATGACATGGCCAAGAAAGGCCAGGACAGACTTGGCGAAGGAGCTGGCGCGACTGTTCACATGGTATGTTGATTAGTATGCGTGGTCAGGAATATGCTTTGGTGCCTCGGAGACGTGGAACCTACACAACGAGAGGCCATTCATGACCAGTGTCTTCGAACCGATTGCCCTGAAAGTCGAACTCGACGCCGACCTAATCTTGATAACCACCAAACGCGTAGCATGTGATCGCTATTCCAGCGACAGAGAGACTGCTCCTCCAGCAAATCCAGCGTGGTAGCATGCTAAGTCCTGACGGAAGTCAGGGCATGACGACGTGCGGCTGGATCGAGGGCCGTGGAGCGGAGGCGGACGCCCATGACAACCGTCGCGCCGCAATCCTTGGGCGGCCGGGTCATCCATTCTCAGTAGGAGTGGTGATCCTGCGTGGACAGACCGCGGCGAATGCGATGCCGTCACGCGGTCATCGTGTAGGACGTTGGCGGCTCTGAGGAGATATCGTATCCTGCTCTTCTGGGCGACAACTGTCCCGTCCTTTGTACAAGCTTGAACGTACGACCTGTGATTGGCTGGAGCCGTCGCAGAAACGCTACGAATGCGCCAAGGGAGATGGATGCCCTGATTTGGTTCTTCCCAGTTTCCGAGTATCCAACAGAAGTTGATTCAGCATCTCTGTAGTTCCGGAGAAACCGCTACTTGTTGACAGGCGCCGAGCCGCTATAGTCTGCCAGGCGGGCTGCGCCCTCGCGGAAGTAGGCCTTTACTGCGGCAAATACGCTCCGGTCGAGAGGCTGCGTCTTGTGGGAGGTGTGGGGAGGTAAGAAGACGATCTGCACTTTGTGGACGTGAGCTATATGTAGGAATTCGGCGGTGGTGTGGCTCGCGTGCTTGTCGGCGTTCCTTATACTATGTGATAGATAGCGTCTCAGTGTCAGCTTGTCGGCTTGTGGGCTTGCTTTGGCAGGTGCCGTGCTGCTCGTCGGTCTGGACACCATCAGGACGACCCCGACTGCCGGTGAGGTTTACCACGACTCGGACAGGTGCGTTTCCCCTAGGCCGCAGCTGTTGGGGGCGTATACCGACGTTAGTCGAATTACCAC
>KV875137.1:0-21912 GCA_001879275.1 Coniochaeta ligniaria NRRL 30616 | reverse complement strand
CCAGGAACCCGGCCCGTACATCCTTGGCATCACTGCTGAGTGCCCGGAGCCCGGATCCCTCCGAGTACGGAGACGACACCACCCGTAGAGGGCGGAGACCGGGAGATGACCGCTCGCCCGGCCATGCAAGCTGCGGGTGATGACAGCGATGCCGCGGAAATGCAGTGACAGGCCGGCGTAGAACGGACCGGCATCAAACAGCACCATGCCATTTGCCCAGCAGCTAGTACTGGGCGGTATTTCCTAGCTTGCGCTCTGCAAGGACAAGATCGACCAGATTCTCAGTGACGGCTTCGAGACTAGCCCCGCCGCTGTGTTTGATCTTCTCGTCCAGCCTTTCCGCCGTCGAGCTCCCGATAAGCGTAGCAACTTCGGCCTTTCCAAGTAAATATCATTAGCAAACCTTCCAAGCTGGAAGGCCCAGATCAACTTACTGGCAGGGAAGGTGCAAGGCGTGGAGATGTTGGCAGGTGAAATCCGTCAAGAACAGAACGAGGGCGAACGCAACGATGTCACACGAGCTGGCTGCACAATCGGTGGTTCCTGGTTACGACATTGCGCCCGGCGATTCAATGCCACTGTAATCAGGACGCACAACCTGGAAGGCACGCAACGTCCGGAAGCGCGGAAGACGGAAGTGTCAATCTTCACGTTTTCGAGAAGGAGCGTCGGCCCAGTCCCGCCCTGCCGGACGACGGCGATGACTCTCCCGCCTGTAGGTCCAGTCAACAGTCAGCGACTCCCCAAGCTGTTCTTCAACGTCCCTTTAGCCTTGTGGATGCTCTTCTTTATTCTACCAAGGTTGCCCTCCCGGTCGAGCGCCCTGTAGGCAAGTTTACCCCAGGCACTATAGCTATGGCTTCATGCTACGATGCTTCCCTACGTCCTCGCCAAGGCACTTCTCCTCCTGATTTTCTACGTCACTAAGAAAATGTGCTCTGTAGTTCAAGCGTGGTAGAGGAACTGAAGGACAGATGCTCATCCCAATCAGACCAGTCCGCGTCTATCTAACGAGTGTGGTCAAAACATAAGTTCATGTCCCAGATTCAGTAGATCGCACGGCATAGCCCAGATCAATCGCTCCATCGAAGGTCAGCACCATGACTTGCCTTTCGCTAGGATCCCGTCTCCCACATCCATCTCCGACCTCGCCATCGATTTCTCATGTCGCCGCCTTCGCGACCTCAATTTCCACCAATCTGAGGAGTGATTCCCTCAATCAAGCAACCCAGGACCTTGATTGCCATCGAATCTGCGAGCCGACATCCATCAAGAAACTCAGCCAAGATGGCCAACCAGTCCGCCGATCAGCCAGCGAGTACTCCAAGCCAGAATAGCAAGTCAGACAGCCAAAGCTTTCCACCAAAGTCTAGCCCATCCCACGCCTAGAGAATCTTTGAGTCGACTTATGCACCATCCGGTCTCTTAACGAGTTTGTTTAACCCTAAGACTTTTTGACTAATATGATGACGACGCTAATAGCTCACAGAATGCACTGAACTCTCAGCGCTGTGAAAGCCGCGTCTCCGCCATCTCCACGCCGCGATTCGCCTTCTCCACGGTACCGGCCAGCAAGAGCTGATGGAAAGCTTGCTTCGATACTCATACGATGCCCGAAACAGTATCCAAGAAAAAGAAGTTGGGCGGTTTTCCGTGACAGGTCTGGCGGGCTGAACATCCCAACAGGCAGTCCGAACGTACGATGAACTGTTTTGAACTGTGCCTTGCTGACCCCATCTCCGATAGGCTCCTGCACCTCAGCAACCGAGCAAAAACAAAGATTCCGAGATGACTGGGCATCGCCAACTTCCTCGCCACGACTGCGAGATGACCTCTCACGAGTCTTCGAGATCAGGGCTATGAATAGCAGACAAATCTCTCGTTCCGGTTGCCCCGACAGCCCGGCTGCCGCCAGTAATCAGCTTTCCTCGAGTCCATACAATCCGTACAATCACCAGAACAGCATCTCGCTTGAGAGCAAGCCTCGCATCTGTATCAAGCGCAGCAAAATTAGCCACTTGGACCCAACTTATTAAGACCATAAGTACCTTGGTATGGTCTCTAACGGCAAGATGCACGTGTTGGGATAGCCTTGCAGCAGCGCCTCCAGCCCTCCACCACCCGGGACTGGCTATAGCCACGCCAACGCAGATGGCTAGAGCTAGACTTTCGACCGTGAATACATTGTTGACTGGCTCAGAGTTGAAGTGAGCTTGCTGCTCCACAACGCAAGCAGCTATGAAATGGACGATTACCACTTGTCCTTGACGGTCTCCACCGGCGATTCAAGCCAAGTCCTACCCTCGAGGCGACCATGTTTTAATTTGACTTTGGCCAAGGTTATGGCTAGTGTAGAGCAGGTCCTTACCCCTGAGCATATCTGCTAGTGTTAGAGATAGGCTAAAGTGTAAACACCGGGCGCGACGTAGTCGATACGCTCGACGTTCGCCGTCCCGGGGTATTTGTTAGTGCCTGCCAACAAGGAACTCTGTGCGCCCCGAATCGCATTGCTCCTTGACAAGAGTATCTCCTCCTATTCCACACCACTACTACCTTTGCACTTAAGCCGTCAGGTGGCCGGAAGTGTTGAACCAACGGGCCCGCCGGAAGCTGATAAACGTCCTGGAGTCGTCGCGGCAACGATAGCGCTAGGGATTTTATTGTCGGCGTCGGCGATGGATTGGATGCAAAGCGGTACGCTATTCCGGTGTGGTACGCGAGTTTCGTGATGGACGTCGAATTGTAGTTGGATGATTCGAGTCTGGATGTTGTCCGCTAGCCTTTGTACTAAGTTGTGTTCTAATTGTCGTTGCCTTTTAGATGAGGAAATTGCTACTGGAATTAGCCTCTATTGTGGCTGTAGCTACTGCTGCTAGACGGCGAAGAATGTGTGGGTTGGAGTTGTAGCCTTGCCCGGCTCCTTGTCTGTCTAGCTCGCCTGAGATTTGTTGTGTGATGCTTATTAAGCTGCTTTTACTGCTTTGATAGTTTGATAAGTAGTTTTAGACCTAGGGTAGGTGATTGGAAAGTTTAGGTAAGGAGGCTGATTTCAGGGAGTGTGTGTAGTAAGCGTACCTAGTAGAGATATGACGGAAGAGCGTATCTAGAATTGGAGACGGGAAGTCTTTGGGTTCTGGAGCCTATGAGGAATAGCTGACTTGCTGCTCTGAGTGCAAAAACGACGTTGTGGACGTTTGGGAGACGTCTTCCTACTTTGTCACCTATTCTCTTACGTAGCTGACCCTTGGAGGGACGGTTTGTCTAGGCTAATGTAGGGTTTGGCATGTCAATTGCCTGGGGCTCCTGTCTTTATATGGGGCGTTAAGAGGGAGTAGGGAAAGAAATCGCTCTAGCTGAGGGTACTACGGCAACCTGGCTGGTTATCTGCGATCTTGTCTGGTTCTTGGCAGCTGAGTTATAGTCAGAACCTAAATAGTACGGAGGAGGCCGACTGATCCGTATTACGTAATATGTTGTAAATAAGAAATGCTCTGGAGAAGTAAGATCGACCTGGGATGTGCAACCTGTCGAAGCCACCTTGTAGTGGCCTGTTTGCACATTAAAGTAGTACCCGTCCAGTTCGCCAGATTAGGGGAGAGGTAGACAACGCCGCTGTATTCCTGATTTAGCTCGCGAAATCATATTCATGGCTTCGATGCCTGATAAAAGGGTCAAGGTCAACCAAAGACTGGCTGAGACAAGCTGCTCGAGAACCGGCCGAGACGGAAGATGAGGAGCCGTGGAGTTCCCATATTGGAAGGCCCCTCCGGTTACGTTTCCAGCATTGTGTGTTGCTAGGAGCAAGGCATTGGTTACCCCCTAAGACAATTGCAGGTTCAAGTAACTTTGGAACAAGAGCTCTAGAATAAAGTGGTGAGTGACGAGTGTCACTGGCCTGGTTTTAGAGCCTCATATTTACATGGCTGAGATGCTGATATATCTCTCCTTTGTGGATAGACGGAGTGTCTTTGACTGCCAGGCATCTGGGCAGACCTTGGTAGCAGGGGCAACGAGTTGATCAAGGTATGTTCTGGGACCATAACGGCGACACTGTAGAATACCTTGTATCATTTCGGCTGCCAAGGCAATATGTTGTTGGTCCAGCGTCGTCGTACCTACCGGCCGAGAGGCCCAGGCAAGCTGAATCGGCCACCTAGGCCACAAGGCGGATATCTCGCTGTCAAGCAGGTGCACAAACCGATACCCCTCCCTCAGCCTGTCCACCCTGACAGCAGCCCACGCCGTCCAATCTACCAGCTGAGGGAAGATTGACCAGAACCAGCGGCCGACGTATACACAAACAAATCTGATCATATTTGCGGCACGGCTGGGTATTTGTACTTGGCGATCTTGGCCGCAACCTTGACTAATACTTTTCTTCTTTATGCCTCATAGTTATACCTAACGGCATGAAAGTTCAGGCTGGAACAGAGCATAAAAGCCCAGCTCTTTCGCCGTACAACTGTTCGAACTTCCATCGTCCTTAGGACTTTGTAGTTCAAAGATCGAACTACCAAGGTCTGGAAACAGGTCAATAGGTTATGACGCCACCCCACGCTCTTGCGTGATATGCTATATGGCTTGTTTATGTGCTCTGTGCCCCCGACTATGTGATATCGGATATGATCGGTTGTAGTTGCTCAAGCTAGATGTAAACAAGCTTAAGTTTTCTATCCCACTTCTAACGAGCCGTCTTTGCAAGTCGTGGGCATCATGGTCTGCGGTCTTCACAGCAGGGTAACTTCAAAGAAATGGAACTATTGATGGTTCTCCTTCCTCTTCTCGGGGATGAATCGTCCTCCTCTGTCATGATCATGCCGGCCATCCGTCAAGCAATTGCCCAATGAAGCCACATGGATACCATAATTTCGAAAGATGTACCGAAACTTCTGGTGGCCGTTTTCAGTGGCAATCAACGACCCGACATCGTGACGGGGGAGTCGCTGCCGTACAATCAGAGCGTCTTGCTCGAGAGGGATCAACCAAGGTAACCTGGTAGTCTTGTCGACTCAGAGAAGTAAGCCATAGCCGGTAAGCTGAAGGCGCATTCGTCCGTTCGTTGGATAAAACACTATATCAGGTAACCTTGTCGTACTAATCGCCAGCGGTGTACGAGCGTGCTGTCCCGGTTCTGGGACGTCGTTCTGGCGTCGTGGAACGTTATGTTGCACAGGAACCCGCTGCGGAACATCGCGAACCTCCGCACGTCGCTTCCGGGGGGAATATGGGTGAGGTACGGCGGTTCTTTTCTGTTTGTGTTTGATGGCACACGAGAGCTTTGGAGTTGGATCAGAGATGGGCGATAAGAGATGGAGACGACAGATGGCAACGAAGCATTCTGAGATGGCACTGCACCGCAGCGCCCTGTTCCGGATCTGGCGTAGTTGTGACCAGCCACGGTAAGAAACGCGGAGGACAAGGTTGGTGCAGGGCCTGAACATGGGGTTCGCCAACGTTGGTGGCTTCATGCCACTCGACCGGCCACTCGCGAGCTAATTCCCCATCACCAAGACCGCCAAATCCACTACTCTTTGCAACCACCTTCTTTTTACTACCTCGTAGCCTGCGCCAATATTCATTTATCAATTCAACCTACAAAATCAATTACGCCGTTTCCTACCAACAGATTCCACCTACTTTCACCCAAATCTAACAACTTTCCATCGCTCAGTGTAATCTTCAACCTTTCTTCATCATTTTCAACTTTGCGCCTTCGCTTTTCATCACTTCCAACCTGCCAGATCCATTGCGCCAGCCTTCGCGAACAGATCCCATATACTTTCATCGAAATCCATCGAGTTTCCATCAATCGGCACGAATTCCAAGTTTTCCACCCTCATTTCTGACTTTTCGCGAGATCCATGGCCAACCTCCGGCCTTGATCCAATCCACCCACGAGATGCAACCTCCACAGACGACCCAAGGGTCCAGGCGCCGCAAGGCATTCCACAGGAACACGCCCCCGACGCTACGGCCTAGGGGAAACGCCTCTGTGGAAGAGGGCGCTCCAACAGTGGTAATTCGAGTAACGTCGGTACACGCCCCCAACAGCTGCGGCCTTGGGGAAACGCACCTGTCCGACTCGTGGTAAATCTGAGCAATCGAGAGCGTCCTGGTGGCACCAAGGGCACCGTCTGCTGAATTGTATCGGGAATGAGGTTGATTCAAGTCTGTAAGGATACATGCAGTGGGCGCTCTTATGCTCCTGTGTCCTTCCATCCCCTGTATGCCTCCGTACCAGTATACGCCAAAGGGTCAATGGGTACACTGAGATATGGAGGTCCTGCCCTTTTAGCACCGTCAACGGCTCCGGCCGAAAACAGTCAACCGGCAGACTCCGAGACAGCATCGAACTCCCCAGGCATCTCAACCCTATCCATACCGCCAGCAATCAGTGGACTCATTGACCACGGGACCTGGGGCAGGCTCACGGCCTACGAGAAGAACAACATGCACACCCCGGAAGAGACCTGCTCCTACTTCGGCTTCCTATAAGAGACTTGGGCGGATGCTAGTCTCACGGCCTCATCGCGGAGGATCTTGTAAGCGCGGCGTAGTAGTCTGTGGTATCGTTCGACCTTGCCGATACTATTGTGGGCCTCGATGGGCACCTCCTTGATAGAGAGTCCCATCTCCTTGGTAGATTGTTAGAATTCCGAGGACCTGAAGCTTGTGCCGGCGTCGGTGACGATCCAGTCAGGGGGTCCTTGGTAGACATGTATCCAGCAGAGCCACGTGCTTGGAGGTGCGGTCTCGCAGCAGGCGTGCGGCGTTGAAGGAAGTAGCCGTATCGACGAGGTTGAGCACGGGCCTGTTGCCGTCGAGGTACATGATATCGACGATAACCTCGTAACTGAACTCGCAGTCGTCATGCAGCGTGAATTTGAAGCGAGCTGGGCGGGCAGCGTTCATTTGGCACTGGACCACAGAACCTACGCCTCCGCAGGAAGAGCTATACCGTACGATAACCTGGTGATACCAACAGATATCGTTAGTAGGTCGATAACTGCGTCATATCAAGGCTCCTTGCGAGAAGTGCCTCATGCCCTCCCAATTGCCGGGCGAGGTGTACGCGGATGGCCTGGATTGGGACGGAAAATGCCTTTTGAGGATTTCACATTTACGTAGCTTGTATCTAGCATTCGGCAATCCCAATCTCGAAGGATTGCCACAGCCCCAGGACGAGCCTCCAGCGCCGGCACATCGCCGTCTGAGTTGTCGTCAGAGTTGTCGGCGTCCTTGTCCGTGCCCCAGTCGTCCTCTTCCTGCCGCTTCCTGCACCGGGGCCCGGAGAAGGTTGCAAAGGGTCGAGGGAACGGAGCCGCTGCCGCTGCCGCCGTACAGAAACTTGGAGGTGGACAGAGATGAGAGCCGGGTCAAGGTCGAAGAACCTGAGGTCTTACCCCGTGAAGAGTCTCTAGCTCTTCTGTCTTGAGCTGATCTCGATCTTGTCCAAGTTGCAGACTCTCCATACATCTCTTTCCTTGCCGTTGCATACGTCTGAGTCTTGTACAATTACTGTACATGCCAACAGAGATGGGATGCGAAACCCAAAGCAGATACACCGAAGACAACACTCCACCAGGCCTTCTTCGGGACTAGATTTAGATTAAAGAAGGCTGCGAACACGCTGCTGAACGTGTACAAGGGAAGATAGGTAACCTCGGCGCCGGGGCGGTGGGTAAAATGGCTTTGCCTTTGGTGGGAGTATATATGGATGGGTGTCTAGCCGATTCTCTGAAAGTGGAGGGGCCAAGTGTGTTGAATCCTGAGACCGGCGCTCGCGAGAAAGTGATGCTGAGGCGATAGGGGGTAGGTACTCCGTCCTACCTAACGCTCCTCGTGAAATCGCCAAAAGAAAAAAGCGAACCGGCAGTGTGAGGGGGGCCCAACTAACGGTGCGCATGATGGCATGATGGCACCCTCGTCGTTCAGTTTCCCCGTCATTGAGCACCCCTTCCAATGCACTGTCAACATTCGGAGGACACACACGTTGAAGTGCAACTACTGTAGTACGTTCAGCGTTGGCGACATACCAACGGAATGCCGCAGTCGAGACCTGCATGTGCATGGTAGCCGCTGAGAAGTCCCCGAATAAGCTTGTCACTTCTCGTGCTGGTCGGACGGGTCCTTGAGAGACGAGACAAGGCGCGGGTAAAGTTCAATAAGCGCCCACGCCTATCCCCTCGGGGGTAGCGACAGGCGGAACAGTCCTTGATTAATCGGCTACTATGTGGATTGTTTGACATTCGGCATTATCGACGACTCCTGGGACGCCAAAGATCTCCTTATCGCCCGCGACCGAATAAGACCGCCGGCCAACGGCAGGACTTTACGACAAAATGGCGCTCCCCCTTTTGCTCGGGCGAAGACGCCAAGGAAGAGGCTGCGAACGATACGGATATTCTGAGCGACAGAGAGACATGAAGCGCAGCAGAGGCTCTCAAAGAGATATAGGTGTTGAGACTTGGTTGTCATAGCCGTGACGAGCTGGGACTTTTGTCATGGGTGGTCCATCGGCTGTAGGGCAGCTCCTCTGAGCCAACTTTCTATGAATACTGCAGCCACTAGTCTTCTGCAATTGCGCAGCTATGCTGAACCGCAGTATTACTCCAAACTGCGCTCCTAGGGCTCCACAAACGAGGTGTCGCAGGCAGCCGCAAAGTCCATCATTTGCAGGCCCAGAGTCGAGTATTCCACTTGATCCATCTTGTTCCCTGACTTCCATCAATATTGTGCTCATTCTTCCACTTGATCAGTACTCTAAATGCTTGCCATCTCTACAGGAGCTTGGAATCGTAGCCGTCATCTGATTCGCAGTGGAAATGGTGTGTATCTTGATGTGTGGCTCGGTGGCTCGGTGGCTGGCCCGTCGAGGGAGGCCCTTGTCTGCGTGCCGAAAGGACAGCGGAAGACTGGCACCTGTGGGAGTTCGACTGATGAGCCATTCCCCGCGGGAGTCTGCATAGTGTCACCAGAAAATCAACAACAACCACTCCAACAACTATCCCATCCCCCAACGAAACAAATTCTCCATCCTTCTCACCTCATCCCATCTCGACCCCTTATCCCCTCGTCCCTCTCCCCTCCCACCCCAAACCCCTTTTCCCCATCCCCAAAAACCCTCAATCTCCGCTAGTCAACCTAATCTCCCCCCCTCCCTCAACTTCCCCCGTCTAATCTCCGCCCTCCGCCGAATCTCTTCCTTTAGCTCCCTCTCCCTCCATTTGCGATTAAGTGCGGCGAGTTTATCCCTCAGTCTGTTGAGCCGCTTCGGCAGGAGATCTATCAACTCCCTCGTCGTCATCGTGCTGGGATCCCCGGGCCCTTCTGTCACTGTCGCTGTCCGTACGCCGCGGGTCTTGGCAAGTAAAGGGCGAAGCTCCGAATCTGGCTAGATATACTACGCGCCTTTTGCATACGAAGCACAGTGTACACTTACCTGCGAGATGCTCACATGTCAGACGCCATACCTAACTCTATCTATCATTCAGATATCCATTCTGCCAGATGAACCGGGTTTACCTCGTTGACGTCCACTAGTCCGTCTTGACGGTCTGTCATGTGGCAATCCTCATGACTTATCGGCGTTATCACCATGTCATGTGACAATGCCTTATCTACCTGCTGCAGCTGCCGGCTGGATCCGCCACGAGATCAGACATTGAAGTTAGGCACAAATCTGAAAAGTTAGGCATCAACGTAGAAATCACGTGGCTGCAGAGGTGGTGCCAACTTGAAGTTGCATGTCAATGTGATCACCTCAGTTTCTGGCAAAGTTCCGTTGTTTCCTCAACATCGCTACTTTCCCCGCAGGGCCCTAGGTAGGTCTCAGCTCCGAGCAAGCGCCCCAGTGTGCTTTCGATTTGCACTTCTTGCAGGTCTTACAAGCGCATTTGGGACAGGCGCCCACCCTGTGGGAATGTCGGGACCCAAAACGCTGAGCCGCTGGATCAGCAACATAATGAGCCCGCATATGGTCTATTGTTCGCCGTCGCTTGACGCAAGCTGGCCGGCAAGGCCCACCTACGTCTCCTCCTTTAAGAACAAGCGAACGCTCGACCTTCTGTGATCAGAGATCATCGAAATCTCCCAGCACCCGGCCTCCTGATTGGTTGCTGTGGGAATGGGGAGAATGCAGGACACCAAGGATCTCACTGCTCGTACGGCCGTACTCAAGAGGGCATTACATACTTCGCATTGTACCAGTTACCCCAAGCGGTCTGCCGTGTAGGCTGCTTGCCCGAGCGGCCCGTGTCGGTAACAAAGCGCGCGTTCCAGCCGAGGTTTCAAGTGGTCGCCCAGAAGACGTCAGCTTCCCTGCTTCTGGCTCCTGGCCTTTTTGCCTCTGTAATAGAACCGTGACGGCCGCCCGAAGTCCGACCTGAAGCCACAAGGCGGCCCCTTGATTTGACAAGCGACATATCACGGAGCTCTCGAAACGGCGAGTAACGGGTGCTCTCCAACTACAGTGGGACGAATCGCCATCGATACGACGAAAAGTAAGGGCTGCGAACATTGCGAGCTCGTCTTGTTCGCTTTCATCGGCTCGATCTTTGACCCCGCCCGACGGGATCATGAACTCTGACGGGGACGGGGACGTGGTCGTCGGCAGAAGATTAAATACTTGGGCAGGTGTAGTACACGGGTAAGGTACCTCCCAGGGAAACCTCTCAGCTCTCAAGTACCTTACCGACATGAAAGTCGCTCTTTGGCCCGGTCGACAGAGACGAAGATGGAGAGTCCACGCACCTCCCACAACAGGGCAACGACAACACCGCAGCAATCATACATCTCGACAAGTCGCTCATTTCCGCAGCTCTGCTTTTAGCAGCTGGTGTTGCCGAGGCAGCATCGTTACGCTAGCTCCGGCGCTCCTAGTTGGCCAAGTGATAAAGTACAATCTTTCTCTACGAAGAGATCGATGAGTTAAGCGAGACTATCCCCATCGGATCTCTTACGAGTGAGTGGCGGCATTTCGGCGTAAGGTGTACCGAGCGGTTTAGCTCCGACGTCCTTATACTAGACCGGCCGTAGGGCGAGAATCGAGCAGGGAGTCGAGCACCACGTCTTTGCCAAGAAATGTAGGGACGTCCGCGGACTCCGACCCAATTTAATACTTGACCGAGAACATCAAGAACGCGACTTGGCAAATACCCGATTACTACCGACTTTACTTAATATTACCCCGACCAGCGCCTGGGGCAGAGCTACCACTCTCAAGGCTGTAGATGAAACAGATCCCATCTTCAGAAATAGATCCCGTCTTCGTTGTTGGGCTCGCAATAGTGCTCGAGCTAGGGACACTCGAATTGCTTGTAGTGGTCGCTTCGGAAAGCTGCAACACGATTAAACTTGGGCGTTAAATGCACCTTCTTAGGCTTACTGGCCTCCCCTCTCGATGGAGGTGGCAGTTGACATGGCCGAGATCCATGTACGATGGCGAATAGACTAGAATAACAACGAATAGTTTAGGGAGATATTATGCCTTCCCCATGTTCCATTTTAGGGAACACAATGACAATGATGCAAGATGCCAAAAGAAATAACAACACAACAAAACAGGTCATATGATCAACACAGGTCGCCGCCATCAATACCAAGTACCAAGCATATCCGGATCCAGGTCTTCGCAAGATGCGTCCGCCGTGCCGTTGGCCCCGGTTCCCTCTTTCTGTTGCTGAAATCAGACGAGTCACGGCGTGCCCAAGGAGGCTCCGCATGCTCCGCCGTCTCCTGTAGACTGTGCCGCGACAGAGGTCGTTCACGAGCAATCACCCAAGCAGCACTCCGACGAGTAGAGACAGGGACGTTCTCTCTCTGGTCTCATCTTCCCTTGGCGTCTGGAAGCGTCCATGTGTCGGTCGCCGCGTCCGTCTTTCCCAAGCCATCTAGTTCATGGTGCGGCTTCCACGCAATATCCGTCTCACTACGGCGGCGAGGATGGATTTGCTGGCCTCAACCGTAGCCATATATGCGGCCAGTGAGTCCTCGGTTTCGGGGGGCAGGCAGATATTTGCGTATCTGAAGGTCCATCTGGCTGCGGATCTGTATCATCACACCGCGCCAAGTGTGGCCGTCGAGGATGCCCATCTGCCTGGCGTACCGCAGCTTCTTCTGAATGAAGGCCGTCAGCTGGTTAAGATCTGGGTCGTCTCCTGTATTGTCGGTGAGGTCGCCGAGCCACAGCCTGTCTTGCTTGAACTTGAACGAGGCGATGGCTAGTTCTTGCCGAAATCGTTGGCGGAGGACATTAAGGATTGCTTGCAATCCTCCTGGATACCACAGTCGGCGACGGTCTTGGGCAGCGAGCTCGCTGTTCCACCGGTTCAACGCCGGGTCACTCAGCAAGGTATCGAGGAAGCTGAAGACCTGGTTTTCGGCCTCTGGGTTGCCGTCGCTTATGTCGCCATCGAGGCGCTCCATGAAAGCCATCACCTCGGCAATAACGAGCCTCTTGCCGCCAGAGACCATCCCAAGGTCATCTGGGTCTGGATAGGTTGGACTGAACTGGCTGACCTCGCTGCGTTTGATGTAGGTGCGAGGCTTGGTCTCGAATGTAGATCTTGTCTCTCGGTTGTATGGATCATTGCATGCTGGATTGTTCGATTGGTTCGGGGAGGCAAGTTGCTGCCGGCCAGCCGGGGCAAACGGAGCGAAGGATGGCTGCCTGCCATTCTCGGGCTTGATCTCGCGGCGAGAGGTCATGTCGCGGAACGGTCTCTCGCGGCGAGGAAGCTGGCGGCGAGGAAGCTGGCGATGCTCAATCGTCTCGAAGTCGTCGTCCTCTTCAGCCGGAAGTGGAAGATCGCGGCGTGGAGATTGAGCAGCCAATTGAGCTACCTGGGCAGGCAGTTGTTGGTTTTGGCCCATCTGGGTCCTCATCATCTCCATCAGAGAGTCTAGCTTCAAATGAAGAGAAGTAACCGAGCCATCGAGGTAGCGGATCGTTGAAAGGTTGACTCCAAGCTTCTCAGGACGTGGATGTGCCATATTCTGACCGTTTTGGCTGTCTGAATGTCCGCTCTGACTTGGAGGGCCATCTGGCTGATCGTTGGGCTGGTTTGCCATCTTGGATGGTTTTCTCGATGGATCTTGGCTTGCAGATTGATGGTTTTCGTCAGGTCGATGGAAATCGAAGGCGGCGAGGTAGGAAGTCGATGTGGGAGACGACATCGTAGCGAAAGGCTCGTCAAATGGTGACCGTTCGATGGAGCGATTGGTCTGGGCTGGGCATGCCGTGCGATCTGCTGAATCTGGGACATCTAATTTACAAGAAATATCTGTGCCCAGGTCCGTGCACTCGCTAGTGCGGAGTTAGTGCCCGAGGAATATGGTGTACACCTGCCAATCTATGGCTGCAGCCCATTCGCTGCAGCAAGAAGCTCACTGTCCACGAGAAAGAGGTCAAGTCTGTTGTGTCTCTTCCGCAGCAACGAAATACCGTTGTCGGACATTGTTGATTCACCTTTCGGCTCCTCCCCTGAACTTCTGTTGAGCGAAACAGCATGCATGCGTATCTAGCGGGCGATTTGCATGACATTGCTCTCGAGTCTCAACCTTGAACTTCTTATATCCAAGTCAGCTCCTCTGTGGGTGTCCAAGACTCCCATTCCAACAACAGTTCAGAGGATAGACCGCGGCCAAATGCGGTGATGGAAGCTGGTTCGAGGGGAGCAAAAGCAACTTATGTTGGGAGATACTGGATGCTGCCGACAGCAAGATGAGAATTCTTTGACCAGGATATGCCTGGAGCTTTGCCTTGCCTCTTGCGTCAAGAACTTCACGTGCTATTTAAACCCTCTTTCAAAGTGTTTTTCATCTTTCGACCACTCTACTTGTGCGGTTAGTTAGGGTTATTTAGCTTTGGAAGAGATGCCGACTGTCGTGTCCACCTCCTGAAGCGAGACCGTGGCCAACACATTTGGGAGCTTGAGCCACCCTACCTTCCCCCATCTGCCAGGCCTAAGTCTCATTCAACCATGTCTACAGGGATACTGATGTTTTGCGTCTGGATCTCCTCGATGAGAACTTGCCTCCCTCCTCCCCCCGGACTCCGTCATCATCCTGCCCGCTGTCCTTCTCCTGTTCTCCGCCCTTCTCCTGGTCACTAAAACGAGGCAGGTGCCGAAGGAGTCATGAGGATTGTACCTGAATTTACTGCGTATGTACAAGGCGCTTAGCAGTGGTGCACGACGTCCAAGAGCCAGGGCTCCTTGGAGAGATACTTGGCAATGGTTGAATCAAGCAAACCCGTCCTCACTGCCGTCCATAGTGGATTCCAACCCAGATCTCCAAATGTGACACAGCTGTCGTAAGCTGAATGGCTGTAAGCTGGAATGGCAATGTGAGTCGGACTTGTGTTGTGCCTGTCATGGTTGCAGTAACAGACAAATCATGGCTGGGGGCAATTTACGGCTAACCTCGCATGCACACGTCTTAAATCTTGTGTTGCTGCATACTAGCCCAAATAGGCTAAGGCAAGGTCTGTGTTCACCTCGCAGCTTTGCCGCCCGGAAGTCACGAGAAAGTGGAGCGACGCTTGGCTGTGGTGGAGCTGCTTTGACAGCCGAATTGTGGTGGAGCAACACTTGTAGTCATGGGCAATTCCTCGCCTGCCACCAGTTGACCACTTGGGCATTCACCATGTGCGGCAGGGAGATGTGTGGTAATGCAGACAGTTGTTGGCGACTAGTACAGTTGTTATGTTTGCTTTGAGGATCTCACCTGTTCATTCGCCTGTCGGTGTTCGTGAGACACGATTGATGCGGTTTTTGTCAACCCTGTCGCATCAGAGGACGTTTTGACTTATCCGTCAGACACCGCAGGGTATGCCGCCACTGTATTTCAGCTCCAAGGTCACCGCCCCATTCAGACTTCAGCGCTGACGCGACTGATCCTTTCAGCACTTCCGTCACCGCTCCTTTGGCCAGGCAGATCTGGCAGGCTCTTAATTGTACCGTCTGTATCCAAATTGTACCAAAAACCTGCATTGCATCTCAGAGCACCATCATCAATTCATGACAGAAATTTCAGTAGGATGCATACAGTATTGCGGATTTGCGACCGTAAAGAGTTACTCGCCGACGTAGTTGGTGATGGTTTCGATTAGCGTCATGGGAGGAGCTACATTTGATCATAGCGTCTACCCGCATTTGACCATACTACACGGCAAGAAATGCACTGCAATTCATATTGAACTGGTCCTTGATGATGCACCTTGGTACCGAAAGAGATGTGTGTACCTACAGACTATAACGCTAAGCATTTCACCATTTAATCTTTCACTGATGAGCCCAGTGCTACCATCCGACGTTCTGATTTACGGTCACAGTAGGACACTTCCCAACGCCCTGTGCACCCCTACCTCGGATTGGAACACGGTCCTTTTCCGTGGCATGTGTCGCTTGTCACCCCAGTGACCCAGGGCCCGGGTCAATTTTTGCTTAGGGTGCTGATTCAGACACTGTGTCCAAAGTCATACGTGCAATAATGAACTCCTGGGGGTCAACACAGTAAAGCACGGGTTAACACAGGAATTGAGAAAGTGCTCGCTATCGGCCACCGTACACCAGTCCGAAAGTTTGCTCTCAGACTTTCACTGTGCAGCGTGATGAAATGACAGATGCCTGCAGAGTTCCTGATCTCTTTGTTATGTAAGGATTGACTCGGGCATTCAGTTGCTACATGTTGACCCGAAGAATCGCTGTTGACGTCTTGATTGTATGCATCTTGTTAGGCGAAGACAAGGTAGATTAGTTCCGCATGACCAGGAAAATGACACTGGCGATGGCTTCATCCCGACCGCCGGAGTGACTGACGACCAACCACCAACAATGAAAGCGATCCAAAGAACGCCAGAGTTTAATATGTTAAGCACAACACACTATTGAACCTCCTTCTCAAGTTTTGGCTTAATACAGCAATGGACACCGAAATGCGGCCGGCTGCATGCGACGATAACCGCAGATTTCCGGCAAGAAGCTGGGCCGACACCGATTCGCGAAAATGGCCCGTACAAAAATTCCGGATTTTGGGCACCGCCCCTAAACGCGTCGTATCACAGCACTGCACCACGCCTCGACTGGGGTGACAGCCGCATCCCACAATAAGCTTGACGAGGACAACTACCGCCAAGCAGTCAACAAGAGGAGGCATTGGATCAACCCAAGTGCCTCCTGGGGGTCTGATTCCAGGCTGGCAGGTTGCCTCTGGTTGGATGTGCTTGTTACAGCGACCGGACCCCGGCGTCCTTCGTGTCTGATATCTCTTGCTCTTTCAGTAGACCAACGATGCCTACACTTCCTGGACCTGACCAAACTCCAACTCCCAGGGGGCGTATATCAATTCTTCTGCAATACAAATGGCAGGAATGGAGTCGTAGAACATGTTCTGTCTTCTGCTTCGACAGGCATTCTGACGCTCTAGCCGTCAGCAAAGCCAGACAATAACCAATATACGGTGCTATATAATGCAAATTCATTTTCTAGTCCCGAGAAGGCATTCATCCGTCGAATGACTGTCATGCCTTTTGGCGATAGCTTCATCCGACCGCCCCACACCACTACGCCGGACCGACCACTAACCGCCAAAAGTTGAAAAGCGATTCAAGCGCCGCCAAAGTTCAATATGACATCCGTTATATATCATTGAACATCTCTGATGAGTTTTAAGTCGGTGCAGCAAGAAGCGCAGAAATGCGACCGTGAAAGTAGTATCGCTGCGCAGATGGCGTTGTCTTCATTCCGACCGCCTCATGTGGCTGTCGATGCTGGCCGGGCACGCCAAGGTCAGGTGACATGAGGATATGCAGACTGTGTGCATCTCCGTTGGGAAATCAATTGTTTTACGGGTGGACGGGATTGGATGCTGCACGCGTATGATGCCTGGACTTGATTGGGTGTAGGTTGTGAGTATGTAGACACCAACAATCTCGCATTTGGTCGTCATCTCGCTGGATCCCAGCGTCCCTTTCAGCGTGCTACGTTAATCATCAGATGCAGGCAAAAGCTAACAGAAATGGAACTGGTTTCCAGCAACGGGTTTCATGACAACGTAGGAGACGGAAGTTTTAGTCATCAACCACTTTGTGACACACGCATGACTCAGAAATTGCATCCGCCACACGATTGTGGAAATGGTTTGCGGAGTTGGCGCTAACGGAGACACGGGAACTTCCGGAATTCATGGCATCGAGTTCCACCAATCAGGTTGCCCCATCCACCAAGGATGGCTTATCCTGATTAACCAGCATTCCTGCGTGAACTGGGAAATGGGAAGACACTGTGTTCTCCACTGGAAGAGCATCAGGAATGGAAATGCTAATTGCTGAAGCAGAGTAGGGTATGTGAAGATAAACTGTATTCTGGGGTGTTGTGTGGAAAAAGAGGCTCCAAACGCCAGTGGAGTACCTTATCTAATCTACAGGAAATGTCTGTGCGCAGAGTCTGTGCGCCCACTAGTGCTAAGCTTGCCCTGCTAAAATGGGGATTCGCTGCAGCACTAATTCTAACACACGAGGATTGAATTGAGTGACACCAACGGTCTGCTCCACTGTTAGCGATGTTCCCCACAATCCTAGCGACACAGTCGAGCACGTGATCTCAGAATGACTGAATCAGCAAACTTCCGGGTGGGCGGTGTCGAAACTGTTTTGCTATTTTATTTTTTCACCTGTTTGCGAAACGCTGCGTCAATGCGCCGCACGCTTCTCCTGTCGACGCGTCGAGCCCTCCTTCCCAACGCCGACTTGGGGTTAGGCATCCGCGACGGTAGAGCAGTCACACTTTCTTTACGTCGAAATGTGCCCAACAGAGCATCCCTTGTACCCCCGACGCGCTTGTTCTGCTGGACAACCAAGGTATGGTTGCATCGCCTGCGTTTTAGCTCGCGCAGTTCTTCAGGTGCAAAAGTGTCTAACCTAGCCGCCCTCCAGCTCTCCGAAGTCTCGCCATCACCCTCCTTACCTCTCTACCGATCCTTCCACCCGCCGTCGGCTAGCTCTCCTCGAAGACCACCGGTCACAAGAACACCCTCCCCAAGACGACATCTTCGGGTTTATATCCCGCGTTGTCGCGGTAAGTGCGGAGTTGACCGCGTTAAACTACTCCTCCGCGTAGTCCTCGACAACAGCCCCGACAGCGAGATCTGGGACCGAGTCTCCGATGCCACCGGCGAGTCGAATCCTCCTCCGCGCGAGATCGCCTGCTCCGTCCAACAGACGCCGTCGTTCCGCAAGACAAGTAGCATTGCAGACTCGTCGGAATATCGCGAGGACGCGGACAAGGTTCTCAGGGAAGAGCTCGGCCCCTTATGTGTCGGAATCTCCGGCTTCCACGATACATACTTTGGCGACGTGGCCGGTTTGGACACAGC
The DNA here is from genome assembly GCA_001879275.1 of Coniochaeta ligniaria NRRL 30616. Taxonomy (NCBI): domain Eukaryota; kingdom Fungi; phylum Ascomycota; class Sordariomycetes; order Coniochaetales; family Coniochaetaceae; genus Coniochaeta; species Coniochaeta ligniaria. Next base: position 3,537 of record KV875137.1, on the reverse strand, counting down.
CTCTGAAGCGTTCGTCGATGAGTGCGTGGAGGGTACCGATCCGTTCTTCAACCATGGCTTGCTAAAATTGCGAGCGAGACCAATGTGTTAAGCTGGTTTACGGCCTTCGTCGAAAGGCTGGGGGCGTTTGCGGAGAAACGCAAACCGGCCCTGGCGCCTCGACGGACGCCTAACCCTAAGTATATCAGCGGGTCGACGGCGCGGCGCAAGTTCAACATCGGGCTCGTCGATAGCCTAGATCCAAGCATCGGCTCCAAACACCATTGGTCGCAGGTTCCGGTTCCGGGCGAGCTGAAGAGCAACCCGTCCGCGGACACGGCGTCGCAAGAGTAGGGAGACTTGGGCAGGTACTCTCGAGAAGTATTTGCCGCTCAAGACGCGCACCGGTTCATCTTGACGTTTACCCTCTGCGGGTCTCACATAAAGACTTAGGTGTGCGATCGTCTCGGGGGGATCACGTCCGAGCAGTTCAACATCAACAAGGACGACCGGCGGTTCGTGTCGACGATTCACAGTTTTGGGCATCAGTTGATCAGGATCGAAGGAACAGATTGATCGTTGAGGGCTTAGCTTTTGAAGCAGCAAGTATCCCAACCGCGAGCTCATTTGCCAACACAGTAGCGCAACAGCTAGTGGCATAGAATCCCTTCGGCGCGGCATCTCAATAGCAACATCCCAACATGTCAGCAAAGGACGGCGCCAGCCGGTACAACGAGAGAGTTCGACGTGGGAAAGCCGCGGAATCCGGCATTTGGAGGAAGTTGTTTTAGTTACCGACCGAGACGGCGCCATTCGAGGGCAAACACCGAACCACCCGAGGGGGGAAGTAGGAGGAGACTGAGAACACCAGCAGTGAGGGTTAACATCATCGACGAGCTGATGAGGCGCACAGCTTGCGGAACCGGCCGCGCAACGACCTGCTGGAAACTCCACCACGAGGGAGACGACACGAACGCACCGCTCGTCGTCAAAGACTCCTGGCAGTGATGAGTCGGTCACTTCGCTTCACGCGAAGATGGACTCTCTGATGGAGATGATGAGGACCCAGATGGGCCAAAACCAACAACTGGCTACCCAGGTGGCTCAACTGGCTGCTCAATCCCCACGCCGCGAGCCATCTCTCCAGCCATCTCACCGCCGCGATCCGCCAGCTCCAGCTGATGAAGACGACGACTTCGAGATGATTGGGCATCACCAGCTTCCTCGCCGCGACCGCGAGATGACCTCCCATCGTAACATCAAGCCCGAGACCGGCAGACGATCTTTCGCTCCGTTCGCCCAGCTAGCCGGCAGCAGTCTACCTACCCATACAACCGCCAGACAGTCACTCCATTCGAGTCCATGCTTTATTACACTCGTATCAAGCGAAGCAACGTCGGCTAGTTCAATCCAACTTATCCAGACCCAGATGATTTTGCCATGGTCTCTGACGGCAAGTCGCTCGTTTTTACCGATGTGATAGCTTACCTGGAGCGCCTCGATAGCTTCACCACCAGCCCGGAAGCCGAGGGCCAGATCCTCAGCTTTTATTATTATTGAGCTTTTGTCCACCACTTCCGACACGGTTTGGAACGCAATATCCACAGGCCCAATTCGACACAGTTCAAAATATTAACTGAACTCCTGATTCACACAAACACCTTAAACCCCCTCGACAGCATCACCGACAAGAGTCACACTGCAAACTCTATTTGCCTGCATGGAAAGAGCCAGCTCGCAAGATTAAGCTTTGCAGAGGGCCATAAAATGGCCGTAGATCCTCAGCTTATTAGACACCTTGATGAGCGGCTCCGCGTTGATCTAGTAGAACAGCGAGCTCGCTACCCAAGACCGTCGCCAACTGCGATACGGAGAACTGCCCGCAGTCCTTGAGGCTCTCCGCCAGCGATTTCGCCAGGACCCAGCCATCGCCTCGGCCAAGTTGACGCAAGGCAGGCTGTCGCTCAGCGACCTAGCCGACTACGACGGTGACCCAGATCTCAACCAGCTGACGACCTTCATTCAGAAGAAGCTGCGGTACGCCAGGCAGATGGGCATCCTTGACGACAACACCAGCCACACTGGCCACACCTGGCACGATGTGATAATCCAGATCCACAGCCAGATGGACCTTCAGATACGCAAATATCTGCCTGCCCCCCGAACCGAGGACTCACTGGCCGCATATTTGGCCACGGTTGAAGCCAGCAAATCCATCCTCGCCGCCGCAGTGAGAGATCGCCAGGTGGCTCAGCAGAGGTCGCGCCGCCGCGGAGATGACTACAATGGAGGCGATATCGGGATGGAGGCAGGGACTGCAATGGAGGACGAGATGGGGGCAAGCGCTCCGCCGCCGCGCTCGTCGACCACACTCGCGCCGATCGGCACCGTGGCCACCGGCGCAGACGACATTCAACCACTGGATCCGAAGACAATACCCAATACCGATTACAGCACTGCGGCCGAGAGCTCAATTGACGAGCCTTCTCGCAGGCCATACCAATGCCGATTTTGCCGGGCAGTATTCAATACACGGAGCGCGAGGAAGAGGGGTAGCTGCTGCTGGAGGCGACCGAGAAAGGCGTGGTCAACGTAGCACGGTACTATTGCCACGAAACCGTCCAGGTTGGCGGTACAGCGACGATATCACCAGATTGCGCAGCACCGGCAAGTTCTATTGGAGGCTCGTACAGCTCATTATGGAAAAGGTCAGACTGCCACGAAGGAGAAGGCTGCCATGAAGGATGTCGTAGCCTCACTTATCCAGCCCCAGATTGTGAACGATCAGCACGGCTGTCATACAAGACATAAACGACAGGCAAGCGACTCGGGTCAACAAGTTCATAAATCGGCGACCACTACCCATTGCAGCTATTAACACGGCGGTTCAATGTGCGCAAGGGCCTGGATCTCGCGAGGGCAGAGAACTACCGTGTCGGAAGCCCGCCCACATCTCGCATGGCGAGCTGAGCGAGCACGTCGCAGCAAGGCGGCAGCTCCGCCCGGCTGAAGCAGTCGTACAGCCAGACGGACTCTGCCCTGCCGCCGACCAAGCGCTCCTGCCCCGCCTCTACGACGAAGGCGCCCAGCAGCAGCCCCATGGTGAACCGCTTGCTCGGAACTCCCAACAGACACTATTGATGGCAAACGTGCTCGCTCACTCGCCGTGTCAAGAACATGGAGAACCGCCTGAACGAGTTGCCAAAGCTCTTGAGGCGGTTCTCAAGAAAGAGATGGATGCCCATCAAGCTGCCGAACGCAAATGGAACGCTATGAAAAGTTCCGATGTGCGAGAGTTTCTCCGCTCCGGCCGGATAGCCAACGACTTCTTCCAACAGTTCGAAGGGGAAAGTGAAGAAGAGCTGGGAGTCGAGGAAAAGACTACTCCTGTCTCATCCTACTGAGCCGTCACCATGCCGCCGAGGACTTCTCGCCACCAATGAACTTGAACTTCCAGTCGACCGCAAGCGTCTGCACAGTCCGGGGCAAGAATATCATAGCAAGATCCGGAGATCAACACACTGACATCCAAAGTGGATAGCATCCTAGTCATATCAC
>KV875136.1:0-22350 GCA_001879275.1 Coniochaeta ligniaria NRRL 30616 | reverse complement strand
TTATTTTATAATTAAATTTAACTAAATAATAGCTTTTAATTATATTAAACTTTAATAATAGTTTTACTTTTTATTTACTTTTATTTTAATTATTACGAGTAGTATATTTAGCAATAGAAAGACTAGTATTACAATAAGCCTACTACTTATAGTAATATTTTAGCTAAAGAGTAAAAAGAAGAAAATAGTAGAAATCGCGAAATTTGTAGATTTGCAAAGGTAATCGCGTTGTAGGCGCACAAGCTATCTTAGCGTGAGTACATAGACTTCTTTATACTTGTACTAGTGCTACAGCATAAGCTACCTCTAAATCTACTAGTAACTTAATAATAGGTGTAGCTAAAACCTACTAGATCTTACAGCTAGAACTTGCTAACTGTAACATTAATCTTAACTTTTATTAACTTTAAAGCTTTTAATTTATTAATATAAATAATAATAAATTATCGAATTTCTTATTTTATATTATAATTTGTAATTACTTATTTTTAATATTATTAATTTCGAATAAGTTAGTATACTTTTTCTTTTAAAGCTTTTAGATTTAACTATTATAAGCTTCGACTTTTTTTATAATATTTTTTATTAATTTATAAAATTAAGTTAAAAGCTTAAAAGATTAAAATTAACTACTTTATATAATTTCTTTATAAATAAATTTACTTAGCTTCTTTATTAAAGGAGAACGTAACGAATATAATATTTAAATTTTATTTAACTTTAAAAACTAAAATATAAGTAGTAATTTAAAGTATTATAAATCTACTAAGTATTAAAAATTAGTAAAGTTAAAACCTAAGCTTATATATTTAATAAATAATAAAAGTAAAACTATTTTACTATTAAATATATTTTACAATTATATATAAATTTATTTTAATAAAAGTATTATAATATAATTATAATTAAAAGAAAAGTAATAAAAAATTTAAAAGAAATAAAAAATATAAAGTAAAGTAAATTAACTATTTTATAACTTTTCTAAAGTTTAATTTTATAAATTAACTCTTTTTATAGTTTAGTAAATAAAGTTTATAATATAACTTTTATTAATAATATTATTAAAGAAGTTTAAAGTATTTATATAAATTTAAAGTTTAAGTAAACTTTAACTTTATTTTAAACTATATTAAATTAAGTATTAAATTTTACATTTTAAACTATATCGAAAGTAGTAAATAAAGACTAAATAATAATAATTAAGTTATATATAAATTATATTTACTAACGATAATTTATTATACTACAGGCGAACTTGCTCTAGGTCTGACGGTAGTGCCTGTAGTCTCCGCCGCATCATAACACTAGTAATCTCTTAGCAAGGACCTTTCTTCCCATCTCCAAGAATTCGTCCCTATCGTGTTATTCAGCACTGCTCCATCAGATCTGAGGGCGCCGTTCCTATTCTCTCTTTTTTATTTGTCACAACCAACGGCCCAAGTCTCCTTGCCATCATCCTTTGCAGTTCTTCTGAACTGTGCTCGAAGTCGGAATCACGCCTGCAGTGGCCTCTTCTCTACAATTTCCTCCCGGTTTCGACGGCAACCTTGTTGGCTCTGTCTCTTTCTTTCTTTTCTTTCTTTCTTTCTCTTTTTATCACGCCTCTCGCTGCTGAATCATCTACTCTACCTACGCCGTAGACAGACGTGGCACCGTTTAGTGACATCCCGCCGGGCGTTACTGAGGACTCAGCTGTGGTGATTTGGCTGTGTGAGCAACCGAGGATGTGCCTCACTGGCCGTCATCATCACTAAAAGTAGGCAAGGCCACAAACGCTTCTGCTAACGAACCATCAAACTTCACAGGGACACCATACGCATCTGGACCGCGAAGTCTTAGGCAGGGGGGTACGGACACGACAATCGTCGCACCGCAAGAGCAAATGGTATTGGAAGCTAAAAATATTCCTCTGCCCGCACCCAGGGCCGCCGGAAATTATCGGCCATGCTGATCCGCCGCAGGAAGCTCATAGGACCCGGCCAGCGAAGCAAGAAAAAAAAGAAAAAAAGAAAACACAGACACACCGAACTTCCTTCACCTTGACTCTGCCAAATCGCTTTTCCTCCAACTCTTTTCAACTCCACCCACTCCGGACACATTCACCTGTCGACCCTAAGCGTGCATCGTCTTGTAAATGGGGCGAACTGACTGGCGAGGACACATTTCGTCCGTTTCAGCCTGTATCTCCACTCACAACCCGAAGCCCTTGTGCTCCATCTTCCAGCTGCCACTCGCAAAAGAGCCAACACCGGCGCAACCCAGACTCCAAAAGTCAGATCGACCCATAACCGCCACTACTGCTCGAGCTCGCGCTCCTTCTCCTTTGCCTCGTCCAGCTCCTTCGTCACCGTGTGGGCAAAATACCCGGACGTGATTTGGTGGCCCCGCAAGCCCGAAACCAAAGCCGGCGACAGGCTCGTCGGGATCTCACAAAGTGAGAGCTCCCTCAGCAAACGCAAGATGCGTGGTTCTTCGAGCTCCTGCTGGGCCCGGGACTGCTGCTGGGACTGGGCCAGGGCTTCCTGGTGCTGGGACTGAGCCTGAGACTGGGCCTGGGACTGCTGGGTCTGGGGCTGCTGGTGCAGGTGCAGGAGCAGGGGCTGGAGCTGATGTTGGGGCGGCTCGAGGGGGGGAGAAGGGGAAGGGAAGGGCTGGGCGGGTGGAGAGAGGGGTCCGTCGCCGGGAAACGCAAACGCCGTCTCGTCAACGTCGAACCCAGAGGGCTCGCGGATGTGGACGGGGGCGGCTGGCAGGAGCAGAGACTCGTCTCTGCTGGGGCTGCTGGCGGTGGTGTTGGCTGCAGGGCCAAAAGACACCAAACCAGCTTCTCCAGCTTCTCCAGCCTCTCCAGCTCCTTCTCCAGCTCCGCCACCACCCCTCGCGCCCTCGACCTCTTCTCCGCCCGACTCCTCCGCCAGCGTCTTCTCCTTCTCTTTTCCCTTGCCCTTCCTTCCCCAATCCATTGGGTCGGCCGGCACGATGCTCCTGGAAAGCCAGGACGCCTCCCACTCCGCAATCACGGCATCAGCGTCCTCCTGGTTGGGGACCGGGGGATCTTCCCCATCGCCACACCTCAGGAGACACGCTCGCCAGAGCGCCGCGCGAAACGTCTCCCAGTCCCATCTCTTGGCCTTGTTCTGGCCGGCGAGCACGGTGATGATCCTGGTCTGGAGCCGCCAAGCTCCAGGAATGGTCGGACCAAGAAATAAAAACCCGTGGTAGAGGGTGGGCAGGTCAGCGTGTTTCACAATCTTTGTGAACTGCGCGTGGGCCGACTGTGGCTTGGCCTTGGCCTTGCCCTTGGCCTTGGCTTTTCCCTTGGCCTTCCCCTTGGGGGCCGGACCTGCATCGTCATCATCGTCGGCGCCGCCGGCGATAGCTGCAGCCTTGCTGGCTGACTCCTCCTCGGCGAACCGAGCATGCAGGTATATTCCTGCCTCCTCCTCGCTAAAATGGTCTATAAACCACGCCGGGAAATCTCGGGGGTCTCGATGTTGGGCAACAGCGCTGGTTGTGCCATGTAGGCGCCACAAATCTCTGGCGCGGAGGTGGTATTCTGTCCTCAGCTCCTCAAACCAGGCCCGGCCGTCTGGTTGGTGTGGGTTAGCCAGTTTCTTTAACTGGCGGATCTTCTCGATGACGGAGGCGTGGCGCTGCGGCAGGAGGGTGGCATACTCCAGGGGGGTCTGCAGGTTGTGTGCCGACGTGTCGGCTAGTTGGCTGAATGCCATTGAGGGGTGTAGGGGGTTGGCGGAGGAGGTAGGGAGGGGAGGCGAGGAGGTGGTGAGAGGGGGAGAAGAGGTGGTATCGGGTGGGGAGGAGGTCATCTTGATGGATCGTTATGCTTGCTGCCTCTATGGGCGCTTCTAAACTCCCGACTGGAGTAAACTATCGTCTCACGACTGAAAAAAGGTAATATCGCACTGACAAGTGACAGCAGGTAAAATCTCGTACTACGACACGACTGAAAAAAGTTAAATATCGTGACGCTGCTCCGACACTGGGAATGGCATGTCGTTGCAACAGGACAGAAAAAAACTCGGATACCTGGACAGATAAGATGAGCCAGTCCATGTCTGTCCGGGAAGGTGCAATGCTCGAGGGAAGGAGCAACATGTCGCAGCCATCTAGGGTTAGGGTTTTTGCTGACGGACGCTGACCATGACAGCACTCACGGATGCAAGATACATTGACAATTGACAACAGGACACCCGAGAAGCGATGGATATGATATAATTCAGCACATGAGCAACCCCGACGATGGGCGTGGGCAACTCAGGGGCACAACTCGAGACACAAACACCTGCACACACCAATGCTCTCTCCAGCATGCGACGATTGACGAAATGCAACCTCGAGACGTCGGCATCGTCCAAAGACCCGGCTACACAATTGACAGCAAGCATCATGATCGTCGAGACGGTGTGTCCGGCAGTCGTGGAGCCGATCAGTCACCACTCCTTCTTTTCGCAGGCGAAGATGTCCCAGCACGAACACAGACATCAGCGAGATATCAGTCAGGGGCCGTGTCCATGTTGGACACGACTATCGTCACGAGCATAGTCAATCTGTCAAGGTAACGCCATTTGGGTGAGGGAGACAGGAGATGCGAACTCGAATATCGAGGCCAGGAATCAAGAAGGTACACTGCCGCTTCACACATACCTCACGCTTGTCAGTCGAGAATGATCGGCTGTGATGGACTGACTGCAAACTCACGAACGCAGACTTATACCGCGCAAGTCTCCTGAACTATCACTGCGAGCAACGACGAACCCTGCTGTCACGCAGCCTACAGAATACTGAGAAAATGCATCACCACACACACCCTAGCTACCCTACTTTGCCTTAGCAGTACTGCTAGCCTGCACTATGCAAGCGAGTGCTGCTCGTCTAGCCACGCCCAACTTTGAGGTGCAGCTCAGGACATATTTGGGGTCAGTCGCCAGCTGAAAGCGACGATGGCCGTAAATCTTCAGCGGTGACGTTTGGGACGTCGGCAATATCTTTGCATCGTGTCCCGAGTCACAGCTGCATCGATGAAATCTTGGGCACCCGCCAAGGACCGCAACATCACACAGAGAATTAACTGCTACCGCCACGACTGCTCTTTGACGGGCATATCTCATACCTATACAGGATACAGCTTCAACTTCCGAGGCCGAGTCCTGCCTTGCATTCACCACCTCAATGGTGAGAAACCGACTACAGATCGTGCAGGTGGTATGGCTGGAATTAGATAGCGGAATTAGACTGAAATGTAAACGGAAATCGAAGGTGCATGACAGACATTTCTGATTAACCTGTACTCCGATCTGACAGGGACCTCTGACAGCTCGTTCGTGACCCAGATTCCAATCGAAGCATGTTGCTTGTTACACAAAGAGACGGGAAGAGAAGGACCGTGACCCGAGACCAGATGACTTTAAAACACCACAATGGAATGGAAGCAAGCCGCCAAAGGTATGGGCAGCGTCCGCAGTTAACAAGTTCCGACTCTTAGACTTGGGTTGAAAAGTCCGGTTGCTGAAAACTTGAAGTCACAAACCCCACCCCACCACTATAGGTTCGACCCCGCCATGCTGCAACCCCGCAAGGCTACAATTCCGCACTGACTCCACCCACCTTTGCCGTTTCCATCTCAGCCTTGCTCTTCTTTCTTTGCTTCATGTTCCCAGCCACACTCCGGGCGCACATCCAATTTGGCTATCTGCGCACCCCATCTTTGTGCACCCCCAACTGCAGCTGACTCTTTCCAGATGTTACACATCGAAGACGCCATGGAAACTTGTCCTACGTTTCTATGACATCTGGATCAGCCACGAAGACGGCACCCGCTTGCCAGCAGTTCGGCCACGTTTGCCCCGAGCATCCAGCATTCCACGAACCTGTGCTCAATCCGCAAGGACCACGACAACACTGTCATTTGCCGCATTGGCCATAGCAGACCACGAGCTGCGGACGGGAGCATGGCGCAGAGGATGTCTGGCTTGTCCAGGCACCTCCGCGTGGGCTGGCAACAGATGACCCCATGAGATGATTCGCTTCGGCGGCTCTTGTCTCTCCATGGTCGGATTTCAAGTACGTTCTCGTTGTTTCAGTGCCATTCACGTTGAGACCAGAAGCTGACAAGAGTTGCAACCAGGAACGAGCCCCTTCATTGCCACACACCCGACCCTTTCCTGCCACAGATACAGCATCCGACTACCAGATCCACGACAACGCTACCACTTGAGACCACCGCTGACTGCTTCCAAGTGTCACAGCCAACTCGACTTCCCCGCCGCCGGTGCGCCACCCCACCGTCGAGACACGAAACCAAGACCACACCTCTATCCCAAGCCCAGAACAGGTGCACAAGAGGCTTTGGAGCCAACAATTGGAGGATAAAGGAACGGCACTGTGCTACCAAGTCGAGTGCGCAAGAGGCTCTAGTGCCAACAAGTGGGGGAAGAGATGGCACTGCTCGGTTGCGAACGCTCCCCGATTCTCCAAGCAGACATTTGAGTACGGACAGTCCAGTCGCTCTGTGGACATGCCGCAGACAAGGGCACCTGGCACGGCCGGATCAGACATGCATACACGATATATCAAGACGCACACGGTTTCTCCCTCCGCAGACGCTACTGTTGATTGTCTCGGGTAGCAATCGAGTTACCGTGTGTTATTCGTGAGCCAGACAGAGTCAGGAGGGCATCTGCGTTTCTGGAGAAATAACAGGAACCGAGCTCTGATGCTGATCTCAGTCGGATGAAGCTTAGCTGGACCTTGAGAGCGGCCAAATACAAGGCGTGCCGGCGCTTCTTGGCCGGAGAAGGTGACAACTATGCTACCACAGCTCCAACACGACAAACAAACAGTATGGCCACTATCGGCAAACATGATACCGTGGTCGCCTGTCCTTCGACGCCCCCAGATTCCTGTCCTTTCAGCTTTTGCCTTCCTCTCGATCTTGGTGCAGTAGCATCCTAATCTCTCACCAGTGGTTCCATTTCTTCGGAACCACAACGAGAGCTACAGCCGGGGCAATGCTTGCTATTGGAGGTCCTTGACACGATATCCGTCCTCCTGAGCGAGGGGAGCGAAGTGCAGTACGCGAGGAGCGGTAACCGTTGGTAGTCCCAACCCTCTGCGCCACGCCGAAAAGCTGGCACAGGATGGCTTTGGCGCCATTGCCTGAATGAGTCGCTCCTAAGAAGGCAAGATGCATATCTCCTGGGAGCTCTGGACATCCCAAACATTCTTTCACCAAGAGGGACCATTACTGTCAGCTCTCTCGACATCAGTCATGAGTCTCGCCGGTAGCCTGGCTTGTTCATCGCATATGGTGTGGTCTCTCAGGCCGTAAACGACGAGGCTGTCCTGATTGCGGGTTTGGGTCTTGGCCATGGCAAGGACAGAATCATAATGCTGTTGGAGTGCTGGCGCCTTTACCCGTCACCGTGGATGCCTCAATCTACCACCGACTGACGAGGGAACATCCCCGAAGGACAACTTTTGCAGTGTTCAGACCGCCTTCGTCTATGCTGATGATCTAATGCTTCAAATCAGAATGCCGAGGCGCCGAGGTAAAACAGTACTCTGTACATTCCAGGGTCGCGTTTCGCCGTCGCCAGATCCTTCTACTCTGTTTCAAGCTTTGTCATGTCAGTTGAACCGACAGAGCTGTGTTTCTGTTCGAGGATTGAGAGCCTTTTGGGTTGCATCGCCATCAGTGTCAAGCCCAGACATTTTCCATGACAGTCCACTGGGCACACCGGTTCGGCCGAGAGAGGTCCCATCGGCCGAGAGCGGGCTTGTCGGCCGAAACCGGACTTATCCGCACAGAACCTCCTTCCGTCGGGACAAAGCCGGTGGTCCCTCTTCCTCTTCCTCTCCATGGCCGTGCTGCTCCCTCTTGAACTACGCGTCAACCAAGCGGAGAAGAAACCAACTTTCGCAGTGAATACCAGCCAATCTTCAACATTACGGTTCCTTGTCGTCGGCGCCACCTCCCCGCGGGATGCATCTCCTTCCCACACACGGCAATGAAGCGAAGCATCCAGACCCCCCTCTTCAAATCCCAGGTGCCCCAACTCCTACCGTCGAACTCACCCTCTGGCGTTCTGGCAGCGAGAGCATGCCCAGTCATGTCCACGACGCCGAGCATCGCCACCTCCCACAACGAGCCGCACCTCCGCGCAGCTGGTGGAGCCGAGGGAAGACAAGCAGTTCCAGTTCCAGCAGTCCGAGGCGCACACACAAGCCTCATACGCACCAAAAACACCGGCGACACCGCGTTGGACAGCAAAGAGCTCCCAGATGGCGCGATGCTGGAGCAGCCCCAGACACACCAAGGTCGCAGGACTACGAGCACAAGAACAAGCACACTGGACATCGCACACCACGCCTCGTCACGATGGTTTGGAACAAGGGGGTACAGCTACAACTCCGTGATCCGTCACGATGTATAACGGTTGGGACCGTCACAGTCCTCAAGCTTGGCTCGTGTCTGCGAAGCTGACGGGGCGGGTGTATCGAACCTGACTCTGAACCTGACACCATCAAATCGACACGTTTCCTTTTGCTCAATCAGATCTCATGTCCGATGGTTGGTTTCTCAGCCGGAGTCCTGGACAAGCCGCAAAGCAGGGAGGAAGGTCCCGGTGCGAAACGGTTGTGACAGAGCAGCCACCTCATCACCGTGCCAAGGAGACAGTGGCACACTGACGTATATCTACCAGGCACAGGCCTTCGTGTCTCGGGCCAGTGTTCGTCTTGGTTGGCTTTACAAGAATCTCCGGTTCTTCCGGCGAGCCCTTTCGGATGTACAGGCAACTCGTTGTTTCCAGGCTCAATGACGACTCGTGCAATACCTGGTTTATCGTCGTTGCCGGTCATCTTGCGACAACTTCGGTTTTTATCCCACCAAAGTCCCCGACAAGTGTTCCGTCTCTGCCGTCGAGCTCTGGAGATGGACTCCAGCTTCAAATCCGCAGACAAAGTCCCATATTGAGCTAGACCACACGGCGTTGTGTCCGTATGTCAGGGTCGCCACTTTGACAGAGAGCAGAAGCAGAACAGCTGGAATATCCCAAACCACGGCAAGGTGGTGATGGGTGCCGTCTCTCGGCCTCAGCTACGTCTCTAGACATTCGTCTAGGATTGGGTGCCACCACCGGGAGCAGTCTTGGTGTCGTGGTCGCCGCAAACTATGGCAAGTGTCGGTGGCCTGGCCTGGTATGGACACGAGATCGACATTGGGGTCCCGAATTGAGAATCCTACGATGTCGAGATCGCCATTCCGCTCTGCAGACGGGGGTTTTGGAGGAGTTGGAAGTTGGTGTGTCATCTTGCTTGGAGCTGACGCCGCCTACCTCCGCTAACCCCGACAGGTAGTCGTCGCCAGTACTCGATGCCGTCGCTGAGAAAACCGTGGGTTCTCACCGTCGCCGCAGCTCTGGGCAAATCCAGAGTGCCGTCCCCAGAAACGGGCACAAAAGCCGTGTACGCAAAGTCGTCCTCAGATCAGGGCGCATTTCCTACCTCCTCCACGCGTTGAACCGCGCGCCTCACAAGCCACACCCGCCCAATCCGATCATCAAGATCCCATCGAGTTCATCAACAAGGGCGTCAAACCCGCTGCGAACGAGTCTCCCAGACGCGAGGCCCAGAGATGGCACTTCACCATCAAGATCCCAGCAAAACGCGCCCAAGCAGATGAAACCGATACTCGAGATGACGTACGAAAAGCTGCTCCTCCACAATATGCTCCTCCCGCGAGCCATACAGTGATGATCCACGACGACGATCCTGCCAGATCACAGGCCCCAGAGTTGACTGCTTCTAGTCAACGAGCTCCGAGAAAGATCACCAACTGCATCTACTGCAGGAAAGGCTTCAAATCGAAGGGCAAGCTCTTGAAGCACGTTTATGCGGATACCTGCAAGAGAGGCAGTTTAACTGGTGAAATAGAAAAAGTGATTGCTTGGTGCTGCCAAGCTTATCCAGCACAATATTCATTTTTCACCATTAACCACCTCAGGCACAGCGACGAACCTTTCACTAGGACCCTCGACGCGATATTCATCACCGGCGCGATCTTTTTCATCAACTGCGCCAGGCACATCACGCAAATCTATCTCGGCAGGAGACTCTGCAGTATTTCCATCAATCGCGCCATCAAGACCATCAACCGCGCGAGCCAGAGTACTAGCTTCCATCTCGGCAGCGGTATGTTTATCAATCGCGCGAGCCAGAGTACTCGTTTCCATCTCGGCAGCAGTATTTTCATCAGCCCCAGCCAGATCTCGCAAATCCATCTCGGCAGGAGACCCAGCAGTATTTTCATCAAGCGCACCATCAAGACCAGAGATTCCAGCCACCGCGCTCATCAAATCCAGCCCAGCCAGTTCAGTCCTACTACCGAGACTTGACGAGGTCGTCAACCGCTTTTCCCGGCGTGCGCCAGTCTTCCTCGACGACGTCCCCGTCAACCGGCATCTCAGCTTAAGGTGGTGGCGGCTATGGCAATGGTGGCTACAGTGGTCGCTCCTGGACCCAACCTTGGCGCGAGTCCACACTTTCTTCCGAGCCGGAGATCTCCCCAGACGAGTGGTCCGACTGCACCGTCCTCAACGACGAGCTCAGGCTTAGTGACCGGCTACGGCCCAGATGGCACCTCAAGATCCATCTCGCACTCCAGCTTACGCTCCAGCCCGCGATCTCGCACATCACAGAGTGGCCGGGACCGTGAGCACTCCCCTGGCCGGCACTCCCCTGGCCGTGAGCACTCTCCAGAGCGTGTGGAGTCTCTAATATCTTTTTGCATTCGGACTAGCGAATACGACAGCCATCCGCGATACCGCGCCAAGTTAAGGTGTAAGGCTTCTGTTTGCAAAATGACTCAGCACCTTCTGATAGTGTAGTCGAGCCCTGCCCTCCTGCAATCTCATATCCTTTTCTATTATCTGCGTTTGGCGCTGGCCTTGCTGCATCACTCATCTTCGAAATACTATTTCAGCTCGGCGACTTTTAATCATGGCTGCCACCTTTGGCCCAAGTTGGGATAATGCACAAAGGAGCGCCGTCTCCCGACTGCTGTAGAAATGTCTCGAGAATACTAAGGTTATCGTCATTGCCGGTGCCGGCATCTCTACCTCGATTAGAAGTAGGTCTACATTCTCCCCTCTTTTGACGTTTACATCTAATCCCGTATAATAGTTCCGACTTTCCGAAATTGCAACAGTAGCGCGTACAGTTCGTTTGGCAAGGAGCTATTTCACAACTCAGCCCTTAACAGCCCAGAAACACGATGCAAGCTGTATGACATGATAGACGACCCATTGCGCAAGATCAAGATCGCTAAGCCGACGCCATTCCACCACATCATGGGACGTCTGTCTAGTTCAGGTCAGCTACTACGTCTAATACACAAAACTTTGACGCCATCCCTCCAGGCGAAAATCGGCGGAGCAACAAGTAGCCAATTGCCATCGCGCTCCATGGCAGGCTAGACACGCTCATCTGCAAAGTATGCCGCAACGAGCAGCCATTCAGGCGATCACTCTTCCAGAACGAGACTGCCACGGCTCAGTGTCCAGGTTGCCAGAAGCATCCGATTACAACAAGAAGCGGAAGAAAGAATGCCCCTGGGGGACCCTCGCTACTACGGTCTCGCATACTCTTCTATGACGATCCACTCGATTTCGACGACATTGGTATCGAAGATGTCTCCGGCTTTGACCTGGCACAGAAGGTGGACGCTGTACTTGTCGTTGGCACCAGAGCAAGAATGTCCGAGGCACGCGAGGTCGTGGCCAGTGTCTCTGCAATTCTCGTCAAGGTATTCCCAGACACACGATATGGATCAATCCTCAGCCACCCCCAAAACATCTGGAAGGGCTCGAGTCCAGTACGTGGTTCCCTGGTGATTGAAATGTTCAGAGCCCTGCCAAAAATCCTGTCGACTTGTCGCTGAGCAGCTCTGAAACGGCACGCAGCCTGAGTGGTACAGGATCAACCTCCGAATCTCCCCGAAGTCGATGTTCCTTATCCTCGATGCATCAGCGCAGATTGCGGAGCGTATGCCGAATTGCCGATGCAGTTACTGGAATGAGGAATCCATGCAACTAACAGATCTGGATATTGATCTTCATCCAGCCGCCATAGTCATCCTTGCGAGAAGCGACTACGTTGCGGAGATTCGGGATGGCACGGGCGTGAAGATAGCGGAAGACTCGCATGCCATTGATCTGACGTCAACGCGCCAAACGGACGGTCCAAGGACACCAACCACAAGCGCTCGCTCGAAAGTGATAAAATGCCCGACTTGTACAAAGCTTCTCCGTTCTAAACACATGTCTAGACACAAAAGGCCCGAGCATTGTGTGACTGGGAGGTGTGATGGCAAATCATTCTTCACCATCGCGAAGTGGAACTACCACTTGGTTAATTGCCAGATGAATCACTCAGGGCTAGGTCCCATACGGACAACACACTTCATTCTTTGCCACGTCTGTGAGAAAGCATTCGGCAGGGTCAATTTGGAGAGCCACGTCAACAATAGAGTATCCAAAACAGCCGCCACGTTCCGAAGAGAGAATATTTCGTGTAAAGCGACAATGATCCTAGCCGGAGTCAACAGTTGGCGTGGTTCTACGGTGGTAATATTGTCGGAGCTACTTTCGGCTGGGCGAGAAGATATTACGCGCACAGAGCTTGTCACCTTCAGTGACATGGTCGGCATTCGAACGGAGCTTACTCCAGGCGAAACTCGGGATCAGGGATTTTGGAGGCTGATCAACACGATGAAGAAGATTGAAACGCCCAAGTTTCTTTCGAGGGGCTGGTAGTTCGGAAAGGATAGTGCAGAGAGATTATACAATTAAGGACGGGTGGGTATAAGTGATTGCTGCTCAGCCCGTCCTTCCAGTTCCTTCGGAGCCGCACCCCAACCATACATTACAAGCACTTGTTATGTTCACAAGCTGTACACTTTTGTTGCTCGCGGATTCGCGCTCCTCGATACTAATAGCAGAACTCCGTAACCCTTCGCATCATTGGAGAGCCTTAGAACTCGCAACCCCATTCGTATCTTTCGGTCCTCAATGTCCTTGCGTTCAAGTCGAGCAGTGGCTATGTCTCCATCAAGGCCCATCGCTTCTCGCCGCGAAGCTGATATCTCTCGTTATGCCTCCCCCTCGTCCCCTGAATCGTCCTTGGTTCGTTTTCGAGAACGTTCTGCGGTGCGTGGATGGAGAGTGCTTGGGCCCTTGTGGTCGACGGTTGCTAGAATCCGGCCATCGGCCGTCGCCAAAGCCGTCCCGGACAACACGGAGCCGAAATCGCTCATCTGGATGACGTGAGTAAGAAGTCTACACTGAAGTCGGATGTAAGCTGGCAGGGTCTGTCTACCTTGCAAAAGCTTCTTGTTCAGGCGTGGCGCGAGTAATTGTCGACAGTAGCCGCTGAATAATGCATACAGCATCTACGTTGCTAAGGAGAAAACGTGGAATTTGGACAAAAAGATTTCAGGGCGAGGACGATGTCAAGTGCGTCAGGAGATGGCAGTGCTTGGTCTCCCTCCTCGTCATCAAAGTCAGCAGAAGGCCTACTCGACGGTGTCCCCACGGCCGTGAAGGACGAGGATGACATCGACGGCTACGAGACATGCCTCGGCTCAGTCAACGATTACACCGGCAAAATCCGCGCTCAAACAATGCAATTCTTCTCCCCGCACGGCGTGGTTTTGCGCCCATGTTTGCAGGAAGATACATACCCCCCCCTCTATAACGTCTCGGTGGCCTTGAAGGCCTTCCAGTCCGGCGCGTACTTGGTGCTGTTGATGCCATCGGGGTAGGTGGCAAGCAGGTCCTTGGAGCGTGACGCATGGCCGCGGACCCCTGGGTGCGCAGGGTGGTGCCCGAGGTCAACGTCGTGCCGCCGCCGCTGACGTTCCGGGAATTTTGCACCGCTGCAGAAAGTGTCAGACCCACATTCACACCCTGTCGAAAGTGTCAGACCTACCCTGAAATGCATTGTCCAGCACTTCCCTTCAGCAAGGATCAGCCCAATTTCACTGCGAGTGTGCATCTCAGCTTCGATCATCCATCTCCTCTGGTGATTCCTGTTGCTGTGGCGCCGTATCCAGCCAACGCCGGCGTCTCTGTACCGGTTCTTAAGGGGCAAATGCAGTCAACCCACGCAAAGCGGACATCAAGACAAGGTTGTTCTACCAGCCGATCTATGAAGCCAGCTGTCATCCCCCAACAGATTACCTCTCGTGGAGTCAAGGGTTGATGCTGAAAGCAAACCGACGTATCGGAGGGCAGTCATGCCCTGGCCATGCCTTATCCAGCCATTCGTAACATGGCCTAACACTTTGCTACCTTGGAAAAACTTCATAAGGGGAGAAATACCTGCGGGGTAACGAAGTAGCTTACAATATTCCAGAACTCTGCTCAACATCCTCTCGATCTCTGTCCCGTCGAAACCGCACAGCTTTTAAGCAATGCCTTCGCCGTTTCCGTACTACTTCCCGGTCAATCACTGAGAAGTCACGCATTATTCTGCATCAGTCTTAAGAAACACCTGGGATACTCAAGAGAACTACAATTATTTGATCAAAATTGCTAGTAACAAATATTACGGCTAGCTTAACGCTTGATCTCTGCGATCCTGTTCTAACCTTGATTGTAGATCGTGCAAGCCACGTTGGCCACACTAACACGGACCCGTACATGGGCGATGAGCATCCCTTGGTGGATGCCGAGCAACCAGAGCTTCTACTCGACTCAGCTGTTGTCACTGGAAGCCCAACAGTTGAGAACAGTCCGACAGGATACAAAGCATATTTGACGACATGGTCCGATCGTCTCAGAACCGAGACGGAAAAGGTCAGGGATGCTAAACTCCCCCGGTCTTGACCTCGTCGGCTCCTCCCTCACATAGCCGCCGATACCACCAGAAGCGTCTGTTGCTGAATCCTGCAGGTCATATCCGCGAGAAGGACCGGTCTGGGCCAAAAGTCGCGCAGTTGAAGGCTGCTGCTGCTGCTCCTGCTGCTTCGGGCGGAGGCTTGGAACTTGTAGTGCAGGGTGTGCGCTCCAATCGACTCGTAAGGGCCATTCATCAGACTCATGTTTCGCATAATTCCGGTAGTCATACACACTCCCCGAGTGAAGAGCGAGCATCAAGAGCAGAGCAGGCCAGGGCAGCTGCAGAAGATAGTCAATGTTATTTCACTGAGCATACTCACTGGCTGGGTTGACCTGTACGAGTCACAGTTGGTGACGGGGCAGATCTGTACCTCCTGCGCTGCTCGTTCACAAGGCGTACAGATGACACCTCAGGACGAAAAGGTATATCGCAGGACAGGGCGACGGCATTGCGGTGTGCATAACCATCTATTCCTGAGCCCTTTTTTTAGGACGGCACTCGAGCATCTTCTTCAGCTCGTCGAAAGGATCGTCCGAGACCCACGGTCCCTTCTCGTCCGTAGTAGCGCCGAGGAGACCGCGTCTTTCATCCTCTCAATGTTGCCTCGTTAGCACAACGTTTGTTTAAGAACTTCATGAAAGGAAGGGAGTCTAATTGCGAGGCGTTGTGACACAGCGGTACAGCGGACACCTCTACCGAGGACATGTCAATGTCCTGCTCCGGGTGACTACTGAGCGTGCCATGGTTTTCGCCATCTCCATGTCCCTTGAGCCCGGAGAGTCGACTCTCTGCGAAAGTTCAGCCTCTAGAACAACTAGTGACCAAGGCCACGTTGAGCGAGTTGGACGTCAACAAGATAATACACAACCCGATCGCCTATCTCTCGAGCTGCCGATAAACCAACCCAGACTAAGGAAATGGTAATGCCGTGCTGGCTGAGGGCTACCGCCATTGCAAATCGGCGGAGAGCAGGCAAGGGGGGACCAGAAACGAATAGTCTCTGATTCGTTTGGCTAAGGTTTATTATCGTGGTGAACAGTGGAACTTTCAGAAGATTCGTTCCATCTCGAGGCGACTCAGGTACAAAACCACTGGTTGCTCGTTCGCACCTCCGGCCAAGATATTGGCGGAGATGCATTGCCATATTCCCCGGCCTCTGGGCTTCACATTCGTTGAGGCAGTTTCACCGCACCCTCTTAGCTAAAATAACATAGTCGCACCCCTTCCCTCGGAAGGTTTCATTAGATAGAGTTTCTCGAGGTCTTCTCTGCGGAAGAATGGTAACTCAGTCAAGAGACCGTTGGGTCTCGAAGTGCGGGTGAATCTTTCAGCTCAGCCTTTGTACAAAGAGCATGAAAATGCCATGTCTCTGTATTTATCCCGCCGACTTCGACATCAACAACAGTTAAGGACGTAGGTCGCTTGACCTATCCTCATCAATGTACCTGATATTGATACAATTACAGTAGACACGGACCTCTTTCCCAAGTAGACGAACCAGACGATACTTTTTAGGTACAGCATAGCAGACTCCAGCGGCAAACAAGGAGATACAAGCGGATCGGGCGGGTAAACGTCTGGTGACCGGGACTCAGGCCAATCTGATGCTGTGATTGCGGAAGCGCAAGTCGCGGTCAGGGGCCGAGCAGGTGAAATGAGCTAAGTGGTCTCCTCCGGCGAAGAGGCAAGACGGCGCCGTCGGAAGCCGAAAGATAAAGAGACGAAGGAAGATGGCGAAAGAGGATATGGATGAGGACCATTCGACACGGTATCCTTGGTACGGATAAATGGTCGTCTTCATTCCTAGGCGATACCTTCATAGCATGTTCTGAGTTCTCTTTTATACCTTTCTTTATCATCGATCTTCGCTTTCACAATGGATTCAAGATCCTCCTGCCACAGAGCCGATGCCCCCCTCAGGCGAGGAATCAACTTCTTGTCGTTCGAAAACTTTGGAACAATATGGTTTTCAAATATGAAGAGCCATCCATTGAGGGACCTCACACAGGCCCAGAACCATACTCCTTTAGACAGCCACATCTCGCGCATGATGTACGTGATCGGAATGTCATGTTTTAGCTCCAGGCTCGTGGTCTCAGCCTCTTCATCCATCGCTGCCAGGAAATCTTGTCGTGCCTCATTGAAGTCTTCGTATTCCTTATCGATGATACCATCAATGCTGCAGCCTGCGAGCCAATACGGAACTGACAGCATCTCAACCGGTGAGGAATATATCCATTCGAGATCATTCATGCCGGCGACGTTCCATTCAGAGGAACCTCGACCTCCCAAGGAGCAGTTCTCTATCTCCAGAACCACACACTTCTTCCTCCAAAACTTAACATTATAGCCACCAAAGTTCCCAACCCCGACCTCAAGAAGCGCAACGCCATCACTTTCCACAACAAAATGAAGACGCCAATGCCCAAAAAGGACAGGCCTTTGCGGAAAGGCCTCTACGGCAACGCGTGTACGATCGCTAAGATCGACATTAACGGCGAGATGGAGACGGAAGACCTCAAGACACACCTCACACATCCCGCGATCTGGAAGCAATGGATTGTCCCCGATGCGACACCTGGAGTGGAGCGACAGCTGCAGTGGAGCGACACTGGCAGTGGAGCGACACCTGCGGTCACGGGGCAGTGGAGCGACACTTGCGGTCACGGGACAGTGGAGCGTGACTTTGGAGCGGAGCGACATCTACAGTCACGGGACAGTGGAGCGCGATTTTGGGGCGGAGCGACACCTGCGGTCACGGGGAAGTGGAGCGCGACTGTGACGTGGAGCGACACCTGCGGTCATGCCATCAATCGATAAGCACGATAAGGTGCACCTCCAATTGATGCCACACGCCGCCTGTCATGTGTTTCTGTCACCCTAGTACACCATGCATTGACATAGAATCCATCATTCATTCATGTCGCGCCATTCCAAACTCTCGCTCCAGAAAGTCAAGCTCCACTACATCATCCACCAACTCCCGGGCCCGCAGCAGTCGGAGCGCGAGTCCTAAGAAAACACAGAGGTTAGAGGTGCTCAGGAAGCCCATCTACCACGTCATCATCATGGATAACGCGACGAAACAGCTGCCTCCCGATGTGCTGCCCCTGTACGACCGGGTGTGCAACATCACAATAGAGCACGACGGAGTCTTTCCACTGGAAATCCGGGACGAGATCGTCGAAGCTGTTGGGCGGGAAGAGGACGCCAATTTCGCACATAGGTGTAGTGCTGCTGGTGATACACCTGGACATTCCACCCTCAAAGCCAGCTCTTCAGATCCTGTGGTGATTTTGCGTGTTGTAGCCTCGGGCATTCGACCTTTGTAAACAGGTGCTTGGTCCTTGCATGATATTTTAGCGCGCCTTGGCGGTGGAGGTCCATTCAACATCCGAAAACCGGCTCTTGGGTGCCTATTGCCACGAATACGCTCGTTGTTTTCAGGCCTCCAGGGCCGTTCACAAAGCCGAGCGACTTGTCCAGGTAGGCCAGGGTATCACATTCGTCTCGAAACCACGCCGCGTCTGCAGTGAAGACCTGTGACTTGGCTGGTTGCTGCAGCGCCATGACTAGACCAACTGTCATGTCTGGTTTAGCAAGCGATGCGGCGGCAACATCAACAGTACTAATTAGAACGGACACTACACCCTGATCTGCACTCTCTGTCTAAAAATGAACGACCGCTCAGTGGCACCCTTGGCCACAAATGACACATCTACTGGCCAGATTTTGACCGCTTTATGTGGGTCAGATAAGGAAGGTATCATTGGTCCTCCGCGGGAGACGTAAGGGCGGCGGCTCCCGTTGCTTATGCTCAACGCGGTCGTCGATCTTCTGGAAACTCCATCAATTACACTACTTGGCCGTATCTTACAAAATAGACCTAGGTTTCGGGCGCTTCGGGCGCCCGAACTAGAGGAAACCAACTTACATCCTGGTTTGATACTCCGTGGTACTCGAAATTAGCAAACGAAGCGATCCTCCTTCATTCTCACCGGTAGGATGTCTTGCAATTTCGGCTTCTGTCGAGTCCTGGCGGTCCGTCTCTTGCTGCTGTTATATTCAGACTACAGGTCTGATAGCAATCCCTTCCCCATCCCTCAACATGATCTGCCTTGAGATCCTTTCAAGAGACGGCTTTGGCCGCCTGGTCCACTGGAGAAAGTTGTCATATTTTATCGAAACTGGGTTAACAAAGGCAGATCGTAGAAACTTGTTATCCTGCTGTTCGAAGAGATCGCTCTCATAGCACCTCAGTGCATGTTCTTTAAGGTGAGCCTTGTTCAGCCAGGTCTCGGACTCGATGTCTGTCGTTTGTTTGGCAAGCCGCTTCTCAAGTGGGCGGCTTCTAACTTCGGTTAGTTAAGACATCGCCTGAGAGGTCCAAGATACTTGGCATTGGCCCAAACTGCTAGTACGGCCTCCACCAAGATGGGTCGCCTTTTAACGCGCCACTCGCCCCTAAGCCAGGTTTTGACATCTTCCAGTGTTTCAATGACACCTTCACCTGAAAGAGGGATTGGGATAACCTCCTCGGCGACCTTGTTGGCCCCAGTATGCTCGTTCTCTTCAGAACTGTCATCAACCCATCTGTCGGGAAACCCGTCAGACACTGACGGGAGTAGCTCCAGCGAGTATTCCAGCCTCTGCTGCCTGAGCTGTCTCGTCATATAACTGTAGTATTGTCGAGCGAGGTGGAGGTCCGTGTTGAAAATGTTGAAGTTCTGAGCTAAACCCTCTTCACCAGGGTCCATTATCCAGTACTTCTGTGATGGATCCATCTCGGCCTTCAGGCTTCGCCTCACTATTAGGTAAGAATAGTATTAAGTATCCTGTAACTTGGGTTGATGGAAATATGCTGTGAGAACATACATTGTACTGGACGGGGTTTTATTCGATGGCTAATCGATGCCGGTCGGTTCATGTTGTCGCTTGATACTAGAGGGCGAGACTTGGAATGGGCGGCTTATATCAGATGCCGTTGTGTGATGATCTTGGAAAGTGACCTAGGAGGTTCCACGCTGAGAGATGAACAGATGGGAAGTAAGGGGTGATGGTTCTTACCAGAAGGTTGGCACTCGTAGGAGCACGGCAACCAGAGGGTGAAGATGACAAAGTCAGAGCTTTGAAAGGTGGCTAGAGATAACTTCTTAGCAAGAAGGGTGGCGGGAAGAAGATGACGAGCGGTTTTGTTAAGATCGAGAGATCCGCTGTGAGGTTGAATGGCTGGCAAAATCTTGTTTGATGCGAACGGCAAAGCCTTGAAACTTAGGCAGGGGAATTATTAGCACGCCTTGACTCTGCTGACCAACTGACAATCCTACCTGGTAACCTATCATCTCACAAACACGGCCACAAATCAGCCAACCTCGCAAACATAATGCGCGTCGTGCTCGTTCTGAGCCGGGACTAGAAGCTGGGAAAGTGTGCCTGGGATTTGCAAAGTCGATGAAATTGGGTAGTTCGGCATATACGACAGCAACGAACGTTCCTTTTGATCTCATTCCTTCGTTACAAGAGGATTCCTCATGTCGGAGCAGTACTTTGTACATAGGCGAGGAGTCAACCTCTAACTCCATTCTGTTGATTGATCAGACTAATAATCCTCACGAGGTCGACTTCGTTTTTAAATGCCACGCGCCTTCACCGCCGATCGAACTCCGTCAGCACTTTGCTGGTTGTTGGAGACGGATTTAGCTTTCTTGTCCTCCCATGCCTTCTTCATTTCTGCGCTCAGATGTTCTTCGGGCTCCATGGTAGGTTTCCACACTACCCTGTCGGCGGCGCGGCAGATGCCAAGTCATATTTTACGTTCTGGTCTGCTGTTTGTCTTACCCAGAAACGTTGAGTCTACATTTTGCACAGTGCTGTGCTCTACCACGTTACCCTCAACACCGAATACCCAGTTGTTGGATGGACTCTTGACCCGTGCCTCTACTATGGGCCTGCCAATATGAGGGATTGCAGGAATGTAACTGCTTCGTGGACACAGCTCCGACGGACATCCAAAGCTGGTATAAGGTGCTGTTTGAACAGCGACTTGGTCGCAGTAGGCTGGCTGCGCTCTCAGCGCCACTGATCTTGCGATGCAAAGCAGCCAAGTTGTTGGTCAGGTCATAGTCGCCGCTTTACTGAACCACGTGTCCATAGGTGCTGTGGTACGTGTCTGCCGTGTTCAGATGGTTGCGGGCTGACTGGGCCTGTGAACATCCTCCAACGTGCATGCAGAAAGATAATTGCCCGGGCTGAAGAGAGACGCCAGCCACACCACCCAGCCTCTAGCACCGGCATCCGCTTCCCCAGATCAGCCTCCCTCACCGCCAAGTGCAACCCGCCCACCTTCAGCCCAGGTCTTGCTAAGCATTGGAGAGAAACACCCATGACTCCAACAGGCTAATGACACAGCACCGGTTCCATTCACCTCGCAAATCGGATCCCGGCATTTTGCATTATCTTAAGAGGATACCAGCTTCCACCACAGGTCTGCCGGCTACTGTGGATGGTATACGTGCCGAACAATCGGAGCTGTATGTTGAAACCCTCTATCGGGCACTACCGCTTCACAGATAGCCGTCTTTCCTGAGTGCGCCACTTGATCGAATCTCCTCCCTAGATCTAGTTCTAGTATGTGCACCAGCAGGTCGCAAATCATCCCCTCACAGTGCCCACTAGCGTAGTATCGGACTATCCTCGATACGGTGACACCTTGTATGAGATGATCTTGCCTAGGACGCCGATATCATAGATGGGCGAGGTCTGAGACGGGACGATCTTGCATTGGATGATCTTGCATCCTATATTACAGATGGGATGAGTGGGCTCATCTGACCACTCGTCTGATTTGGTCCTTCGGCTCATCTGATCTCCCCTCCTTCTTGCCCCTCGTCTTATCTCGGATCTCGTCCTATGTTAGATGTTTTTCTGATGATGGGACGAGGTCTGATCTCATTAATGGGACGAGACGATCCGATCTCGTTGATGGGACGAGACCACATCCGATCTCATTGATGAGACGAGATGAAGTCTGATCTCGTTGATGGGATGAGACGAGGTCTGATCTTTCTCATCTGATCTCTCGTCTTATCTGATCACTCGTCTTAGGATGATCTTATATGGGATGATCTTGCATGAGATAATCTTGCATGGGATGATCTTGCATGAGATAATCTTGCATGGGATGATCTTGCATGGGACGAGATCAGAGGTCCGACGAGACCCGGCATCGGAAGCAATGCGAGAAGGCGTAGCCGCTGAACAGTTGCAGGGCAATATCACATACATCAGAAGAGCCCACAATCACGCTTACAGACATTTCCGATCGCAATCGCGGAAATGCGACCGTGCGACATCTTGTCACTGTCGCACGCTGTAATTCGGGGGTGCTTAGGGGGTGCTTAGTCACCGACTGCACAGTATGTACATGTCCCT
>KV875135.1:0-23481 GCA_001879275.1 Coniochaeta ligniaria NRRL 30616 | reverse complement strand
CTCATCTGATCTTTCGTCTCATCTGATCTTTCGTCTCATCTGATCTCGGAGATCTGATCTGATCTCGGATCTCATCTGATCTCTCGTCTGATCTCGGATCTCATCTAATCCCTCGTCTGATCTCTCGTCTCGTCTAATCTCTCGTCTCATCTGATCATCTCATCCCTTCCCTCGTCTTATCTCGGATCTCGTACTACATCGGATGTTTTTCTGACGCAAGATCTATCCTATGTGAGATCCATCCCGTAATCTCGTGCAAGATCATCCCATACAAGGTCCATCCCATCTTCGTCCTACATGTCAAAATCTACAGCCCGTGGTACTAGGTCAATAGTCACTCGCAGCCCTGGAAGTTCTCTCGTCTGTGTCCATAGGAGGTATCGCTGCCGGCAGAGGATGTGTTTCCTACTCCGCGATCTACGGCTCGTCTTTTCCGTGCATCTTACCCAGACGAGTCCCTTAACCATCGGTGAGAGGGCTGAGAGTGACTACTTTGTACCAGTTCGGGAGAGAAGAACAAGAAGAAGATCTATTCTAAGACACGTGATGGCGGCATTATCAGTTACCGGTAGGCCAAGGTTCATCTCTTCGAGGATTCCTTACCCAGGCATCTTCTCGCCATCGAATCTTAATGCCAACCACTGCAGCCGTGAACCGGATACCCTACCGCGTCGCAGCCATCGATATCGGGTGGACATAACTCGCCTGGACACTGAAGCTTTCTTTGCTACCGCTGCGGGGGGGAGCTTGGCTAGAATAACAAAGTGTTACCTCGAGGTTGGACTTCGCTTCCCTCACTTTTCTTCCCCGTCTTGCTCTCTGTTCTTCCAGCCTCAGCATTGGTCTCTTTCTGGTCTATCCCATTTGCGTGTTGAGCTATGCTAATTCCCTAGTTCTGCAGTCTGTCTCGCTCTTCGAGCTTGCGTCTAAGCCGTACTTCTGATCGTCCTAGTTCAGAACCGACAGGTCGATAAGTTCTGGAAAGGAACGCACAATCTATTATGATTATCTTGAAAACAGAATCAGATCCGCATCTACGACAGACATGCTACACAAGCTGCCTCCACTGGCCTAGAGATTTCGTCTCGTACAAGAGTAGAAACGCTGTGCAGTAAAACAAGACTCGAAGAGGAGTAAGACGACACGACGAAGAGCAGGCCTACAATCTTCTCAGGATGTTTGACACTTACCCTGTGAGTCGGGTTACAAGAGGTGGACGCACACACAGCACCCTCACGGTGGGCGCAAAGCGTACACAGCTTCCGCTCCCGGTAGTCATGCGAGTGGAACACAAGGAAGGGAGGAGTACCAGAAGACAACAGTACAAGGGGAGGAGAGCAGGAGGCAAAACGGACAGCAAGAGGAGGAGGACAAGACAAGATATGCGGCACCTGAAGACTCCCGACGATCATAGGACAACTGGCACACAAGATACAAGGCAAAAGGAGGTATCCCGTGCGACTGTGGCCTCAGTTGAGTCGAGAATGAGCAAATAACGCATGTTTACTTTGTCGGATCCACACAAGGGGCGTACGACAGCAAGACTCTGGTACGTCCACATAGCAAGCCTCCAAAGCGATCGAGACAGAATACTGCCAGCACTAGCACTAGTATCCCCAGCCGGATAATCAGCACGAACGGACTGGCACACCACCATGGTGGTGTATCCAAGACGGCAGTTGCTCTTGAGATACATGCAAGCCTTCCTACCAATTACCATTTCCACGAAAACCGCCATCGGCACGAGGCTGCATAACTCTATCGCTGCTATACTATGTCACTACGCCAAGTGTCTACAAGTGATTATCGGGGCCAAGAGTGTCTAGTTTCTCCTATCACGCGGTCGACGAGCTCTTGTAGAGCTGCCAGTTTTGACGCATTGCGGTTCGTCATATGTTTCAGCTCGTGAGGATTCCCTGCGCAAGCCGAAAAGCCCTTTTCCCTCTGTGGATACCGTACAGCTCGTATGATATTGACGAAGCGATTCAGTTCCTCTCGGTGGAGGGAATGCTGGTGGCTCTTTGTTACCACTTGTACGATATGAAGACATTGGGCTTACCACGTCACACTGATCTTTCGCGGGCGTGTAAGAATACCTCTTCTCCAAGTATACTTAACAGTGATTTCGTCGTCCAAATCTCCATAGCTCCTTTGTTGCCATTGTGCTCTGCGTATATTCTGTGTCCTTGACTGCCAACATACCTAGTTACGACCATGTTTCCGCCCAGCAGCGTCAAATAGTCTCTGGTATCCGGCCGCTCCTCATCCAGCCGCTCGAGATTGAAGAGCTCTCAGGCTACGCTCCAAGTTTAGCCCTTGGGCCAGAAAATCTTAGTCGGAAAGGTCAGGGCCTGATGCTTCAAGTGGAACAGCTCCAGCTCCTTGACACGACCTCTCGCTCGAGGAAACCCAAATCCAGAACCACTCCATAAATCTTTGGGCCACGAAGCTCAATCAGGAGACTGCTGGCTCCCTCACCTGCTGTTATTAAGCTCTAGCGGCCCGCGTTTAATGCGACCTTCTCATTCGAAGCGGTGAGCTTTGTGGCCTAAGCAGTAAGCGGTGCTTATCATGTCAAATTGGGCCTTCCTTGTATTGTTTCACCCTGGTGACCAGTACTTCGTGGCTGTGGAGTAGCTAGAAATCCAGCCGAAACCCCGGGATATCTATCCTTCTTTCGGTTACTTCTCTGTGTTAACAACCACTCTGCGGCGGGATCGGCAATCCAAAGAATCGGAGAGGTGCATTACCTTGCTATCACGGAGGTCCTAACCTTGACATATTTTGGCGGGGCATCCTGGGTTACGCAACTCCTACGAACCAACTACTCGCTTTCCGGAAGTTCATCTCAAGTCTCGGAGAACTTTCTCAACACCATCACAAAGTGAAGGCTCTACACCCTGTACAAAATGAGCGATTCAGACCTAGACATCGAGGTTATTGATTTAACTAACGTCCGGGGTCCCTTCGACCCACCTCTACCCACCTCCCCCCTTCAACCAAAGCCGCATAAACCTACCGCCGCGAAGTCGTCTGGACCAAGCAAGCCCATCAATCAGAGCACACAGACGACAACCAGTCATATGGTTGACAAGACGACCCAGACAGACGACCTTGATATTCCGACGCAACCTCTGTCAACTTCAGAAGAAGTCGAGATGTGGATGGCGGAGAGGTCGAAGGCAATCGATTGGTTCGAGAGAGGCCATGCTCTGGTGGCAGGGATGCAGAGGTAAGAGAAGGCACCCAGCCAAGTAAGAGGTGCTTCAGCTGACTTTCTCTTTAGCCAAGCCGCGGCCAATCCTGCCCCAGCACTGCAGCAGCCGAGTGATGGTGGACAGGGCGGAGGTCAACAGTATCCTGGGAAGCATCATGCTGAGCAGAAGCGTCATGCTGAGCAGAAGCATCATGCTGAGCAAAAGCATCATTAGATTCCCCGTGGTGTTGCGGTGAGCTGTCGCGAAAGAAGGAAGTGTCGTCTTTGATCAGGACAACGAGTTTAGGAGTGAACCTAACGGTTCGGGATATGCTGGTTTGAAGCTTTCAGGGTTGTGAGGGCAATGGTCTTCCCCAAGTAGCCCAATGGAACGGTCAAGAAGGCCAAAGAAGCAAAGGTCGGCGGGTTCTCGTGCCCGGTCGACACTAGTGTGACTGAGACGAGGACTGTGCTCTTGCACCAACCCCCCGTTGTGGCCCTGATCAGTAGGCATATGTATGCCCAAACCAGCACGCATATACGTACTCAAACAAGTACGCATGTCCATACTGAAACTAGCACGTATATATATACTCAAACCAGCAGACCATCAGGTATATACATGCTCGAATTGAGGAAGATGATGGACTTTACCAATCGCGAGAAGACACAGTTAGAAGCTGTTATAAAGGAGCTTGCTTACTGGGTTGAAGTTCCATCTTTCCATTTCCATTTCCATTTTCTTTTTCTTTTTCTTTGTTTTTTTTACCTCTCTTCGTCTTGGAGGACAGATAAACTTCCAACGTTCGTTGCCATTATGTTCCATAGCCACAAGTCCTGATTCGCCGATAGCAACGTATGTGGTGCTATAACTTGTTCTTCCCCGTTCTTTGTCCCAAAGCCTTCGTTTCCACCATCTAACTCCAATTATGCCAAAACCCGATCTTACAGCAAAGTTCAACTTATCTAAACTTGGGGGCCGCGTTGATCTTTGTACTGACGATTCTCTACTGTAGTCTTCGACAGATACTCCTTTCATGCTTATCTACCATGATGCTTCTGGCCAAATCCCCGGTCTAGCAATGTGCTGCGCAGACTCGGGAGTCACAGGCAGCATCGACAACACCACGGCAACACAAGAGCAAAGCACACAATAAAAAGGAACTGTGACCCAGTGGAGCGTTTGTGCGCTTGGTAGCGAGCACGGGGTTGGGCTACACAAGAGCGGTCAAGCAGCGAACACACGCGCCACAGGCTCACTCAAACCATATATGATACGACCTCTGTCAGAAGCGGATAGAGAATGACAAAGGCCACAGTTGGAGAATCACAGACAAATGCCATGGGTACATGCCGATGTCACTGTGGGAGTGTGGCCTTACGGATTCTAAAGCACCTCAGCTCGGAACCGTTCTCCCACGGCGTGACTGTTCCATTGTCGGGACAAGCTAGAGTCCAAGCCCACCGTTGCCGAGAATCACTAGCAATAACGACGCTTGATGGCACAAATCGACCTTTCCGTATCCCGAACCAACAAAAAAAAAAAAACTTGTAGCCTGTCTTGCACATTCCCATTCGTTATCGTCTCTACGTACCGCCGATCGAGTGGGAGAACCCGGGCCGTAAGCTCGGAGCAAGTCCTTGTCTTTCTCTACCTCACTGGTACCCTCATGTCAAAAAGATACTCGAGAGACTTGAACAGCGCTGCTGGAGAGAAGGGACTCGCTCTGACCTCTCTCGCAAGGTCGCCACTTATGATATACCTCCTGAGCGAGGCACCCACGGAGAAGGATAACGGACACAAAGTTGACCTCGAGTATTTCTGGACAGTATGAACATTGCCTTCTCCCGGACCCCTTCTCGAGCTGGTATACCGGCCTTGACGGTGACAGGTTGTCATTGTCACTCCTTACTTTCGTCTAGAAAGTTGACGCCGTCCTTGGGCTACTTGGAAGACGGTGGGCCTTACATAGGGTCGCACTTCCTCCAGGTACAAGATCGATTACGGATACCGAGCCGCGGATCCAGTAGGGATAGTGTGGTATCTGAGGCTATCTACGACCTCTGGCTCCCCACACCGGTACATTTCAGACGTGGCCGGTATACCGCTCGTATCCAAAGACAATACCGTCATCGTCTCAAGCGGTCAGCATCCACGTGTCCGGCTTATTACGGCCTCCGAAGCGACGCTACAAGTGAGTATCAATGTTTTGGGCGATTCAACAAGGTCGAGATCGAGCAATGGGCAACTTCGAGACCAAGATGCTTTGCTATATGCAACAGTCATATTTAATATGCCCGGTGCTGGTCGAGGGGACGGATCCCGGCCGAGCACGTCGGCCGTATAGTTCAAGCTCCAGGTTACTCGACGTTTGGCTGCAACACCTGGGAAGCCTGAATCCCGCCTAGATTTCAATGATCCATAGGTACCATCAGATCTCTCGCGCAGAACAGTGCTCGCAGAGACAGCATCATCGCCCATCTCCAGCAGCGGCAGCAGTGGGAGTACGGACAATGGCAGTGCCATTGGTAGCCGTGGTCACAACGGTGGTAATGATGGCTGCTATTGTCCTAGTACTTGGTTGAAAGAGGTTCTCATTTCACAGGACGATACTAATTTTCCCCTGGCATCAAGGGTAGATGTAATCCGATGCATCTCCACGACTAAGTACGAGCAGTGGTCGTGGAGACTGGACCGGGAACGGCAATGTCAACCACTCGTGTTCTATGAAGATGCTGACCTAGAAACATCATTTGGGTATCTTCATGGACGTCTCTCCATGTCCGTTCGTCCTGGGATAAGGGTCAGGCCCGGGATACGCTGGCTGGCCCGGAGGAAGCTGATGGTCTTGACTTGGGTGACAGCCGCGATGACCCTGACGTTTGGGTTATTTACCTCCTTGGGTTTCGGAAAAGACCCCACCTCACAGAAGAGGAGTCTCACAACACGGGCGGTAGCCGTCTACTAGTCGTCTGTCTGCTGCGTTCCGGTACTGTCAACCATAGCATGCTTATCCAAGCCTCGCACAAAGTCAGGAAGGTCAAGTCCGTCGCGAGCTCTGCATGAACGGGTACTAGTTACCCGAAGATTCGAAAGCCGGAGCCGGTCCTCCACCTGATGAGAAGCAGCGGCTCCCGAGTGCTGCACCTGATTACTAATATGCTTAGCCGGTTTTCAACACCTCTAACCTCGGAAGAATGTGCGGCAGTCGTAAATCCAAGTGAACACAGCTGGCGCTGCTTGCCAGGTCCAGTGCTCCCCAGCCCACAGGAGCAGGACTTTGAGTTAGCCAGATATCCACCAAAGATTTGGAGACGATTCGGTTACGACACTACTGCAACACGAAAGGAAAGTGTCCAGGGGAGTGCTATAGGGATAGCACACGTTCATACACCTCGACCAGGCCCTTCGCTGTTGTCCTTTCACTAGGAATCCTACTCGTATTTGACTGATTCACCACACACCCATTAATAACACAGCCTTGGTCATCACTCACAAGTAGCAAGGAGTTGTGGCAGACCATGACCGACACCCAGAACCGGCAACCAGTCCAGCCAAGTGCCTCACATGATACATCCCTTACGTCTCTGGTGGTACCGTATTGTGACATCCATCTCGCGCCACTGCCGCCAGATACCCGCTGCCTAGGTCATCACCCGGCTCTAGGATCTGCAGCATTTAACGGCATCATCCTACGCAATTTCCCAACCGTCGTTCACGCCCAGCTCTTCGCTCGCCGCGAGGAATACTACCACAACACTCTTAGCAACGTCATCCACAGCACATCCATCTAGATACCTGGAGCTCTATTTGTCGCCGTTTTGGCAGATGGGGAACCGTCGCTTTCTACCTAAGCCACAACTTCTTGAGAACACAGCATTGTCGTACGACATCCCTTGCGGGGTACTGCCGACAGTCTATCAGTAACACTATGTCAGCTCGTGTACTGACTTCCTGCTGTCGTGCACTTGACTTAGGGATTAGACCTGCTCATAGAATATATCCACCATATGGCCAACATTGGAGAACTTGACTCACCATAAAGGTTAATCGACTCCAAATAATTTGAACGAATGTCATCGACTGCTATAGTCACCGAACGCGGTCCACCCCATCAACTCTGT
Source organism: Coniochaeta ligniaria NRRL 30616 (assembly GCA_001879275.1). Taxonomy (NCBI): domain Eukaryota; kingdom Fungi; phylum Ascomycota; class Sordariomycetes; order Coniochaetales; family Coniochaetaceae; genus Coniochaeta; species Coniochaeta ligniaria. The sequence goes on along the minus strand of KV875135.1, from coordinate 16,160 downwards.
CAATCCGTCCTGCCAACGAATTCAACGCTCAACTCGGCAGGAACATTCCCCTGCCGAAAACCGTAACCGGAGCCGTGCTGCTTCAACTTATCTCGGCCGTCACGGACAGGATCCGGCCAACGAGTGTCGAACGTGTTGCATCCTATGGTTTCCACGGTGTAAGGTGCCTTAACTGACGACTCTCTTCTAGGCTAACCACTGGTGAACCCGGCTGCTAACCTCTGAACAATACTCTCTAACCACGTCAACTATCCCAACCCTCTCATTTCGGCTTTGAGCAGTCCAGTTTGGCTTTCTTGCTATCTTCGCGTCGATTAGCGCGCGATGCTTCGGTGCCGGCCTTGCTAGTGAGGAAGTCGCCGTCAAAGATCAAATAAGGCATCATGCCGGCCGCCGGCGCATGAAGGTCCTAAAAGTCATCATCGTGTTGCCCCAATTAACAGCAAATAACGGTGCCACGATCTCTAGAGGGGCTTCGTCAAGTTTGACTTGGCAGTCAGAAGTAAAGAGAAAGCCTTGCGTCTCGGCTGTCTTATCCTCAGCAATAGGTCCAACCAGATCTCGGGATTGATCCAGGCTGCCGTACTCCTGGAAGTAGTGTCCGCCATCTTGTACGCCTACTTCCCTGAGTTCACCAGCGCGGCTCAGGCCTTCCTCCTCCTCTTATGCTTCTCCATACGTTCTGTAAAACGCCTCTTGAGCGATGGGCCATCTCTGGTTGGTGGCCGCATATTAGAGACCGCAGCGTCTCCGCGTACATTGCAACAGTTCATGGCGTCAAACTCCATGTCCAGCCGGAAGCAGCACAAGTACGCTCGACGACAAGCGTGGTCTTGACATTGTCGTCTTTGATCGCGGGATCGCGGTACTGGTAGTAGTCGCGCGCTTCCCTGTTCAACTCGATGTTGATATCTGCCCATTCCCTATCCCACCCAGGGGAGTGCTTCGAAGTACTCCATTTGGAGTTCGTATGTCGGAATCCGAAGCTTCTCGCAGACATCTTTGGTATAGTCATCGTATCTAGCCGCGAACTCGGAACCCATAAGCATACGACGTCGTCGTAGAGGACACGTAGGAACTCGGGCGTTAACATGTCCCGCTCCCAGGCCATGATGTTAAACAAAAGTGTCTTCTTCTCCACCTCATTATCGTCCGACGTGTCCAAGGCTTCCTTGAGCGCGCACTTGTGTATCGCCAATATGTCCGAGGTGATGGGCGATACGGCGGTTCTTGTTCTGGAGAGTTTGATCCGCGTAATTGGGCGTACGATTCAGTCTGTCGTCTTTGTATGCCGAGATATCTTCGGCGAGGCGGTGCGGGTCCAGAGTATCCATGACGGCAGCATTGATGTCCTCGAGAATGGCTGCAGTGCCGGTGTATTGGCACGCTTCGTCTTGGCCTCGGCCTCAAACATGTAAGGCATCTTGCACCTTTTAACGGCAATTCTTTGAGTGTTGTAGGATCGATCGATCATCTCGTCCATTGTTGGTAAAGCCGAGTCAGGGAAGTCAACCTGGAACTCATTCGGATCTCGATCCAATCTGTACGTACCGTGGTTGATGAGTTCCAGTTCGGTCACCTTGTCGGGATCGCGAGTGTTCAACAGGATCGGCATAGACCACTCGCAACGGGCCGACGAGCACTTGGCGTTTTTCGACCCAGTGGTCCACTCCCTGGTACTTGTCCTAGCCTGGTTGCGCGGATGTAACACTCTGCAGATTGACAACAGTCTCGCGGCTGGCTGCCGCTGCAGGGATCCTGTCGGTCGAATACCCCATTACAGAGAACCCGCGTCGGTGGTCTCGATCTCTCTTGAGAGATGCTTTGCGGGAACAGTGAGGGCATTTTTGGTTGTTGAGGTGTAGATCAAGAAAAGGGGCAAAGGCCTGGGGTGTTGGTCTGATTTGACAGAGGTAGCGGCAAATAGTCTTGGCCTTGAAAGGCGGAGCAAAAGACATGCCCTTCTCTCTGTCTTGTGTACGGCCGTACTCTCTAGTAGGCTGGGTGTATTTTGAGAAGGGTACTGCGGCGGAGAGCTGCTCGTCTGTGCGACAGTTGCCGCACCAGATGTCGCAAGGAAGGTTGTGTCTGCAGAAGCTACCGCCGGCACCTGCAAGGGATAAAAGGGAAGCAAAAAGGTGAAGCAAGGAGTCGATGTGTTTGAAGCAGTGGGAAGCTGGAATGCTGAGGTATAAGGAACGACGAAATTGAGTTAAGGGCAGTGAATCCACCTGTAAACCTGATACAAGGATGAAATTTGTTGAAACCTGATACATGAAAACCTAAATTAGCAACTCGACGTGTCAGACTGCTGCGAGTCACTCCAAATAATACGACTCAAAGCAACTCATACTTACAGGTAAAATTTCACAGTTGAAAAGGGCGGAACTTTGAGGCTACTGCACGGCAAGCGTGATGGCGAGTTGGGGCTTGCTTTGCTGTAGGAAGCGCGAGAGGATAAAAGGATGGAGTTCTTGCACGAGACAGTCGTTTACATATCCTCTGAAGTGGATGAGATGTCAAGGCGCTTGGACAACCTAGAATCGCAGCTCAGGGCAAACAAGTCGTGAAGTCCTGGGCAAGCTGGTCGCATCTAACCTGGACCTGGTGCTCTGCTGTCACCCAGGGCGTGATGCGCAAATTAATGGGCAGCATCTCCAGTGTGGGAGGATGGGATCTGATCACTGCTTGATTCAACCGATGAAGGTCTTCCGAGGCGTCTGGTTACAAGGGTTTGGGCATGGGTCTGGAGTCACAAAATGAGGGAACATTCCGAAGAAAGGGTGTACGGGCATAAGCAACATTGATATTTGGTGGTGAGGAAAGGAAGAAACCAACCTGCCCATCTCTCGTGCAAATGTGCCATCTGCCTCAGATTGGCCGCCAGCTCCTTGGCATCTACATCAGCTGCGGCCGCCACGGCTCGGACCAGAGACTGGTGGTATTCAGCATGGAGCTTGCCCAGTGGCGTGGCAAACGAGGCCGGTGTAGCTTACTCCCGCTGCTAGCCGGGGTACTGCTGGCTTGGCTGGTGCGTTTGGGCGATCTGATGACTGATAGGCGACGGAGGTTGCCGGGGCCTTGAGGTGATCTGATGAATGGAGGGCTTACTGGAAGGAGGAGCGAGGTGAGGGTGTCAACCGTGGTTGGTCCAATGGCCGTGGCTTGTTTGAGAGCGTCCATGACTCATGAGAAGCCCTGGTGGAATGATCTTGGGTATTGATTGTGGCGATAACTACGTGTCTGCCGGTAGTGGGCACCGGAGACTTCGTAGTGCTCAGGTCCCATGACGCGGACAGCTCTGCCGGTGGTGGCTGGTGTGGGAGGCATGTGGCCCCATTGCTGCTTCTGGGCATTCTACCGCTGCTGGAGGTCATCGCCCAGGGAGCCAGCGTTTGTTTCCTCGGGAGCGTCCTCGGGAGCATCTTCAGCAGAAGCACAGAGCGAGTGGATGACCCAGTGGATATCCTGTTGTGACGTAGATGCGTGGTGAATGTCGGGGCGGAGGTGAGAATCTGGCTCGGCAGTCCGAGCAGATTTTCTGGTGAGCGGCACGGTGCGGATGAAATGTTGCAGGCCCGAGATTATCTTCTGGATGAGCTGACTGTGTGCGATTGGAGTGTGTGGTTTTGATGACAGTTTTGGCGGCACCTTGGGCGGAAGGACGGATGGCAGGACAAGCTCCGACTGCACAGGCGGCCTTGCCTGGGTGACCTGCTCTGGCTCTGTGAACTGTGGCTCTGTGAACTATGGCTCTGTGAACTGTGACTCTGTGACCTGCGACCGTGTCTGGGTGACCTGTGGCCGTGGTTTGGTGACCTGCCGCTGCGTCTGGGTGATCTGTGGCTGTCGGTTGTTAGCATGTGGCTGCATCTGACTCCTGAGCGGCATTTGACCGTGGATCGGTGACCTGTGACTGTAGCACCGGCCGCTGAACAAGTTGTGGCTGGACCTGTCTTTGAGCCTCTTGCTGTAGCTCCTGCTGTGCCACCCTCTTTTCCGGCTTAACCCTCATCTACTCCGTCTCAGCCCAGATCCTGTCCGTCTCAGCAGCAACCAGTTCGATCTTCCTGGCAATGCTGTCCGTGTTCCTCTTAGCCTGCCTCAGGAGCGGTGGTCGAGATTGCTCAGATGCTGGCCCAGCACATCCGTCGAGGAGCCAGGCGGCTACCCAGACAGGATAGGAAATGGCGGACCGGATGCTCACCTCGCCGTCCATCATGTCGGCGTCGTTGATGTCTCCAGCATCGACATCAATATCGCCATCGCCATCGCCATCGTCAATAACAACGTCATCTCCGACAGGACACAGACCGAGCGCGTCCACGTAGCTGCAGGCTGCAGACGCCAATCTGGACCAAGAGCCTGATCTTCCTGTCGACCGCCTTGTCCACCTTATTCTTGATTGTGTCCCAGCCTAGGCCTTGTCCGATTCCCATGTGTCGGTAGAGGTTCAACGACGCCGTAGTCCGTCGGCCGTCCTGTAGCTGGTGGCGGGCGATGTGCTGGTATTGGTGGCGCACGTAGTCGGCGCAGAAGGTGAGTCGGCTGCCCTTTTGTTGGAGGGATATATGAGATCGCCTACAGACATGCTAGGAGCTGTCAGCCTGACTCTAAGCAGAGAAAATGTAGCAAGTCACGCCTGATGATGTGTTTCGACGCACATCGTGTGGTGTTGATAGAAGGAGAAGCTTACGGTCTGCGGTTGGTGTCCTAGGGAGGCCGTCGTTTTGATAGGGGGTTTATGCTCGCTGCCTGCTTATAGTGAGCGATTGAGCCTGATATTCAGATGAGGAAGAATGGAGTTTCCATCTATAGAGAGAGGTGCCTGGTGGTGGTAATCAAGCTGTAGGAGGGAAAACAAACGAAGTCGTTGCCTGTCTCGGAGCTTGCTGTTTTTCCGTTCCGGGGCTGGAACAAGGTGTCGAGGGTGTTGGATTACTAAGCGCTGTCAAAGTGCGTTAAGCGACAAGCTTACCTTACCACCTCGCCCTTCAAACATCGATGCACCCCCTCACAAGTGTCGCATCAGTTCCGAATTACGTGCCATGATTGAGACCAAATGCCTGCACGTTCCTGTAAAATTGCAGCAAATTCAAATCGCTATTGGAGGGTGGACATCAATTGAAGTAACTGTTACTAGGTACCTATCTATTCATTGTACGAAGGACTGTGATGGAATGTTAAGGTACCTGCAAGCATCTCGCTTAATTTGCCTTAAGCGGCCGAAGCATGGATTCTCGTGAAGACCCAAAAGCTAGCAAGCCAACAACAGTTACAACACCGCTCATCACATCTCCTCCACTCCGGGCGCAACACGGCCAGCAACAGACACCAGCACCTCCCTACTGCCACTCGACCATGTCTGGTCCGATCTAACTCAGCCAGCATAGAAACCCAGCCAGCCATGACGTCTCCTTCTGTGCCGCAATCACACCCCTACACTTTTTAGCGCCGGTTTTTGGACGAATCGTTGATGAGAACTGTCGAGAATAATGAGATTGATTGATGGAAATAAGGAAAGGTGGGCACGGAAAAACGCTGCAGCCGAAGCCGCAGTCAAAGGGATGATTGACATTTCCCTGGACAAAGCGATGTGTCGCGTCATGTTACGAAGTATTTCGTCAAGTGTCAGCTGCCAAGAAATGTGAAACTGTGAAGAAAAGGAAAAGGCGGAGAAAACAAGAGACTAAAGGGCCTCCATTGGATTCGATGGTTATTTGTGACACGGCTGCTGTCTTCTTTGACGTCCTCTGTGGTGTATCCAGCGTGTTGGTCGTGAATGAAAGAGAAATTGAGGAGAAGTAAGCATTGGACTGATAGCGTATTGGTAGCGGTACAAAGAAAACGGTAACGTGCTGCTACCGGAAACGGCGTGGCCGGCACAGGTGGCTCTTTCAGGGCAGATGCTAATCAGCTGATGCCGGCTGGCAGACTCGGCTCCGAAGTCAGCATTGCGTCGGCGGTGACAGACCCACAAATATTGGTGTGCGTCGGTGCCCTAGCCGGCAACACCGGAGTGCCATCTACCCCCACAATATGGGGCTAGATTGGATGCACCAACCTGAAATATACTATCGATTTGCAGCCGAACCCGAATCTGGCACTCACAAATAAAGTACTGCCATATTCAGGTGGTATCCGTTGATTCCGGTAAGCTGCTCGGACATGGACCTACATTTGCCGGAGGTGCGCGGTACGGTCAGCAGCTCCACGGCGCCACAAGCCTGCGCCACAGGTCTCAACATAGTCCGGCTATCACCGCCCCTTTCAAGTCTGCGCTAGCGAGACCCAGTCTTCCAGCGCTCTGATCACCGCCCCTTTCAAACCTCTGCGCTAGATTTCCAGAATTCCTGTAATGAGGCTACCACAAAATCGGCTGTGAAGTGTTCGCAGTTCCATACAGAGGCCTGATTTCGGGGACTCTTGCTGAATCATATGTCTCTGTGTAGTACTAAGATTGATGCTGGTACGTTGGTTTCTGGTCGGAGACCCCAGTTTCCTGTACACATCCTAATCTCAATATGGCTTAGGCTCTAATATCCTACTCAATTTCCCCCACTTCCAGGTTAGTCATCAATCAATCAAAGCCTCAATTCACACCGGAAATCCATCACCTTTTCCACCAACCTTCATCTTCCAGACCTTCATCCCGGATTCCATCATCTCGGTGACATCAATGTGATAAAAAAAACCAAGACCTCGGACCTTCGACCAAAAACTCAAATCTCAACGAAGACGTCACAATAACTGACATTCTCGAACTTACCCTTAGGTCCGAGCGTTCCATGGATGGACCTACGGGTATCTCAGATTCAAACCAGTTGCAGGTGCCAGGCTCGGCCCAGGCCAGAATAGTGGGTCCAAACGAATTCTGCACCATCGGCAACGAGGTCTGAGTTCACACAATGTGGTCCCTCGCCAAATTGACCCTACATCTTCCATGCAACTGCACCTAACTACGAGCCGCAACCGCAAGGTATTTCCACACCCGGACCTACTCAATATATATACTGACTTGTAGCCCTCGATCTAGGCATTCCAACGGTACAGCCTTTACTTAGCTGCGGCAAGTGCCCAGTCCACAGCCGCGCGGCCAGCCAGGTGGCTCTTCTGCGTGGATAGTGCCAGGGCTGTTTCCTGGGTTCTGGGCTCTGGGCTGGCCCGGCGAGTGAGCCGTATTGCTCAGGGACCTGCCTTGACCCTCCGGGCCAGTCGGCTTGCAAATGCACGCCAAGTAACGGTCTCCATTCCCGGCAAGGTACCCCGGCAGGGCACGCAAGGATCCAGGGCCACTGTTCAAGACTCAGGGCACGTACCAAGAAGGCGACTACACGTGTAGATTGCCACGGTTGAGCACATCCTCCGAGCTAAGTTTGGGCTGGATTAGAGCGCGGGCACTGATTTTGGAAGGGGGTCGTCGATCGGGGCAGAAGCGTAGGGTTGATATTTCCCAGCCCCAGGCTCCGATTGCTCAACCAAAGGCAATTTTACGGGTTCAAAGAATAGGCTGTTAGAATGTCCAGTTTCTTCTCATCTTCAGGGTATATTTACTTTTGCGAGAAGTGCCTCGGTAGCAAAAGAATTTGCGAGTGAAGCTGGAGGATTTGTATGCGGCGCGTAGGGTCAATTTGGTGTAGGACCACGACTTTCTGAGGCTTCCCAACTCCCAGGAATATGTAGGTTAAATGTACTTGGTCACAGGTGGCGCTAGTAAAATGGGTAGAGCGGCCATGTACAACTACACTGTTTCCACAACGTGTTGGCCGTTATTGAAGCCTTAGAAAGAGGGTCTGAATCTGAGATAATCTCGGACCAAGTTCGCGCTCTTTTTCATCCCAGCTCTCCGCGTGAGGAGAACCTGCAGGAATGGACGAGCTTCCTTCTCCAGACCCTCGATGTCTACGGTATGGCTGGCTTTACGTCCTCAAGATCGGAGTTGAGACTACGGCCAAATCAAGACTAACGTCTCGTCTTGATCCTACAGTCAATATTCAAAGGTACGCAGTCACACAGCCAACACTGGTTAGGACTACTCCACCGCATAAGACACCAATGACCTTTACGACCTCATTCTCACCATGATATCTTCCAAGACGGCAGCCGCCGTGGAGATCTTGTTCACGACTTCACCCATGCAAGACCATCCAGGCGCCACACCTAGAGTTCGACGAGCAGTGGAAGCGCAAGACAGTTGAGGAGAAGCACGGGCGTGAGAACGAGCGTGGCAACGAGATTCCTGCTCCGCACACCTGTAAGCTCCACGAAGGTCCAGAGTGGTGTTTACGGTTGAGGTCTCGGATGGATTGATGATACCTGGGCTTGGACTTGGGAATGGCTTCCTTTTGCTTGTGTCTACCAGGTACCTTGGCTAGGATGATTGGAAAGTCAAACCAGCAAGTTAGCCTGAGCTGCACTTGCTTCATCTGCCTTGTGTCGTTCGCCGTCGAGAATGGCGTCAAGTGAGTAGTGCTTGCGTCTGCTGGGCGTGCCTTCCTTACGCCTCTGCGCTGCACCTTCCCACACGGCAGCCATGGGCTCATGTGAGCCATGTCTTCCGGGCTCCGTGGCTCCTTCCACCAGATATACGACGAACATGGCAGGCACCGCTCTGTCACTGTGGATCCGAACTTTCTTGGACTTCGCGCGGTTTCCAGGTTCTATGTCTCTCCTCTTTCATCTTTCTCCTCCAAATCTTGTCCAGTTTCTCGTCGACGCGCAGTCTACCGATGACTCAGTTGTTTGGAATCGTCAGCATCATTGCTTGTAGCGGCATCCCTCCCACCACCGCGTCATACCTCGTGGTGCTCAATCCCAGCGTCTCAATCCCACTGATCGACTTCTTTTCCCGGTCTCTAAGCCGTGTTTTCTCTTCTCGGCGAGTTCTCGCAGATGTCCAGTCGCACCGAACTGCCTAGACTTGGTCCCCTCGGATCACGGCTCGACGATATGGCGGAGTCAACCGCGTCGCCAAGGTCCATCGCCCAGGTGAGCTCTCCTCCTCTTGTCTCTCACTCCATCCGATACGCCTAGAGTGTCAGACTACTAACCGCATCTTGGTTGTCAGCCGGCGGCAAGTCGTTCGCTCATATCACGATCGATAACGACAGCAAGAACAGCGAAAAGATCCGACAAGAACCTTGCCAACCTCCAGGCAGCTTGGGGCAACAACGATTGGACGCCTCGGGATCGGTTTCTGCTAAACAAAGACGGAACCAGGGCAGCACGTCGTACCATGTCGGCCAAGCACCTCTTCTACCTCGCGAGCATCACTAGAGATGCGCAGTCACGCCGCATCGAACTGAAAGGTCTCTGGGAGCCCGGCGGTGAACTCTATGACGTTATGGCGACAGCAGCTGCTGGTGGTGGTGTGATGCGTTGGGACCCAAAATCAACGGCAAAGGATGCATGGGCCCTTTGCAAGTCCCGCCACGGTGCAATGCCAGACGCGGCAGCGGTAATACCAGCGGTATCAGCGCCGCCAGCATTCGGTGACGGCCACGATCACACGTCTGTCTTTGGGTCCCACGGCGACCACGCGTTTGACTTTGGACCCGACGACGAGAGCAACAACTTCGAGGAGCCAGAGCAAGGCCGGGGCGCCCGCAGGTATGTCTTCATCAGCTACTCCCCATGCCAGATGGCAATGCTAATATCGATTTCAGACTTCCCAGCCTTTTTGAGCCTCCCTCACCAAATGGAGAGCTTCTCGTCAATGATGAACCAGATCCGCGTCTCGACACCACCATTATGGAGAGGTACTGCGAAGCAGCTAATATAATAGCCGACGATTTCACTTTGGTAACGCATCCATTGTGGCTGGAGCTGTCCATCAAGCTGCCCGAAAAGCTCCCAACCAAGGAAGAGCAGACAACGATACTTTCCCCTCTGCACCACCAGATACCAGGAGGACATTGGACTCTGCTGGTGCTGGATACCAAACATGGGTCGCTGGCGCACTACGACCCTGCTCGTCTTGGCGGGTTGGTGGACAAGGTTTTCACCAAGGTCCAACCGTGGATTTCTAACCTTCTTCCGACCGTCCCGAAGTGGTGTACGTCTGTATTGGTAAGTCTCTACGCTGATCTACCAATGTTATTACGATAAACCCGACTAACACGGCTTCATTGTAGAGCGGACCGAAACAAGACGATGTAGTCAGCTGCGGCCTGTTTGTCCTCGGGGCAATTGCCCATATCCTCACCACACATTCACCCCAGCTGGAGGACATGCCGTCTTCTCCAGCGACTATTCGAGAGCTTTTGGCCGAGTATTTGGGCCATGCAGTCACACTCTTCGAGTCCAAGCCTCGTTGCACAATATCTCCCATTAAGCTGCCATCCCTCCGTCAAGCTTAGCAAACGACAGACTTGGATTCCTATATCACACTAGACATCGGGCGGGCGTTTCTAGCTAGGATGAGGGCCAAATTCACCGGCGCCAAGTTCGAGACCGTGGCGGTACTGAAGCAGAGAGTAGCGTCTCAACAGCAACAACTGGACGAGGCATCTTTATCGCTCAGGACGGCACAAATGGGCATAGACGATGCAACAACGGCTAAAGCCAAAGCGATGAATCGCATACACGCAGCCCAAGTGAATTCAGACGAGCTACGCCGTTGGACTATCGATTGGATAGATACTCTCGTCGGTGGACCGGTACCTGAGTATGTAGCACCAGAGGGCGCTGTTGCACAGCCGGTGGCGAACTCCTTCGCCGTCATTCGCGACCAAATCGTAACGGAGTATGCTGCGGCAGAAGCTACGCTCTATTCAAGCAACCTCGCCCATGACCAGGTCGCCAAGGAACTCCAGCGAGCGACGGAGGCGTATCAAAATCTTGTTGCGGCGTCTGATACGGACAAGGAGAACCTTGAGCTTGCGGAGATTCTGGAGGAGCTGGCCAGGACTACCCGGAGTGGCTAGATGGCCATCGTCCGATTACGCGTTGGGTCTATGCATTTGCGGTGTCGATTGGAGCGTATGGCCAAACGAAACATCAAAGTCTCTATGATGGCGGACGAGGAGAAGGCTCTTACTCAATCTGGGCCGGTGACATGAGAATTGGGTGGCTAGGGCTTTCGTGCTGGGAGTTGTTGTGGGAGCTTTTCGGTTGGGCTGGAAGGGTGCGTTCCTCGGAAGACTGTGCTCTGGAGTTCTCGTGCAGAATGCGTGTAGGTGTTGTGTGTTTCGCGTCGTTGCCAGGCCACTGTCAGCTCTCAGCATCGAGATTGAGGAGATGCATATGGGGTGTCAGAACTTGACTGGGCTGGGGTGAGATTGTTTGTGTTGATCTGGGCATATATTATGGTCCGTGTTGGCCACGGTAGATTCTCTCAATTAAGCACGGGAATCTACGAGATAGCTTCCGCAGCTCCGCTAGACATCTTCTTAGTCTAGATGCGCTCGCGGTGTTGTGGTGTGACTACACGAGGCTTTCGTATTGGAGAAATACGATTGTCGGTTCGTCCAGCGCTGCTGAGGGATCGATGGTTGCTTGCCCGGACTGTTCATCTCGGATGCATTATGTGTGTTCTCTTCCCTCCTTTTCTCCCATGGGCAACTTTGACACCTTTGCTGGTTGAGACGCTGTGAGGTTGATCGTCGAGTTCCTGTTGGAACCTCTCATCGATAGGACAATCAGGAACTTTGCATTCAGCCGTTTGTTGTAGGACTGCCCATCAACTCTTTGCAATGACCAGTTACCTTGCATAGTGCTGTGCATACCGTCAACGCATGATTAGAACTGTGAGCTCAGGACAGACCAACGTTTCCTGTCAGGACAGTAGACGACCACGCTTCCTTCTCAAGTAGAGATCGGACTATTGAGGCAAGAAAATCGGGTGGCTGATTGTTGATGGGCTGCAAGCCTTCGTGGCTATGAGATCGGGCATCGTGTACGATTCTGGCTCATTCAATCTAGCTAACTACACTTTCCGACTAAACTAGCATTGCGATCATCACTGGCCGAGGTGAGGCACAGCCTTTACGGAAGGTGAGAGGTGGTACCTAGCAACCGCAATGGTGATTGGTGAACAGATGTAGTCTAGCTGCTAATAAACTGACAAACAAATGAACAGAAGGAGAGCTTATGACTTTGTCAACTTAACGACCCCCAGAGACACATCATACACCCAATTCCTGCAGTTTCGACCTCCCACACCGACTCGGTTCCCATTGTTGCAAGCACAGGTTTGCTGCCTTGTTGTCGTGCCATCTCGCTGTCTTGATGTCTTATGCTCCTTAATCCCGGAAATACTAGCCAAATGGATCAAACCCATAGACTGGGTGACTGAAGCGTTGAAGGCCATAAATCGCCTGCACTACCGTCTATTTCGATAGAATGCACGGAAGAAGGGGAGAAGGTAAACTCATGGCTCATCACTCTCTTGGTCTTTGTCTCTTCGATATAGATATCATAGCCGTGAGGAGGTTGGACATCAGCTTGCTTAGTGGTAGTGATGAAGAGGTAGATATGCGTCGAGTCACTATCTGAAGCTGCAGTGGCCCGCAGACGACCCCAAGGCGGAGCTCCTGGATGTGGTCGACCTCGGCTGATGTATTGTAGGCGATGAACAGTAGGTCGGCAACGTAAGTAGACTCTCTCATAACATCTGCCTCTCGTGCGACAAGGCGATAATCCAAGAAAGACGAAATCCAGAAACGAAAAGCACCTAAGTCCATAGTTGCTAATTATTATTATTATATAGCGTTTTGGCACTTCTTACGACATAGTTTAAAACATAATACCTAACGCCTAATTCGATATAGTTCAAAATAGAATTAAGATTTACCTAAACTCCTAATTTATATAAACGCCTTAAACCCCTTTAATAGTATTATTAACAAAAGTTATACTACAAACTCTATTTACTTATATAGAAAAAGCTAACTTATAAGATTAAGCTTTATAAAAAGCTATAAAATAGCTAGCTTACTTTACCTTACGCTCTTTACTCGCCTAAATCTTCTTCTACTTTTTAACTTTTCTTTTAATTACAACTATATTACAATATATCTACTAAGATAAATCCATTTACGCGCGTAGAATATATCTAATAGTAAGACAACTCTACTTCTATTACTAGGTTCTAGCTTCGCTAATCTCTAATACTTAGTAGATCTACGATACTTACAACGTAGATTATTACTTATATCTTAGTTTCTAAGGTTACGTAGGATCTAAAGACCGTATCCGCTACGTTTTCCTTTAAGAATAAAGAGGCTAAGAAGATCCTGTAACAAAATCGTATAAACTAATTAACTTCGATCTTTAAAGTCTTTGATCTAGTCTTAAAGACTAATAAGAAACGTTATAAGAAGATCGAGGCTTATAGTAGTCGAATCCGAAAGCTTTTAAAAAAGGAAATTAAAGATTCGTTCGAAATTAGTAGCGTTAAAAGGAACTAGTTAAAGATTACGATATAAGATAGGAAATTCGACGATATATTAGTATATATACTAACAAATTAAAGGCTCTAAGGTTAATAGAAGTTGAGATCGAATTAAAAGTAGATAAAGAGTAAGACTATTATTAGAGTTCAGTATAATTAAAAGCTACTTAACTTATTTAGTTAAATTTAATAGTTAAATAGTCTTAAGAGATAATTATTAGCTCTTTTTTCGTATAATAGAAGATACGTTATTAGCCTTTTAATACTATACTAAGGGCGACTTATAATTACTAATTACTACGATATAAGAGCACCTACTTATATTTAGCGTAATAAAGTCTAAGATAGTAAATATTTATTAGTAGACTATACGAAGTAAGTACTTACCTTCGTTACAACTACGATATATTTCGTTAGAAATACTAGCTTTTACGGAAAATCTTTACTACTTTACTAAATAGTATAGTAAACTTAAGTAGTATTTATTATCGATTCGGAGTCTAAAGCTATTTAGATTTATCATCTTAGTACTTATAAGCTTAAAGCTTTTAAAGCTAAAGTACTATTTAGTATTTAATTATATTATATAGCGTTTTAACACTTCTTACAATATAATTTGGAACGTAATACTTAACGCCTAATTCGATATAGTTTAAAATAAAGTTAAAGTTTACCTAAACTCTTAATTTATATAAACGCTTTAAACTCCCTTAATAATATTACTAATAAGAGTTATACTATAAACTCTATTTACTTATATAGAAAAAGCTAACTTATAAGATTAAGCTTTATAAAAGGCTATAAAATAGCTAGCTTATTTTATCTTACGCTCTTTACTCGCTTAAATCTTCTTTTACTTTATAACTTTTCTTCTAATTATAACTATATTATAATATATCCTTATAAAACTAAAATAAATCTATTTACGCACGTAGAATATATCTAACGGTAAGATAGCTCTACTTCTAAATTCTAACTTCGCTAATCTCTAATACTTAGCAGATCTACGATACTTATAACGTAGATTACCGCCTATATCTTAGTTCCTAGGGTTACGTAGGATCTAAAGACTATATCCACTACGCTTTCCTTTAAAAATAAGGAAGCTAAGAAGATCTTATAACAAAATCGTACGAATTAATTAACTTCGATCCTTAAGGCCCTTAATCTAGTTTTAAAGACTAATAAGAAGCGTCGTAAAGAGGTCGAAGCTTATAATAGTCGGATTTGGAATCTCCTAAAGAAAAAGATTAAAGATTTATCTAAGATTAATAACGTTGAAAGAAACTAGTTAAAGATTACGATATAAGATAGGAAATTCGACGATATATTAGTATATATACTAACAAATTAAAGGCCTAAGATCGAATTAGGAGTAGATAAAGAGTAAGACTATTATTAGAGTTTAGCGTAATTAAAAGCTACTTAACTTATTTAGTTAAATCTAATAGTTAAATAGTCTTAAGAGATAATTATTAGCTCTTTTTTCGTATAATAGAAAATACGTTATTAGCCTTTTAACGCTATACCGAAGGCGACTTATAGTTGCTAATTACTACGATATAAGAGTACTTACTTATATTTAGTGTAATAAAGTCTAAAACGGTAGATATTTATTAGTAGACTATACGAAGTAAGTATCTACTTTCGTTACAACTACGATATATTTCGTTAGAAATATTAGCTTTTACGGAAGATCTTTACTACTCTACTAAGTAGTATAGTAAACTTAAGCGGTATTTGTTATCGATCTAAAGTCCGAAGCCGTTTAGATTTATTATCTCAGTGCTTATAGGCTTAGAGCTCTTAAGGCTAAGGTACTATTTAGTATTTAAACAGAGGAAGTATGTAACATAAGGGACTAGTACAGACGTAGCTCTAAGCTTCTCTAGGATATGCTAAAAAGAGGCTTAAGGAGAGAAGAAAAGGTTAAAGCATAACAGGAAGGATCTTAGAAGGTCGTCGAGACTTCGCCGAGAGGGTAGACTAAACGTTCGAAACGGATTATTACATTTGAACTACTTCTCGAATATTACGCCTGCGGGACCTAGTTAAAAGGCCCTCGCAGCGGTTTTTCTTTTTACTTACCGTATAGCTGTACGTGTATCTAAGGAAGATCGGGTGTAGCACTAGGCGGTGTTAGAGCTAGAGTCTAAGGACAGCTTTAACGCTAGAACCGAAAGGGTTACCTACATAGGTTTCTTAGAAGCTAAACGAGACTTTGCACAGTCGCTAGCCTAGGTCTTATAATAATCGCAGTCTTAACTTATCGCAGTTTAACTTACACAGTGTAGCTAGTAAAGAATAAGCTATCTAAATTAAAGAATAAGTTAGTCTTTTATATATAGTTTAAAATATTAACTATTTTACTTATTACGCTTTAATAGTTAGAAAACTAAGCTACTTATACTTAATTAGCTAAAAAGAGTAAAGTAGTAATTAATTATAATACTTTAAGAATAGTTATTATTTAAATAATAAGTAATCTTTAATAAGTTTACTTTATAAAGCTTTATATAAAAAAGTAACTTAATTTTTACTATATTAAACAAAAATTAACTAATAAAAGTTGTATAAATAAAAGTACTTAGAAAAATATATTTTATTATATAATAAATATATAGCTTTTTTTATAACTTTTTTTATTATAGTAAAGAAGTTAAACGTTAAAAAATTATAATAAACTTATTTTATATTATAAAATTAATAACTAAAGAATAAAAAGAAAAAAGCGTAAAAGTAAGAAATATATATATATATATATATA
>KV875134.1:0-24113 GCA_001879275.1 Coniochaeta ligniaria NRRL 30616 | reverse complement strand
TTAGAGCTAACGAAGACTTAGTCTATTAGGAGAACTTAGTTTAGATCGTCGAAAAAACGAATACGATCCTAGTCCCTAAAAGCTAAGATAGGGAAGTGAATCTTACTACTTCGCCCACTATAGCTTAAGTAGGTACAACGTACCGATTTTATATTCTTATCTAAGTCCGCGCTCGTCGTATATTTAAAACGTATACGAATTTCGATAGCGGCGCCGAAGTAGACTTAGTAAGTATATAGTTCGCTAAAAAGTACTACCTCTAATCGGCTAATATATTAGCCCTAATAATAAAGGCCGCTAACTACTTAGCTATTACTACCTACGGAGTATAGGAAGTGTCGCTTACTTTTATAAACTCGCGAGGATTTGTAAAGAAGGTAATACGACTTTATATTGGTATCGATTAGAATACCCGATTAGAAAAGAGTTTAGTCTTATTATTTATAACTACTATAAAGGATCTTCGGATCTATTTGTCGGTATAATAGAAGTGGTAGTAGTTCGAGTATAATCTTATCTTATTTTAGATTTTAATCGAACGAAGATTCTATCGAGTAGCTTAGAATTAGGCTAAGGTCTTCGTAGTAGTCTTTGCCTTAGAATTAATACTACTTATTAATAAAGAAGAGGTAGTATTAAAGGCGAAACGCTTCTCTACTATACTAAAAGGATAGGAGAATATATTTAAGGTAAAGAGTGTATTTATCCTTCCTTAGTCGAAAGAGATCGACTATATTATCGACTTACTCGAGGATAAATAACTCTCGTATAAGCTTATTTACTTCCTCTCTTAGAAAAAGTTAGCGGTACTATAGTAATACTTAGACGAGAACTTATAAAGTAGGCGTATCCGCTTATCTAAGTCCTTTATAAAGTCCTTTATTTTGTTTATATTAAAGAAAGATAGTATACTTCGACTTTATATCGATTACCGTAACCTTAATAAGGTTACGGTATAGAACCGATACTCGTTCTCGTTAATCTTAGAGATCTTAGACTAGGTCTAAGATTCTAAATATTTTACTAAGATTAATATCAAAGAAGTATATTACTATATCCGTATAAGGGAAAGAGATAAGTAAAAGATAACGTTCTATACTCGTTATAGTTACTATAAATACCTAGTTATACCTTTTAGACTAACTAATACTCCTACTACGTTTTAAAACTATATTTATCTCTACTTATATAAGCTATTAGACAATTTCTACGTTGTTTATTTTAACGACATTTTAATTTACTCTAATAACTACGATTCGTATATAAAGTACGTCGGATAAGTCTTCGATTAGCTTCGCAACGCCGAATTATTTACTAACTTAGATAAATACTTTTTTTTCTAAAATTATATAGAATTCCTAGGATATATTATATCTAACAACGGAGTATTTATAGATTTTAAGCGAATCGATACCGTTATATCGTAGTTAGAACCTACGAATTATTACAAAGTATAGTAGTTCCTAAGGTTCTACAACTTCTATCGCTACTTTATTAAAGGTTATTTTAGGGTAGTTATTCTACTAACGTCCTTTATAAAAGAGAGCTAATAAGAAAAGAAGTTAAGACTAATAACTTTAAGAGTAACCGAGAGAGAAGCGTTTTAAGCCCTTAAGGTCGTTTTCTAATAAGCTCCTTTATTAAGGTATTTCGACCTCTAACTTTATATACGTATCGAGACCGATGTATCCTAATATACGATGTTTGGGATTTTATCGTAACTCGACGAGAAAAACGTTTAACACTTAGTAACGTTTTAGTCGAAGAAATTCTACGAAGCCAAGATCAACTATAATACTCTAGATTAAAAGCTATTTGCTATAGTAAAATCGTTTAAGTATTAAAGATATTACTTAAAAAATAGTTGTTTCGTAGTCGAAGTACTCTTAGATTACTCTAACTTATAAACCTTTATAAGGTAGATTAAGTTGAACGAGAGATAAGCTCGATAGTATATATATTTGGTACTTTTTGAATTTGTAATTAAATATCGTATAAGAAAGTTAAACTCTACCGATATACCGTCGAAATAGCTTAATTACGAATAAAAGATATTATTTCGAGTTAAACTACTTATATTATTATAACGGAAAATGCTAATAGAAAGCGCTTAGGAATAAGATTCGGCGCGTACTAAGGTCGAAAAGGAGCTAGAAGGAGATATATACTCCTTTAACGATCTTAACTCTATATCTAAATTTACGAATAATAAATCTAAAGACGTCTAAGATTATACGTAGAATAAGTAGGATTAAAACCTAAAGCTCGTATAAAAGTAGTTTATCTTATAAGCTATAGTAATAGCCGCTTATATCTTTAAGTAGGCGATTTAAAAAGAACTTACTAAAGATCTACGTACTTTAATTCGAAAGCTATAAGTATTAGATACCGATATATAGTAGATTAAAGCGGAAACGTAGTCGTTTAGGATTAAGAATACTTCTAAGCCTTAGTCGATTAGCTTAGAAAGAATATTATAGTATAAAGGTCGGCTATATATTCTAAGGTCGAAGTTACTTCGCTAAAAGCTTCTAAGACTATATTACGACGATCCGCTAATAAAACACTTCGGTGTTACTTATACTATAGAGCTATTACAATAGAAATTCTACTAGGTAAGACTTCGAATAGATATTCGTAAGTATATACGGTAGTATAGTATCTACTAAGAAACGACAGCGAAGTAGTATAAGTTGTACAACTAGTTAGTTTCCTTGCTAATCCCCTAAGGCCCTTTCTAAGAGTTATCGATAAACTTTATTACTAAGTTTAAGCTAATCTAGTACTAAGGTCGAATCGTAGACGTAATACTAGTTATCGTAGATCGATATACTAAGTATATTACTTTCTTAGCTACTTCAACTACCTTTACTTCGACCGACTTTATAAAGGTCTTTTATAACGAGGTAAAACTATAGTTTAGTACCTCGAATAGTATTATATCGAATAGAGGTTTAGTATTTACGAGTTAATTTTAGTCCAACTTATATTACTATAACTATATTAAACGACGACTTTTAATAACGTTCTACCTTTAAATCGATAGCTAAATAGAGTAGATAAACTAAACTCTAAAGTACTACTTACGTTCGTTTACCGACTCCTACTAATTAACTTAGGCTATACTCTTAAAAACGGCCTAATTCGCGTATAATAACGCCTAAAATACTATAATTGGTATATCTCTAAGTAAAGCGCTTATAGGTTACGCGTTAGAGCTACGTATCTAGATGGAAGACGATTCTACTTAGAAAAGAATACTAATAGTAATAGACTACCTTAAGAAACTATAAACTCTAAGGATAGACTTATAAGATCGGTAGCGTTAAGCGACTACAAAGTAAGTAGAATACTATAATAAAAGGTATATACTAATATAGTTCTTAAAAGGAAGCTTACTAGGATTATCTACTAAGAATCTAAAGCTTAAGGTACTAAATAAGAAGCTAGTATTTAAATTTATAAAGCCTTTTTGTATATTAGACGTAGTTAGGATATAGGCGTATCGTCTTAGCTTACTTAAGTAATATAGCTAGTTATATAATATATTCCTAGTAAGCTTATTAGAGCTATAGACTATCCGTAAGAGAGATTATCCTAAGGACTACTTATAGATGTTAGAGTTAGGAGACGATGATCTCTAGGTTATAAAAGAGGTTAAGGATAAGCGCCAAACCGATAGCGAAATATACTTCTTAGTGAAGTAGAAAGGCTAGCCGTCTAAGTATAATTAGTAGGTAAACGAGGCTAATATATAGGCCTCGTTGGTGGTAGCTAAGTATAAGAAGGCTACTACTAAGGTATTGAATCGAATACGACTCTTAGCTACTAAACTTAGTGCTAAGGATACTCTGGTATTTAAAAGGAAGCGAGGTCGACTTCGGAAGACTTGAAGTTATAGATAATATATCTAATTAAGGTCGAGACTACTATTAGATTAGGTATAATAGCTTTGAATATATAGAATAGAGACTCTTATTTATAAAGAGAGACTTTTATTTCAAAGGAGAGATTACTAAAAAGTACTTAAACGCTAAAAGTACTAATATTGCCTAGCCTTTGGATTACTTCTACGAGATATTTACTTAAAGGTATAATAGATCTTAAGGGAAATTCTCCTATATCTCCTATTATTAAGCCTAATCGTAAATATCGTAGTCTTTATTATTATTCATCTTCGAATTGTTAATAGTGACTTAGTATATCTCGTCTTAAAACCGTTTTTCTCTTACTATAAAGATTATATACCTTAGATCCCTTCGTATTAGATTCGTAGTTATAGCTTATCCGCCTATAGTTACTTATAAGAGTAGACGCTTATTATAATATTAGTTATATCGCGCGAAAGTATCCTATCTAATATTGAATTAGCTTAGAATATTTTAGTATTATATACGTATTAAGGTTACTTATTAAGGTAATAATAGTACTATAGCTCTTCGAGTTCAAAATCTATTAATTCTCCGTATATTATATTTAAGCCGACGCGAACGTATATAGTTAGTAATAGTACGTAATACCGATTTAGTTATAATACGAGTAGGGAAGGTAGTATTTATTATAGTAATTAGTTTCTTATATACGAGCGATTCGCTTACTAGTCTAGTAAAGAGTATACTAATTGCCGATTATACTTAGAAGGATTTATAACGTCTAGTTAGTATAGTTTGAACTACTTACGAATTGGATACTTAACGGGAAAGAAGTTATTTACTTAATTATAACATTTGTTAGAATAGTATTAACAACTCTAACTCGTCTATATATCCTAAACATAGAACGGGATAAGAGGTTTATATTTGAAACGGTCGGCTAGTAGGGTAGGATAGCCGTTACGAGTAAAAGAGCGAATATAGCCTATATACGAATTAGAGGATAAATATAGCTTAGCCGCTAAGGGCCGCTTCTTATTTAAAGTGTAGGCGAAACAGCTTTACTTCTAAGGAGTATCGATTTATATTCTCGACGAAGATATAATAAGGTAGCGGCTTACGGAGGATAAGAGTATTAGAGGTAGAGTATAAGCGAGCTAAAGTTAATATAAAGTGTAGGATAAACGTAGTAAGAGGCTTAGGGAAGAAAAGAGAAGAAGGTTAAAGACTACCTAGAATTCTAGTTTTATTCTAGTTCGAATAGCTCGTATACTAAGCCTTTACCGCCGATAGAATACGATTATTACGTAAAGGGAAGGCGTATCTACTCCGAAGCGAAGTCCTACTAGGATTCTAACGTTATTATAACTAGTTAGAATAATTAGTTAAGTCTTAGCCCCGCTTAGCTAAAAGACTCGATAATTCTACTAATCTAAGAGCTAGCTAAAACGTTATCGTATTAGGTAAACAATAGCGATGAATCTTAGGTAGGACTATAAGGAATTAAGGAATTCAACTATAGCTAAGAATAGCTATATATGAGGAGAAGATAATTGTAACGAAGGATTAATAGTAGGATTGTCGCTAAGACTAGTAGTTAGCGCGGTTTAGCCCTAGTACTTAGCCGATGTAGGTTCGGTGCGGGGTAATAGAGCTACCTCGTATTTTAAGGAGTCTAGTCTACCTACTTTCCTATTCCTACTCTCTTCCCTCTTTAAGAATAAGTTGGGTAGTATACTAGAACCTTAATATATAGTCGTATATTACTATTATATCTAACCTTTATTATGCCTCTTACCTAGTCGAGTAGACTCGTATAGCGAGGTTCTTTACAAATAAGTAGCTAATTAAAACTGAAGATATATACTTCTTCTTACTTATCCGAATATAAGGCGAAATAATAGTAACTAGTCGAAAAAACTATAGCCGATATAGTAAAAGGAACGCTAATCCCGCGAAGAAGTACGTTTCTTACGGTAATCGAGAAGGTTAAGTAAAAACTTATAGTAAATAGTCAATTCTACTCGTAAAGCAAATAGTAGACATCTTCCGACACTTTGAAAAGATATTATCAAGCCTAGTAGACGATAGTAGACGCGCCTTAGGTAGCATAAGCTGTACCGAGACTCGCAAATAGCGAAAGACTATAAAGTCTTTAATAGTATCTAAACTTATACTAAAACTAGCTTATCGCTTACTGTAATAAAGTTTCTCGAAAAGTTAACGAATAAGTTTAACAAAGTAGACTAAGTCGTATATACGCGCTACAAAGCTTCTATTATACTTACTTATACTTATCCTACTTACTTTATTTTTATACTCGACAAAGTAAATAATCTTTTATTCAAAGGAAAAAGCGCTTTCTTCTAATAGTTAAAAGCTAAGCGATAAGAATACAAAATTTATAATCTAACTTAGAAAATTCGCTAATAGTAGTAATTATAACTTCTTAGAAAGTAAAAGCAAAAACGAAGACTTTTAAAAACATACGAAGAAGTAGTAAGTTACTAATACTTAACAATGCCTTTAACATTAATAGTCTACTTATAAACGTTTTATACCCTTTTAAAAAACCTATTACTTGTTAAGTTTAAGCAAAAATCTCTAAACGGGCCCTTTAATATTCTCTTTCTTTACTTACCTACCCTTTTTACCTACTATTATTCACTTTCTAATCTACGTCGTAGCGTATACCTACAATACTACTACTACCGCTTAAGTATCTATTACTTTACTTAGATATATCCTACATTTGTAGTAGTACACCTTTATATCCTTATACGGCGTTATATTAGCGTAGTATTACGAGGAGAGGTAGAAAGTACGCTTTTCGTTCCTTAGCAAAGATACGCTAATCGTTACGCTTCTAGCGCTAATACAGTAGTAGGAGACCGAGATTAAGGATAAGGTCACCGCCGACTACGCGCTTAAGGGATACGTATACTACGAACCGAGCCGGACCAAGAGCGCTAGGGAACTAATGAAGTACGACATAGTTATCACGACGTACTAGATCCTTGTCTTACGTATACTCTCTTACTATAACGTTACGACCTTATGTAAATTATCGTTCTAAGCAAGCCTATGTCGACCAACGCTGCGAAGATAAGCAACAAGCCTAGCATCTCCCACACGTTCTTACCGATAACTACTATCGACTATAGCTAATATATTCGCCGATAAGATTAGCTCCGGCTCGGAACGGAGCACGGCAACGGTAGCTAGGACCGGAGGGCCACTAGGCGGGCTGCTTCAGCGTGCACTAGTACCGTATGATCCTGGACGAGGCGCATAGTATCAAGACCCGCAACGCGAAGGCTATCAAAGCCGCGTACGCGCTGAGGACCGAGTACAGGTGGTGCCTGGCGGGCACGCCGATGCAGAACAACCTGGACGAGCTGCAGAGCCTGATCGAGCTACAGAGCTTGATCGACTTCCCGCGGGTGCAGCTATACGACGACCTGGCCAAATGGCGGGCGCACATCGACCTGCCCATGAAGAACGGTCAGGGGTACGTGGCCATCCGGCAGACTAATATTGATCGATACGTTCGCGGCCGCCAGACATTGGCCGTGATGTGTTGGATGTCTGGCCCGGTATGCCCGCTCGAGGTGTGCAAGGCGTGCGCGGCGGACCGGATGGAGGATGCTGAGGTGTGTGCAGTTAGTTCCATGGGCAGGGCATGCGCATGGCAATTGGTAAGGGCATGGAGTGGAGGGCATGGAGTGGAGGGCATGGCAGTGGAGCATGGCAGTGGAGGGCATGAGCATGAAACCGAGCCACCACTCAACGTGTAAGTGACCTTGGAGAGCGTGCCGCGCCATGAGATCTTCACGCCACCGGATCGATGACCGATGGCCTTACGATTGGAGAATGGGGAGGGGAAGGAATAATGAGGTGGTGGGCTGTGGAAGTGGTGGAGAAGGTTGAGGGTATTGGGAAGGCGTGGGAGAAATAAGCTTGGACGGAGGGGTGGCCTGGTAATCGAGAGCTGAAGGATTGATGGCAAGACATCACGGTGAGTGGGCGACGCCGTCCTATGCTGGCTACTTATTCATTTTGTGTTAGCTTTAATATATTGTTGGTGGCGACTGGATGCTTACATGGCTCTTTCCCATAGGGTAGGAATCTACTAGTGAGGAAAAGAAACGCGCCGAGATCGCAAATGCGGAAGATGATGCCGACTTGGCTGATGGACTCTCCGATGATGATATATACCAGACCACTCATGGGGGGCATGGGGGCATGGTTATGGTCATGGTAATGAGAACATGGGCATGGAAGTATGAGGGCATGCTCGTGCCCTTATGCCTATGCCCCCATGCCTTCATCATGCCCCAATGTCCCCATACCCATGTAGCCTACAGCCGAGCAGTTCCGAGCTCTCATGCATAAGGTTAAGGTGCTGAAGGCGTCTGAAGCGGGAAGCGGCCGCACCGGAGATTGGCGGCAGAACTCGAGAGGGAGAAGGGCGGCGCTATGGGAGAGAGAGGACAGGGAAGAGCTCCCTGTACCCTTGAAGAGGAAGAGGGCAAAATTAATACCGACGTACTAGAGATGATGTGGCTGGGTTGGACAGTTATGCCAGTGTGGAGTTGCGCCATAGATACCTATAGTCGACAAACCTATGTCGAAAGAGTTGTTTCTGCTCCGACTGTCGGGTTGGTCGTGCATCTGCATAGGATGTAGTCTTGAGAGACCAGTGGCTGTCGATTTGGAGACGACGTCGAGTAGTTGTTTGTACCCTCGTTCGAAACATCCGTCTTACATAGAACCTTGATATCGGGCATTCTTTGGAAGCCCAAGGGCCCGGAATGACCATCAAGCGTATGGCAGAGTTTGAAATCCCATGTGCCTTACAGCCTTACAGACCAGGACTGCTGTATGCGGTTACGCACCGCAGACGCGTCCCCGTTCCTCAGTCGGTTGGGGGATTCTTGGAGCTCATCAATCTCTAATGCCATCACGGATGTGGTGGGTCACTTCTTGTATGCGGCAAGGGAGCGTATAGATTGTAGTGTAAGGTCTTGCTATCCAAGCGGGATTCAGCGCAGTGTTTCGGTATGCGTGCAGTTGAGGTTGCTCTTCGCCCTGATACCCTAGGGATAACGACAGCCGCTCTTCAGATAGAAAGGTAACCCGATGTCCAGCCCCTAAGACGGCTGAGGTGCCGATGGCTATGCCGTGACGTACCCACACTGCGTGCGTGCTGCCAGAGGGTTGCCGTCGTAATCGATCATATCACTGAGGCAGAGCTTGCCTTGTGTGAACTTGGTCGTCGCAATGGCATGATCTGGCTTCGGCCCTGGCGGAGAGAGTCAAGTATGACGGCAATCCTCCGTCTCACCATTTTCGCGCCTCTGGGATGTGCGCTCGTCGTACTACCAGATCAACGCTCGTCCAGTTCAGAATTCGTGCAAAAGATTGAGGACCTGATTCTGGGCGTCTGGGTTGGCGTAGTCGCCTCCGTGAATGATAAAGGTCTGGAGCCCCTCTTGGAAAGCCATTACGTGGGCAAAATAAGCGTCTTGCCATCAGAAGCCATACCAAGGTCCTGGGTGTCTCGATACGTGTGTCGAATTGGTCATCCTCGCTGCCTTCGATGGAGATGTAAGACTTAATCTCTTGCGGAGATCCGGTTTGGCAATTGTATGGCAGCCGGTCGAGCCGAACGGAACGAAAGATGCCTGCCTGTCGTATTCAGGGATGCTCTCGCTGTGAGAGGTCATCTCGTGATGCGGTTTCTCGCGGGAAGGTGGTTGGCGTTGCCCTGTCATCTCGAAATCGTCGTCTTTTTGACCCGACGAGCGGCTTGTGATGTGTCGTGACGTAGAGACAGCGGAGATGCCGAAGGAGTCTGCTCGATCTGTCCAGCCAGTGTGTGGTACTCTCCCATAGCCGTGCCGTGATATAAACGTAGGCAGTTGATCGTGACTGGCAGAGAAGCCATTGACACGTCCATTGCAGTTGCAAATAAATGTAGTTCCAAGGGGGTGCTGGTCGAGAAATGTTTGACGTGGTATTTGGAGATGAGACCATAAACACAGTCCGCGGCGAGCGCCGAGCGGATACCGTGGCATATCATGGAATAGGCAACCCTGCTGCCCAGTGCTGCGCTCAACGACTTGTGCTCTGCTGGGCGAGTGTCCACAATGTACTGACCCGAGAAACTCGCAGTCAACTTGCACTGTTGCTCCAAGCCCCATCAGGTCAAAACCACATACAGACTCGCTCGTAGTATCCCAGTACGAGCCCTATCTTGGCCGGATCCGTAACCCTTATAGTCATTTCCCCTGTAGTGTATTCGTCTCCGTTCGCTCTGCCTGACTGGCACAGTCGAGTTTGAGTTGCTGGCGAATTTGAGTAAAGAGAGAGCTGTGGATGAGAAGTCCGAGGAAGAAACGTTGGAAAAAGACATGTTGGAACAAGATAGGTCGGAGAGTGGAGGTCGTGCAATCAGCCGTCTGGGGATCAGCATGGCGGCTCGAGCTTGTTCGGTTCCAGAAGTCTTTTCGGCATGTAGTGAATACTGGATATCGGTCATACAAGGCAGTATATTCGGCGAACATATCGGTAGTTCAGGGACTCCAATGGCCATGGCTGTAGTGATAGGAAGGTTGAGTTGGCTGTTCCTGCTGAATAATTGCGACGGGTCAGTTTGGAGGCCCACCCGGTGATACTCTCTGTGACCCGCGATGGGTTGAGTACTACACGCAAGTGCTTCCGTGGATGGTGAATGTGATGGTAGACAAGCTAGGCCCCTAACTTGGTGTTCGTCTCGTCTGGACAGCCACTCGTCGCCTCCATGCGCATATCCAATGGCCTGGTATCGTAAATTAGCAACCGTGGGCATGAGCTTGGCTTGAGCACGCTGTCGGTCGTTGTCGGCCGGCACACCTGTAGACAGAGAAGTCACGCAGTGCGCTGTGCTTCGTGTCGACGGAGATGTTGTATGTTGTCGTTGCGGCTGGGTTAAGACGAGATGCATAGTCGTGACCGGCCAACAGTGACATCTTCCAACAGGATCATTTTGCGTCACTCCATCAGGGGTGTGGGTTTGGGTGGTCGAAGACGTGGGGAGAGTACATGGCTTCCTCCGCCGTGATAGCCAGATCAACGAACATGCTGGAACGCGACATTCTGGCTCTTTCCAAGAAGCTCCGGTACACTCATGTGGGCAGAGGAGTTTCGATTCTGTGGCTTGTCATCGCTGTGGTTAGATATCGAGTATGAGCAGGATGTGTTGAATATCGCCGGAGAAACTCTGCACTGCGAGACGGGAGGAAGATCGTAGTGATGGACGGCTGCTTAGCTCGACGGAATCAGCTTTCAGGTCTTTCAGGGTCGAGGGCTTGTGGTATCTGTTCACTTGCCTTGGTGGTAATTTGAAGTCTTTGGTAGAGTCTGCGATCGCTAGAAGCGTCGAGTCGTGATTGCGAAGGGTGGCGCCGTGCCGGACTTGGTTAATAGGCCACTATCGCCGCAAGATGAAAATCGACTCGAGTCAATGACTCAATGGAACTCGCCGGGACGCGTGAGGTTGGTGTTGAAGGGCAAAGCATTCCGGACGCAGGATCGGGGAAGCAGATTGCTGGAGCGATGTAGGGTCTGTCGAAGATATACTGTATTCTGGGTGTGGTTGTAGAAGAAAAGCTTCCAAACGCAGTGGAAGCCTGCGAAGTAGGACATGCCCACTTTCGACCCTTATCTAATCTACAGGAAATTATATGTGCGCAGGATCTGTGCGCTCACTAGCCCCAGACTAGTGCCCCACAAATGTGGCTGCAGCTGCCAACGTGGCTGCACTTCATATTCGCTGCAGCACAAATCCTGGAGACCGAATGGCTAACTAAAATGTAGAAAAGACGATGACTTCTTGTTTAAAGTACAAAATACCACTGGCCAAGATCTTTGACGCCTGTCAATCTTTGGTAATTGAAGTGCACGAGGATCAGGGACTGGATGGACATAAAACAACGGTGGCTTGATTAGATTGATCTCAAGGTTGTTCTAAAACACAGGTGCTTGGATAAACCTTGGGGTGCGGGGTTAAGCCACATCGGTCATTCCCGCCGTATTGTGGCTTAACCCCACCTTGTGTGGCTGTGCAAAGCTTCCCAAAACCTTCTGCGTTGTCTCAAGTCCCACTGCCACATTTCAGTTCGTTTCCTCTTCGAAATCATGAACATGGCAGAGCATCATACGGGCTGCTCTCCAGCAGTATAACAAGTCGGTAAGGCGGTTCTTCTTCCCTGGTCATGCAAATGCTAATATGTTGCTCCTCTCTCAGCGGCCTTGGAATTTTACTCGACACCAACTGCTTACGAGATACGTCCTCACCGTCCACGAAACCCGCCGATAAATCCGCACCAACCCCTGGGCGGACTGCACAGCATCAGACCGGCCGGTCTGAACCACGGCGTCAAGCCTTGCCGGTTCCCGACGCCAAGGTTGGCTTGGGCGGCACCGAACCGCTGGATCAAAGTCAGCCGACAATGTACCGAGCAGTGATGGTTCCATCGTTGATTTCCGGTGGATTTTGCCACAATACAGCTATGGGGATCAACTTGATAAAGACAGCATGGTGGCTTCATTGGGCGATCTGAACGAGCTGTGGCCGGGGCCGTCGGTATCTGACAACGAGCTGGGGACGCCGCACTTGGGACAGTCCCAAATGCCCGGCCTCTTCTTCGCCGCCGCCAACTCCTCATGACCACTAGTCCCGTCTCATTGCTCGGCGCAGGAGCAGGACATACCGTCGTGTGAGACGTTGCAGGCCCTGCAGACGGCCGCGAGGCAGGCGGGACATGTCAAATCGGACGCCTGCAAGTGGCTTCGCGGCCCATACATCTGCCCGCAATCTGGCGTGGGACAGTACCGCAGGTCATCGAGATGGCGGGCGACGTAGGATGCGAACGAAGCGTCGAGAATATCCTCCAGCGTCACAGACGTGAGATGCGCCTGAAGCTCGCCTGGTGCAGGACCTTGACGGTTAGGGTTATCACGACATCTTCATGGTGTCCATCGGTGCCGATGCTGATCCGTTGGCGGTGATGGACTCGTCTTGCAGGGTTATGGGTATGGAAGGCCTTTGTATATCATCGAAGCCTCTGCCTTGCTACAGATCCTGGGCTCATTCATCGTGGAGCCTGGAAGACGGACTGTTTGGGGAAGGGTATTGCCATGCAGAGCTGGGCGCTGGGAGACGAATACGGACAGAAGTGAAGGGCGATACGTGGCTTGGGCAAGCAACTCAGAGGGCGACAGCAGATCCAAGAGAGACGACAACGAATCTGCGAGGTCACGCTTGGAGTCGTGGGATCGGGGTCAGTGCTGGAGATCTTGGTGCTGGATGAGATGGTCTCCTGGTCAGTATCGATGCATTCCTTGTTATTATACTGCCGGATGATCCCCTTCACTCCAGCCATCCCTGCGAGTGTAGTGGTGCTTGGTCTTGGGGCTTACTTACACTGCTTTGGTGACTCTGAGGGTTGATCGACTGAAAAGGTGGAACATACGGTCATTTCTGATATCGGCACTTGAACGCCAGTGGAAGTTGAATACTGCATTCGGAATCTTTGGATTGGAAGATAACAAGGTAAGATTCTCGACTTCTGACATTGCAGCCCTCTTTGGACCGAACCATTGACATTAAGACATCTTTATCTATCTACTGTTGGGCAGACCTTTGTCAGGTACCGTTGGAGTTTGACATCTCCTCCTCGTGTCTATTGACTTGTAACGTTCTATATGTATTGAGACCTCGTGCCAAAGTTGATAACCTCTTCCTAAAGCAGCCGAGATATCTACGCGGGCAGAAAAGGGCGAGAGGTGCGATACAACCGCCGTCTCCCATATACCGTACACAGCCACGAAAGCCAACACACTCCTTTTTCGCCCATCTCTCTCTCTCTTCAGTGAACCCTAGCTGTCTGTTTGGGTGTCTACCTTTGACTTGGCCGTCAAAGTTGAACCTGAAACGCAACCATGGTCCAGTTTATCTCAGATTCAGACCAGTTGCACTTCTAGCCAATCAAACCACACCACACGCACCACCCGCAACGAGGTGTGAGGTCCAGGATTAGGGCCCTCACCAAGGTGACCGGACGCCTTTTCCACCTTTCACCATATTCCACACACAACTACACCCAACTACGAGCCGCAACCGCAAGGTATTTCCACACCCACACCTATTGAACCTATGTACTGACTTGTAGCCCTCAATCCAGGCAATTCAATGGTATAGCCTTTATCTTTCCGCGGCAAGTGCCCGGCTCGCTGTGGAGCCGCGAGTAAAGTGGCTGCTATACGTGGGCTGCACTCTGGGCTCTGGGTACTGCCCTGGCCCGGCCCTGGCCAGCTGAGTGAGCCGTATTACTCCGGGACCTACCTTGACCCTCCGGGCCAGGCAGCTTGCAGACGCACGCCCAGCTGCGGTCTCTGTTCCCGACAAGGTGCCCCGGCAAATCAGCCAAGGATCCAGGGCCACAACTCAAGAACCAGAGCACGCAGGAACAAGGCAACTATACGGGGAGGTTGCTACAGTCTAGCACATCCTCCGAGCCAACTTTGGGCTGGATCAGAGCCCGGGCACCGATTTTGGAAGGGGGTCATCGATTAGAGCAAAAGCGTGGGGTCACGTCTTTCTAGCCCTAGACCTCAACCATTCTACGACGCGTAGCCGTACAAGCTTAAAACCTGGGTCGCTAGAATCTGTGAATTCTCACCATCTTCAAGATGTATTTACTATAGCGAGGAGTGCCTTGGTTGTAGAGAAATCCGCGAGTGAAGTTGGGCGCGTGGAAGGATTTGTATGGGGCGCGTAGGGTCACCTTGGCGAGGAGTCTAATCCAGAACTCAGACTTCTTTCTGTGGGTTTTGCATAAATCTGAAATTGTGCAACTCTCCACTGGCCGTAGGCCGAACTACTACCACAATTACGCCCTTCCCCCAACCGAAAATCGCATACAAAAGAGGGTCAGAGTCTGAGACAAGGTCCAGTATGGTATCCATCTTCTCGACCGCTCATGATGTGTTGCTCGTATCCGCGTTGGCAGCTGAGGTCAAAATTTGGTCTGTCGACTGAGGAGACTCCTCCATGCTAATAGAGACCGACCTAGTGTTCGTTACTGGCCCTCAATGTTACCATCGGTCTCCAGGAGGTACATTTGCTTGGACGAGGGAAAGAATGACGAGCATGGGATGAAACGAATCGACTCTCTTTCTGTCAGTGAACCCCGCTAGAGGGGAAGGCGGGTTCTCGCCCGGTTGAACCTCTTGGACGGCTGTTTGCATGTCGGTCTTACCTCTCACTAATAGGTAATGGAGTACACATGGTCGTCTTGGCGGACAGTGCTCCTCAGTTCTGCAGTTGGATTCCTGGAATTGGTAGGCTAACAGATAATTGTCCAACGTCCCTTCTTTTCCATTCGAGGACCGTCTTTGTTCCCCAACGACTCCTTCTCCGGCATATCCAACTTTTCCTGACTTTCTCAGTTATCGAATATGGCTAGCATTGTTTTAACCGGTTTTGGCTCGTCTTCTTGAGATAATACTACCGTCAAGGCTTGGGGCATGAGATACACTAGGGTGTCTGTCCATCTGCCTAACTATCATCTCAAAGACTGCACCACCACAAAGTTCCCTATTTCTAGGGTTTCACTTTCCACCAGAGCTCGTCGTCCCGATCCTTACACTACGTCTCTCTCGTCAGTAGAAGAAGAGCTCTGTTCATGAGCACATTCACACGGCATATCGGAGCACATTCTCTAGCAGTCAGTCATGATGTCCTGTTAGTGAGATCCCTTGTTTACTATCTGTGTCGTGTCAGCTAGGTCAGCCTTTTGACGTGCCCATTGAAATTGCTTCCTCCCCGAAAACGCTGACTAATGCTCCTCGCAATCGCCGCTCTAACGCCTCTGGGTCGTTAGCTGCTCGGGATGCCCAGCAAGGTAGCCAAGCAACCCACCAATCAGCCGACAAGCCCTCAAAGCCAGAGCGACCAGTCAGACAGCCGAGTTCTGGCCCATCCACGTCGTGAGAAGCTGGGAGTCAACACCAGAACGATCGGGTATTTTGAGGGGTCTGTTAGCTCTCATCACTTTAAGGTGGACTTCGATAGGTATGATGAAGGCCTTGATGGCCTAGAACGCTGCAAAAACTGCGTCTCAGCCATTTCCGGGCCGCGATTCCTTCGCCACACCCCTCCCCAGCCGAAGAAGGCGACGATTCCGTGATGACTCGACACCGCTAGCTTACTCATCGTGAGGGACCGTATCGCGAAATGACCTCTCACCGCGAGACAGGACCCGAGTACGGCAGACAGCCATCCTTTGCTCTGTTCGCCCAGGCCGGGCAGCTATCTTTCCACCCCAATCCATCGAAGGAGCGCCTCTATGGGTTAACGGTGCGGTGAATGGGCACAGGTCGTGTTTGCGTTGGAGTCTGGGTTATGGTTCTGATCCCTTCTGGTGGCATCTTGGGGGTAAGGTGCATTTGAAGTGCCGTAGACAGGGGCATTTACATGGGCATGGGGCATGAGGTGAGGGCATAGGGGCATGGGGGAATTGAGGCACATGGAGGCAAGGAAGTATGGAAGCATGGAGACATGAAGGCATAGAGGCATGCATAGCCGTCCGTCGTGTTTGGTGTTTGGATGTTACTTATTCTCGAAATCGGTGGCTCTAAAAGTCAAAACTCGATTCCGGGGAATAAGACCAGAGAGCATTGCGGTCAGTTCAACATCACTCACCCAAGCATTCCAGTTCTCATTCACAGTAAGGGCTGGGGTGACGGCTGCGAGGCAGTCCCAAAAAAAAAAAGGTTATTAGGCGCGAGCCGATAAAACTGGGCTGCGCAGGTTTTAAGGGCAGAGTCACTATTTATATCTCCATTTCCTACCGCGCACCTTTGCCAAAGAATACCCCGAGACTGATGGCCTCTCAGTCTTCTTTTGTCGACTCCTACATAACCTGTCTGTCATGCCTGTGCCCCTGTACCATGAGCATCTTACCGAGACAAATACATACACACGTACTTCTATCGTGCCTAGTATACGGTAGCGACGGCCTTCGAGGTGCCAAGTTTCTCCACACACTAGGCTAGATCATGACACCTAGGTCGTCAAGTCATCCAGGCCGTCGAGTGACCGATAACAGTAAACTTAGCCAACAAATGAGGCACCTGGCGCGACTGTACTGTGTGACACCACTCTAGCTTGAAGCGACATCCAGTGCTGGTTGTCTCCGTGTGTAGCCTGGCGCGGATGGACGTGTATGAGACTGGAAACGTCTCAGAGAGCCTGATCATGTTGGGCAGTGCGGAACAAGGCGCAGTCACCAGCTGGGGTACCAGGTTTTCGAACCGAGCCACCCACCTTTCTGCCACTTCCTACGGTCCTACCCTGCAATGTCAGGACAAGCGGCCCTTTCAGTTTACGAGCAGCTGACTAGGATGGGAGCTTGTTGCTACTAGCCCTGTGTTAGAGAGTGTGCAAAGAGATAAGACCTTTGAAGTTGGATATCGTTTGGAGAGTAGTAGACCACACATATCGTTGCAGACGTTAAGGCACGCTTTCCAGGATCATCGAGCGATGATGGTAACATATCTGGTTCAGTTTCCTACTTCTTCTCTGTCCTTGGTCTGGTCTGGCCGATGACAACGGGTTTGTCCTTAGGTAGGAACACCACAATGCGCCGAGCTGGGCGCTGGGTAACCGTGCTGTTTAGCTGGGTTTGATTGGACTGGGGATATGCTTATCAGGCATGGATAGGAGACTCCTATTTAGGTGAATGATGCTTGAAGAGTATCCGGATTTGTCGTGTGGTTCTGACGGTCAATGAAGGTATTGCCTCTGATGCCAGATCTCGTTCTGGTTCTGATCTGGTCCTATGCTACATCATCCCATGCAAGACCATCCAATGTAAGATCATCCAATGTAAGGTTATCCCACGCAACATCTCATCTGATATCTAATTTTATCCCATCTCGGATCTCGTCCCATGCAAGATCCCCTCCAGTGCAAAGTCTAAGCCCATATCTAGTCCCAACTCATCTCGTCTCATTCAGACGAGCCTACCTCTCTGTACAGGCCTTCGTTATCCAACTTGTGCCATTCCAACAAATAAGGGCATGGGGGCATAAGGGCATAAGGGAGGGCATGGGGGCATGGGGGCATAGGAGCATAAGCATGAGTATGGGGTATGAGCATGGGGGAATAAGGGCATAAGCATGGGGGCACATCGACTGAGACTCAGGTCAGAGTAGATGGTAACCTCACAGACTACACTATCAAGGACCTTCCACTTGTAATGCCTTACTTTAAGAAGGTCCTGTAGACCTTCTCGTCCCAACTCTGTTCAGAAGCGCCAGGTCTTTCGGTCTTTCGGGACCGACAAAAAGGTTGAGCTGGTGTGCGTACACTGATTGGAATCTGTATACATTTCCAACCAGACTTCCTAAGACGGCCGAAACCACATAGCCTATCCAGTGAAGTTATCCGAGTCCTTTCGCAGGCCAGTCCGAATGTAGCGCTGGTGTAACAATCGAAATTGGGCCTGCCTCTTCAAAGGTCGCACTTAGTCTTGTTGGCATTGATGTCTCGCCCTCGGCACAGCGTTAAAAGGCTAATAACGTATCTTCTATTATACGAAAAAAAGAGCTAATAGTTATCTCCTAAGACCATTTAACCACCAGATCTAACCAAATAGTAAGTGGCCTTTAATCACGCCGAACTCCGACAATAGTCTCGCCCTTTATCTACTCCCAATTCGATCCTAAGCCTTCAATTTGTTAGTATATATACTAATATATCGTCGAATTTCCTATCTTATATCTTAATCGTTAACTAATCCCTTTTAATATTACTAATCTCGAGCGAATCTTTAATTTTCTTCTTTAAAAGCTTCCAAATTCGACTACTATAAGCTTCGATTTCTTTATAACGCTTCTTATTAGTCTTTAAGACTAGATTAAAGGCCTTAAAGATTAAAGTTAACTAGTCTATACGATTTTATCGTAGGATTTCTTTAGCTTTATCGTTTTCGAACGATAAAGTAGCGAATAAAGTCTTAGCCTTCTACGTAACTTTAAGGACTAAGATATAAGTAGTAATATAAGGTATCGTAGATCTACTAAGTATTAAAGATTAGCGAAGCTAAGACTTAAAAGTAGAGTTATCTTACTATTAGATATATTCTACGTACGTAAATAGATTTATCTTAGTTTTGTAAAGATATATTATAATATAGTTGTAATTAGAAGAAAAGTAGAAGAGGATTTAAGCGAGTAAAGAGCGTAGGTTTAGTAGAGTAAGCTAGCTATTTTATAACTCTCTATAAAGCTTAATCTTATAAGCTAGCTCTTTCTATAGTAAATAGAGTTCGTAGTATAACTCTTATCGGTAATGCTATTAAGGGGGTTTAAGGTATTTATATAAATCAGGAGTTCAGGTAAACCTTAACTCTATTTTGAACTGTATCGACTTAGGCGCTGGGTATTACATTCCAAACCGTGTCGCAAGAGGTGCCAAAACGCTACATAAAATGGCACTGATGTCGTTGCGTCGGCCGCCGCCTTGTTCCAAGTTATTGAACCTGTGAAGTCTGACTTCCACCCATCTGCTACCTTTCCCCGACTCTCCTGGCTAAAGCTGGTGGAAGATCTGGCGTGTCGCTGCGACACGATGGCCTCATTGCTGGCATCAACTCTTGGAAACGAGGTGCTGGAACAGAAACACACCCGGCAGTACTCCTTTGGTGTCGCATACGTATGCACCAATTGTGTCTTTGCCTGAACAAAGACAGAGTATCAGTATCGTTCTCGACAGTACAGGATCAAGCAACGCAAAGGACCACTTACCGTTGGAACATACACCGATAGCACTACCCCAACGCCGTGTGGTCCCGTGTAAAGTTCATCTGCATCCATGGTAGGAATGGGTTCCCTTTAACGAGCCGAGTCTTCTCCAGGTTCCACACGCACGGGCCGTTGATGGGGGTTGATGTTGAAGCTATCACTGAGTGGATAGAGGACCTGTAGAAACGAGGCTTGCTGGTCGTGGAGAAGATGGTGAGGAATCTATGTTAGTACGTATGGTAGTTAGCTAACGAGCACCTTTGTCAGATTCGGGATGGCTTGGGCCTGGCGGGCAGAGGATACATACACGTTTGCCTGCCATGGTGAGTTCCACCTTGTCCTCGGCCTGAGGTATCCCGTACCGTGTGTTGGACAATAACCTGGCTGACGTACTGCTGGACGTGAACGATATGTAACAGCCAGTGGAGTCGGATGGCTGAACACGATGCGCGTGGCACAGACTGAGAAGCAGCCACGGCTGTAGGACCTATCGGTCGGGCTGTCGGCCCCCAATGACGAGCATCTGTGGGGTGACACCCTGTCCGGCACGCCACGGTGCGAGAACAAGTCGTTGGGGGCACAGAGATATCGGCCAGTGTATCTCGTCAATTGCATAGGGCGCCACAGCGATAACAATTGTGTATTGCAAGGGTTCTCTGTCGACCTGATCGCGGGGACAAAGCTGGTCTAAAAGACGGCGAGCGAGGATCGTGAGGGTTGCTAGACGTGGCCGCAATGTCGAGGCTGCGGAGGGCTAGACGTGGCCGCAATGTCGAGGCTGTGGAGGGATAAAGCAGCCGCGGCGGCGGCATTCTTGGAGGAAGCCAAACAGAACTCCACAGTCATGTGAAGGTTGGGCTGACGTTTGGGAGCGCTACGTCGCCGGCGAGCATGGCGCACTTCGGTCGAGAAGCCGGCGTGGAATCTTTCCTTAGCTGGACGGAGTGCATATTCGTGCCCGTAGAATGTGTCTATCGTTTCGCTGCCCTTCACTTGCTTGTTGGTGCGCTCTGGTTCTGGTTCGTAGTGTGTTTCCGTCGGCAAGTGTTGTGTTTCGCAATGCCAAGGTACCCGAACATTGCGAAAGTGCCATGTTAGGGGGGTTACTTTGCACGCAAGTTTCCGCGGTTTCTGGTTTGCTTTAGGAGTCTTAGCAGTCGGCTTGCGCGTTCGCCCACTGCGTCTGGTAACCTGAGGGGCAGCTGCGGCAGCTGCGTTGGCTGCACGGGGCGTGAGAGTGGCAGGGAGGCCGCTGGGCGGATTGCACGAGCTGCGAGAGCACGGAAAATGCGGCCCGACGCAGAGGAGGCGGATGCGTGGCGAGCTGCAGCAGCAGGAATAATTGTTACTCGACATCAAGCTCGTTTGGGGTTGGCGTCGCCAGTGAACGTCAAAATTTCTCGGCACAGACCATCCACGACAAGCAGACGGCTGCTTGGCCTTTTTCCTGGCACTTCTCCTGCGGGGTGTGCTTTGTGCCGGAAGTTGTTGGCCTCGCGGTATCGCTCGCTCGTTGTGATCTCGATCCACCTTGATCAACTCGTCGCCGGGCTCGTCGTTGACGTCGGTTGTAAATATCGGGTCGCGGTCAAGTCCATCAAGAGCTCCTAGACTCTTCAATAGCCATCAGCCCTCAAGCCGACTAGACGAGCTGAGTAATCCGGTTGCCTGTTTCAGAACATCTATTCCGATTGTGCTCTTGATCTTGTCGTTGTGGACTTGGGTCGATAACCCCTCCTGGCCAAAAGCAATTATTTCTGGGCTTTGGTT
The DNA here is from genome assembly GCA_001879275.1 of Coniochaeta ligniaria NRRL 30616. Classification (NCBI taxonomy): domain Eukaryota; kingdom Fungi; phylum Ascomycota; class Sordariomycetes; order Coniochaetales; family Coniochaetaceae; genus Coniochaeta; species Coniochaeta ligniaria. Next base: position 2,616 of record KV875134.1, on the reverse strand, counting down.
GCCCCTCCTCGTGAATTGTGTCATTGATACCCTGCTTCGAGTCTCCCCCTAAGGGCGGCGGTCCCGGATAATCGTCAAAGCCGCAGATGTAGCGGACCGCCTCGTCCTTGTCTTGTAAGTGTTGAATTGACGATAGTGCTGGATAAGCTTGGCAGCACCAAGCAACCACTTCTCCATGTTTCGATAGTATGTCATCGCCGCCGCGCATCATCTCGATCGAGTCGAGGTTCGATGAAGTCTTGTCGCGATCGTCGCCACTCCCTCGCATACAGCGACGGGTCGAGAACCCGCCGACGCCATATCGTATGACTCCGAAACCAACCAGAAACGTGTAGAGATCCTCGGCGGTGAAAGTATCTTCGGGCGACGACCAGCCTGTCGGAGTAGACTTCTGCGGGGAACCACTTTTATGGAAGACGTCAAGCATAGAGACCATCTTCCCGCCAGGCATAAAAATGGCCGATCCCGAGTCACCGTGATGGGGAAATGGGTTCCTGCCTAGTGATGATCGAAAGTTTTCTCAACTCGAGGCCCTCGTCTAGGTAACCAGGATAGTATCACACGTCCTTCAACGCCAACGCTGTTGCTAGCGGTACCGGGATCTTGTGGCAATATGTTGGAAGGACCGAGTAGGCGTCACGGGCGGGTTTGTTGGCCCGACCCCCAAGGTATTCACCCCGTCATTCGGTCTTTTTTTCGCCAGGTATCCGCTTCATCTGACCCTTGTTTTGTGCTCTTCTCCAAGGGACGATATGATATCCTCAGACCGCGATAGAGTACAGAACGCTATGTCCAAGGGTAGGCTGCATAGAAGAGGTAATTGGACATGAGGTGGCGCTGGAGGATGGCCCCGAGTTTGTCGAATTCCTCTGTCCCGATCAGATGGACCGTTGTGGTGTGAACCGAGGAGGCCGCTGAGCGAACTCGAAACGCCGCCTCTATCCACAACTCCCACTGAAGAAGACGACGCCGGATGCTGGCAGTCATTCGACCTGCAGCAGGTCGCCTGGCAGGTCTAGGGGTCCGTTGCTCGCGACCAGCTTCCCTGGCTTTACCCGTGGCATTGCCCTGACTCGTGTCGCAAGCCCCCTACGGCGAGAATGTGATGCTATTGAGGTGAAGCACTCTGCTGTTCTTGCTGGACATTTGCAGCTTGCTCAGCAGCCGGGACTTGGTCAGGGAGGAAGAACTCTCGTTCGATAGGTACAGGCTAACCGGTCGGCCGGCCACGGCATCTCTCGGCAAATGCGGGTCGCGGATGCTGAGATATCGCTCACTATGGTTCAACTAGGCGTCAAGAAGCCATCGCGGGTCAAGGTCTTGTAGAGTCACGGGCTTCTTGTTGGCCAGATGTTGGTATATCGTGTGACGGCATGACAGGTGGTACTGTAGCCATAAGGTACAGTCATCATCACACGGCCAGTCAGGGGTATCACGAGGAGGCGGTCCTGTCGCCAACGCGTTGCCCAGCATTTTCTGGGCGTGGCGCTTCTTCTCGGTGATCAGTTCGAGTGCGCGCCGAGAGATAGCCATCGGCAAGTCGCTGAGATACTCTTGAGAGAGATAATCGTGCTTGATTCTTGAGTTTGAGCAGCCACCTTGTGAAGATAATTGTGCGTGTGGCTGACGCACATCCCCTTGAGCACAGCCACTGGTACTTCAGGGCAGTCAGGTCTCCTGAACGTAAGCGAAGACGTCTGGTTTGTCTGCGAACTCGGAGATGAGCGACACCCAAGTACGGTAGAAGAAATCGGGTCAGGAATCCAGGATCTTGAAGATCTCCGTAAAGCCCCCTCGACGTCACGTGTGATCCTGGTGCGTATCTGGGGGCGGCTAGGGGCTTGGGGTGGCTGTGCGATTATCGTGGGTGAGCTAGACTGGACGTATCTCCCAGTGTTGTTGGTTGTTGTTGGGCTGGTCCACGGGAGCAGGCTGGCGCGGCCTGTCGGCAGCTTTTGGGTTTTCACGAACAAGCTGGATGGTTCTTCCAGGTTTTGGACTAGCAAGCTGGATGTCTCGTCCGCAATGACAGGTCCAGTTCGACCCGCTTCAGGACTGTCCGCTGCCGGCGACACAATAGCCCTGGTAGCCCTTGTCTTGCGCCTCTTGCGAGGAGGCGCTGCGCCCTCGGCGACAGCCCGATCAGCCTCCATGTATGTCGGATCGGCCGCTGGATCATCCTCCGGGGTGTCGCGCGTCGATGCTGCACCAGACTCTCCCTCAGCCAACGGAGGCTGCCATTTGCCCTTCTTTTCTTGTGAAAATGGAAGTGACAGAGCTGTTGTTAGGCATCCGGAAACACTGCCTTCAACGCTTCCCGCATAAGCATCTGTGATGGTGACGGCGCGTGACGTCACCCCTACAGGTGCTCCAGCAAATCATCCAGGAAGTTGAAGCCCTCGTGACATTCCCTATTCACGAGTCCAAAAGCCACACAGTCATTGTGGTGTTGATGTTGGTCTTCCAAGTCACCACAGACAATGGGGAGCCGAGGCCATTAGTGCTGTGTGTATTGTCAAGGCAGGAGTTCAGGTAAACCTTAACTCTATTTTGAACTGTGTCGAATTGGGCGCTGGGTATTGCGTTCCAAACCGTGTCGCAAGAGGTGACCAAAAA
>KV875133.1:0-24475 GCA_001879275.1 Coniochaeta ligniaria NRRL 30616 | reverse complement strand
TTTTTGGGACTGCCTCGCAGCCGTTACCCCAGTGGTACGGTTCCTGCCACAAGATGGAACTTAGTGTACGGGGTGCTGCAGCAGAGTTTATCTGGCCCGTGTTCCTGGTTTTCTCCAGCCTTTGCTCTTGGTTTCATCCTGGAGTCCTTCTCTCCTACCTCACCGTGACAGTCGTGACGTGCCCATGCCGCCAAGCCGCCGGATATGGGGAGATGATTCCCTACTTCGACAAGTTCGTTGCCTACTACCCCATATGACAAAATGTCGTATTATGTGCCTCAGTCGGGCCAGGCGCGACTCAGCCTTCCGGTCTCGCAGTGTCTTTCCCACGGCTGCAGGCGAGAGGCACCCAGACCACGGTGACTGCACCAGGTTGATACGGCCTCGCCCGATCCCCAACACAACGACCACGAGGAGCTCACACTCCGATGGCCGGGCCAACGTGCTCGAGCACAGCCGCCTGCACCAGTGTCGCAGGCAGATGTACAGCATGCCCTGCCTCACACTATTTCTCCATCCCAGTCCACCTTCAGCACAAACTCCCCACCTCTTCCGGGACTTTTGCCTCGGCGGTTTCACCATTTCGCCGTCCCGCCGTGGTCCGCCAATGTCGTACTAGCGCTAGACTATCGTGACTCAAAGCTCGGTTCTCTCGGCCAGCCTCATCTTTGACACTATCTCCACCCCATCTCCCTACCGACTACCTCTTCTGAACCTTCGTCGTCAACAGTCCCTCCCTATATCTGGACGATCACCCTCCGAATCCAGCTATCAGTACTGCCAAGCGGAGGGACCTTGAGTCTTCGGCTGTCTGGTCGAAATCCCAGATTACGCTTTTGGTTTGTACCGCCAGTCCGAATAGTTTGTCTAACCCATGACATGGAGTTGCATGCATTTGCAATCCTTGCGGCGTTTACGTCACGACATCACTGCCAACCATTCCAGCGAAACCTCAACGGCAGCCCAGCTCCAAGGCTCTCTACTGGCTGTCCAAACCTCTTTCATTCCAACGTACAGCCATATTCCGGTCAAGGTTCCTCTACAAGCCTGCCACACACGTGCCGCAATTCTCTTCTGTTGAATGTCATGTCTTCACTGCTGACTACGATGTCTAGTACCTCACTTCTCCAGTCCCCCACCATCCAGAGCTCTAATCCTCCAACTACCACGTACAGACGCTACGGGAATTTGCATCTCATATTACGGACCCAACAGTTCCTCTCCACCACCACCAAAACCCGTCATATTTAACACCACATATCAATTCAACCACTCATATAATCCGTAAAGTTATTTTTGTATGAATAGATAATTGATAAATGTTTACTTTAAGAGATTTAAGCTTCCTCTAAAAATTCTTTCCCGTTTTTTCTGATATTAATCCTGGTCGCATCATCAAATCCAGAGTGAGTGTCGCCAAGCATCTCTCCTAATGAGCGCCAGTCGTCAGCCACTGCCCCGAGGTAGGACATGCCTACTTCGACTTATCTAGTCCACAGGAACTGGCCACGCAATACCGTAGCCAGGACAATGTATGCCAATGCCACCAAGGTTGTCCTCTCCCCTTGCATATACGACTATGATCAAGGATAAGATACCATAACAGTACTACTTAAAGATTATCACCGCCACGACGATCATAAGTAGATAGCAATTAATCAGATTAGGAGAAGATATACACAGCAACAACGACCGCCCCTCTCGCAGTCTGGCTTTCTCGGCTACTCCTTAACTCCGGGCTACAACCACCCGTCGCAAAATAGGAAGGGATATGTCCAGAAGTATGGTCAGCTATAACCTCTCCCAAGGCTCCAACTAACCGGACGACCACATCTCCGCTTTGAGCTTCTACAACGGTAGTTGAACTGTGTGGCGAGCGTCAGAGTCCGAGCAGTAGTACCGCGAGGTGGGAGAGTATTTAGACAGCTGGTCATGAATAATCGTCAGCCAGCTTTGGATTGGTAGGACAGACTGCGAGGATGAGACGCACCTTTCATACCATTGTGGCTTGACCGGTAGAGTTGTAGAGATGCAGCGTGAAGTAGTTGTCCTCACGATCTCCGCTTGGCACGCATCACCTCCCCCGCGGATGTATTTGTTCAGCACCATGGCCTCTTCCCCCGGTTCGGCTTTGAGCTGCATCCAGACGCCTCGGTGATTGAGTGACCGTTGTCCGAGGTATAGAACTCCTTTAAGAAGAGGGCCGTTGAATGTAAATAGTGCGAGGTATTCGCCGAGGCTTTGGAGGCAGCTTTGTGCGTCGGAGCGGGGAGGAAGGGAATATATTAGCTGGCTGCTGAAGGAAGGAGAGTGGTGGAAACGCCATGGGAGAAGAGCTTTTCCGTCGGAACTCTTAAATGAAGACGAGACCTCGAAACGGGACATTGGACTTTACGGAGTGAAGATACTGATACTTGAAGGCGGGTTGCTGCGCCCGGGTAGACATATCGTTTCCGCGGTTACGCCGCGTAGGGAGGGGTACCGATCAATGTAGTCTCCCGCTTGTTGAAGTTCATTGTTCTTGGGCTTTTGTTGGGCTTTTGGGTGTGGCCGGTACTTACAGTGAGACAGTACGGATAATGGGCCAAGACCGGGGGATTTGGGTATTTGCGAGGCCGGATCTAACATTAGGGTTGGCAGGATGGCCGGCATGCCCTTGGAGAATGCCCTTTCGAGCAGCTCTGCGTCCACCGGCAGCGGCCTCACATTTTGCCCGGCTTCGGCTTCCTTTTGCATTCAACCACTCTTGACGGGAGGAAGGCGTGGAAATTGGAGCTGGCTACTACTTTAGCAACTGGATATATAGTATCTCAAATGCCAAATATCGTAATACTAGCCCATTAGTATCAATACGGGGGATAGGTTCCATCGCCTTCTGAATGACCGGACGATCCTGCTAGTGGATCTGTGCAGGATGGCATGCCCATCTGCTCAAAGAGTGCCAATGGATCCTCACTGGCACTCAGAGGTCGGAGTTCGCTCATAGCTTAGGTGGCGAAGATCTATACCAATCCGCCCTCGGCGCCTCCCTCCCCATCGCAACAGACTGGAAGCTCGGCCTCGGCGGTAACAGGCAAGTTACAATTCTTTATGTAGGACTTTAAGCCCCGGAAGAACGAAGATAAAGTCTCAAGTCTAGACAACCTCGTCAACGTCGATATCCTTTATATTTTTCGTGGTAATAGAATTGGGGGGCATGTGGAGATTTGGTACGGCCCGCTGAGGGGCACTGATCTTGGCATATGTAGCTGTTCACGTTCGGGTAGACGTCGAGCAGGGCCTCGTGGGCTGCGATGTCGTTGCTATCCTCTGTGGAGAAGTCATTGCCATCCGATCTTCCCCGCTCCTTTATCTCGGACGGCTCATCCTCTGGCTCGGCCGTGATGAGGTAGGGGGGTTGCCGGTCTGCTGGGTAAACTTGGTCTTCTCTCCTTTCCAAATTCACCATTCGAGCTTCATATGACACACGAGACATTGGCAGGAGAGAAAGTAAGGACAGATTCACAGTGTAATAAACTAGATGGACGGAAAGAAACCCATGGTTTGAGAGGAATCGACCTTTCTAAATGACTAGAGTGACCTAAGACGGTCAAGGTAAGACGGTTGCGCCTCTGAGGGGTATTGTCTAACATATTCGTTTCGTATGCTATTTCCGGATATGGGTGCTCCGCGTTCTAATCGGCAAGTACGTCCCTTTCGTACTCCTCCGTCTCCTGCTTTGTTAGTTTCTTCTCTCTGATCTCGAACCAACGGGTTACTCGGACTGGTACTAGTTAAGGGACTATCTCGACTACAACGGCCAACATGCACAAGAGCACAGCAATGTCCACTCACCTCGCCCCGACCTTTGCTGGTGTGTGATCGCCATTGAAGCAAGGTTGCTCTTCTACTCATCCTCATCCATAGCCGCACCCTTCGTCTCCTCACTCGGCGCCACGTCTTGTTATTCCAGCGAGGCCTCTTCTCCTTACGAGGCCTGTTGCCAAGGCATCGCCTGTCAATTCCCCAGCAACTCCGCTTCCAGCAGCATGCCCCCTATTCCACTAAGAGAAGCCGTTCGCCAAGTTCCGATGATTTGTCGTAGCGTATGACTCGGTTTAGGGTGTTCAGGTCCATCTGCGAACCTAAGATGATTGGGTATTGGGTAGTATGGCGTTATGGTTGGCTTGGATTGTAGCCCGAAGGAACAGACAGTCATGGATGGGGTACTGCGCTGAGATAATCACGAAGAACGGCAGAGGCTATGGTCTGTGCAAGGTCATCACTCTTGGGAATGATACGATACGAATAGCGCTTACGGTGCTTCTTGCTCACCTACCTTGCCTTACGGATACCAGAGTTGTAGTCGCATATTGTATGTAGAACAATACGAAATAGGCAGAGGTCTACATCTACGTATTCGAGACTGGGCGCAACCAGCACGCTAGTCAAGGTGGCGTACGCCGCCTTCAATCCCGTGGACTACAAACTGGCCGAGATCCCAGTCATCAACCGTCTGCGCTTTGGCAGGCCAGCCACGCCGGGTCTCGACTCTGCCATTGAGCGGCGACAGTCTTTGGGTCGTACCGAAACGGCTCAAAGTCGCCGTTACTACTGAGCTGTGAGTCATTGCGCGACGGGCCCATGCCGCTCAAGAGCACCTCCGCCAGCTTACTCCTCCCCCCGCGAGACCAACACGAGGTCCAGGAGCAAGGCCGCTCCCAAGTCCGACGCTGCTCTCAAGCGAGAGACTGGAAGCGAGTCGCCGGCGGCAGATGGCGGCGCAGCCACTGTATATCCCTCTACGACGATACGGCTCTCAAACCCCACCTCGCTCGTGTTACTCTCGCTTCTCTGCCTGGTCCGACGCGGGTTCGTCGATGGTACCTCCAGGAGGGCGTCGGCATGGTGGTCATCACCGACGCCTTCATGCTCGAGAGCGCCATCTACACCCTACTCAAGAAGTTCTCCAAGTCCCACCCGGCCTACGTCGAGCTCCTCGTCACGTTCGAGACCGAGATCGGCCAGCTGTGCGACCTGCTCACCGCACCCGAGGACAAGGTGAACCTCGACAACTTCAGCATGGAGAAGTACCGCTTCATTGTCATCTACCAGACCGTATACTACAGCTTCTACCTCCCCGTTGCTCTGCCCTGCACCGGCTCAATATCGGCACCCCCAAGAACCTGAAGCAGGCGGGATATCCTGATCCCGCCAATTCTCATCCTACAGCCTAAGCCTACTCAGCACAAACGGCGTATCCGCCCCAGCTAGAACTCATCGACTTTCTCTAATGCATGGAATCCCTACATATCAGCTCTCCAATCATCCTGGTAGCCCAGTATTTTATAAGAGGTGTGTGTGATTGCTTGTCGTATGCAAACTCGCCATCTACGTCCAGGTCGCCGCGCCTCGTCGAGAAGCAGGGAACCGGGGGACGAGACCTCCTTGTCACATACTTTACAGAGGTAGATCTTAGAGTCGCGAACAAATCCCGTGTCGAGGTCCTAGTACGGTATGATCCTCTATCTACCCTGAAACCCATATCTGAGTCCTGACGCGGCGGCCTGCATGTTTGATGCTATTCTCAGCGTGCTGACTGAACCCCCGGTGCCAATTTGCCACTGGTATTTGTCCACCTTTCTGACTTCTTGTACCTCTAGTATTCATGTCGTTGTGGGGACCAGCTGCCTCACGGCTGGGCGACCGTTTGAGGGACGTTGCTGACCTCGCAATGTTTCAACTACCCCGATCGGCGTACAGACGAGAGACTTTCAGCGAGCCCTAGACTGGGGGGCTGCCTTGCGACTTCTATCTTTCAGCTCCTAATGTTCGTTTGCTATATCTGTAGAATGTAAGCAGTCCAGTTGGTAGTCGACAGTCTCGGGTACTCTTACCTACTTTATCTGGGACTTTTACAATCCGCCGGCTTCGGGACGCCACATGCCCCGATGTGTGACGGCAGAAGGACGACTTGCTATCTCAGGATAGCGCCAGGATGAGTTCATTCCACACTTGTGGCCTTGCCGACGAGCAGACTAAAGTACAACAATGGAACAAGAATGGAGAATGGGGGATCTAAGCGCCTGGAGGTTGCTGAAACCAATAACGGCCGTCGAGAAGTTCTTCAAGAAGCGAGAGAGGGATATCGTGCCAAGGGGCTCAGCAGAAATAATGTGGCATCCTCAATGCACTTTAAAACTGCATTTAATCCGACGCACAAAAGGCGAGTACGCCGAAGAAATGCACTCGATCCAACTCGACGCGGATCCGGAGATACTATTACAACAAAGCAATAAGCACATATATCGGAAGCACACTGGCCTACCGTCCAATTGCCGCCAAGGTAACACGCAAGAGCACCTTGCCCAAAACCGTGTTCCCGATCAGACGCCAGGCCATGGCGGAGCATTACGCCAGAATGCTAAGTCCTGCCACCACTCTCAGCTCGCGGCACAGTCGACTGTCTAGCTGTGCAACAGGCACGCCATATTGTCTAGGGGTTCAATAAAGACATATAGCCCGGCCTCTATTGCCTGGTGCTCGTCGGAAGACAGTGGAGATCTACATCATTGAGTTCCCGCCAGATACCCCACGAGTGGCTGCCCACGTGAAGCGAAGTTATAAGTCCAACTACGGAGACGGAGTCTGTGAGAGTATGGTCGACTGCTACCTTATCCGCAAGCATTGATACAACAGACACCTTCATTGCTACAAAAGCTTGCCAATCTCTAGGAACAGTCGTAAGGATGGACAGACGCGGCAACACTATTGGCGCCTGGGGGACATGATGTGCTCCGCTGTTCGGTCGTCGGGTCGATTCTGGCTTGATATGTCTGATGGTTCTAAGGGCAACATCCCACAACTCCAGTGGGGAGCCAGAGCCTCTGATGATCGACCGGGAGAGATGCACATATGTCGAGATGGCGCCCACCAGTCCATCCATCAAGCACTCGAGTTGGCTCCGATACATCCGATGCCGACAATCAGCTCTGGATCGAGTGACTTTAGCTAAAGTCTGTTTACGAATACCAGGTATATACGACAAGTTGTCGTGCAGAAGCAACCTCAGAATGCTGCAATTGTTAGCCCCGGTAGCGTGTCGTCATAGCACGTCATGCCAGACGAGGGAGACTAGCTTATAGCCGCCGTGGACATGATTATGTGGCCTCTAAATCTCGACCCAGAGGCGGATCGCAATATCGACTCCTTGAGAGAGACAAGAAGGGATCGTCCAAATTCGGAGAGCGACATGTTTAAGCGGAACCGGGTGTGTTTTCTGCTCCCGTAATTCGGCCCTCGCACGGGACGGCAACAGCAAAATCTAAGCACTTCCTAAGCCTGTTTCGAGAGGAACAGGATGAAAAGCATCCCCTAGCGCTGTTGCCAAGATGTACCTGACTGACAGCCAACTCAGGTCAAACGCTATGAAGAACGGGATGCGCAAGGCCGTCGCTAATGTTATATGGTCGGCACTGCAGCTAATATCGGAAGTGATTGCCCCTTTGCCGGGGAGGCTGCTGTTGACGCGTCGGAACGGACGGTTGAAAACGGCGGTAGTTAGCACCATGGGGTAAAATGGGCTGACGGTTCTGAGACGACGAGACGGTAGTATGCCCTGTGAGGTCCAGGCGCGTGAATAGAAATAGGACTGCACCGGGGACCGGCTCGGGCCTCGTGGTAGTGGTAAAGCCGTGGGAGGTGCGAGTCTTGGGGTAGTAGCTCCTCGAACCATCGGCACCGGCCGGCTGAGCGACATGTTTACCATGGCTGGACCCGCCGCCGGAGATATATCCTAGACGTTGTCGTACGTACTTGTTACCGCGCAAGCGTCTTTTGTCACCCGGGGCCGGAAGTCATCATGTCTGGCCCAAGGGAACCGAGGCATTAAACCGGATATGCTTGACATGCTTGACATGCTTGATATGGCGAATATCGCAGCTTCGTATAGGTAAAAGAGACTGGAAAATCTATTTTGATAAGGTAGGCATCGAAGTTCCGTTGTCCATATGCTATATATCGATGGGAAAAGAATAGAATAAAGAGATGTGTGACTCGGAAAATGGCGCCCTTGCGTATATTCGGTCGAGGGCAGTTCGGCTCTGTGCCGTCAATCAGCTTCGATACCTGAGGCCGGGATTGCGGTTGCTATTGCGGCTTCGGTGGCCTCGGAATATTGACGAGGATTGTGAAATGATGAAAGTTGGAGGATGGCGAAGGTTGAGAGGCAGCAGTAGTCTAGGTATGCGCATGGGAGACGATTGGGAGACCAAAAGCCACTCCCTGTAATTGAATGGGGCGGTTGGGACAGTTGATACCTCAGGACCAAAGGAAGCTGCTCCCTTGGTTGAACAATAAGAAGCCGACTGACCAAGAGAAGGACGATGACTAGGCCGAGGAAGAGTGGTGAAACTGGCAGAGAACGAGTAGGACGACCACCAAGCAGGATGTCAGGTTGTGACATTAAATGCTGTGACTGCTGCGTTTCCCTGCCCTGCCAGGCACGAGCTGATGCTTGACGGTCTTCTAGAGCTCGAATATGCTGCCCAGGAAAGCTTGCCCGCCCTCTCTCCTCCAACAGTCCCAGCGGTGAAGGTTGGGGGGATGCTCGATCAGCTTTTCCTCAGTCGTGAACTGCGACTTCGCATGTCCATGTCTGCGCTTGCTGTTGGCGATCTCGCCGGCGATTGGAAAGCTGTTTTCTTTAGCGCTGAAGGCAAGTAAGCCGGCTAGGGCGGTGATGGGATTTGAAAGCTGGGACGTGCCCAGGATTCGCGGCTTACCTATCGAAGGTTACGCTCCAAACGGGGCACAGCTGGCACGGTGACTCAAACATCCGACTGCTATGTTGGAGCATCTTTTACCGGATATCCAGTTCAACGTCGCTCGGGCGAGGCGTCTTGAACCGGAGATGGACGGGATGACCGGCGTGGCGATGGTGAAATAACAACGGCGCAGACTTGACGGTCCTAATAATAATGTGTGCTCTAGAATTCAGTACGTAATCATCCCCAAAGATGCCGGTCAAGCGTGCGGTAGTGATGGCTTCGATGTGAGAGAAGGGATTCCGGAGATAGAGATGGCATAACCTGGGAGGAACTCTCCAAGTTGCAAGGTTTCAGACGGCATGCCGATTATTCTTCGTGACGCAAAAACATAATGGTACACCTCTGGCGTTAGATGCCTGATATCGGTTAATCTCATTGACACCGCTGTAAACTATGGATGCAGGTCTTGCCGCCGTACATTATGGAAGATGCAAATGTGCGACATGCTAATAACGATGGATCGCTACAACGTGCTTGACCAACTACCCTGCTACATCCGTCATCTATCGGACCCGACGCTAGCTTGTGGGCCAGTTCACTACCAACGCAGCTGGAACGGCGGTACAATATCAGATGGCCTCACACTCATCGCCGCTCAAGTCGCTAACAGGGATGAGATATAGCTGAACACCAATGTATTCGGGCGAGGTACAGCAACGACTTAACCCAGTATGAATATGAACTATTGATCCACGTGATAAGATCTGGCGTCGAGCGTTGTCAACCAAAACAAGGAAAAAAGAAGACAGTAGATGAGTGTTGTGTACCAACCACACACCAGGTCTTCTCCCTTGGGAGGTACTAATCTGATATAACTCCAGAACACGAGGAACTGGCGGACAACCCTGCTTCGTTACTCAAATGGAATGATCAACGGCTCCTGCATCTACTCTATGTTGCTCCACGCATACTTACCCGAGTGTTGCTACATTCTTGCCAAGGATGTCGCACCATGATGGACATCACGTTAGAGGGCTTAATAAATTAATATGACACCATTGCATACGGTATCCAGTTCAGTCGTTGGCCAGACGACAAATTGGAGCCACGCAAGAGACCTACACTAGAATCAGCCACGTTTGTCTGCACGGAAGGAACACAGCAATAGGCTCACAAACAAGCTGAGTATTCCATACAAGGTTAGTATACGACTGAAAACGGATTTATATCTAGCACCACAAAGACATGGAGGCCGGCTTCTCAGACCCGTCTATGTAGATAAGATTAGATCGGATAAGATTCGATGAGATAGGATAAGATGAGATTGATAAGACTTGTAGGGCTTCTACAAGCCTGCTAGAATATATAATCTAAAGGGCTAAGACGTAATTAACATAGCCGACTCTTGGTGGTTTTGGCTCGACAAAGCTGTGAACCGGATTGAATTCCAATAACTCAATCCCCCAAGGACCATGGCCGCTCTATATCGACGGTTGAAACTAAGGTAGCTTCCGGTGTAGACCGCCGCAACTGTCAGCTCGCGGTCAGCTCCCAACTGTTTCCTTGCAGTAGTGCCCTAAATGGCCACCAATCTCGGCCAACTGTCATTTCATCTAACTCAAGCACGATACCAAGGATAACGTAAAAGGCAAAGAAGGAACTGTTTACTCTCTATCAATGCCTGCCGCCACAACGCCGGGTTCCACACCTCCTATGACGGCATTACCACCCCTGCGGCCTGCACCAGTTCTCCCAGCCCCCGATACACAGAACACTTTCGCTGACGCATTTATCTTGAACTTGGAGACCCGGATGACCTTCCAAATCCTCAACGCGTGTCGCGTCGAGCCAAAGGGGACCTTCCACCAGAGAATCTGTTATCAGTCACCGGAACCAAAACACGCCATAGGGCCCGCCGAGTCTCGCCGCCATCATGCCCAACCCCAATCTCCATACCTACCTCCACCAACCTCCCCAGGACCAAGAAGGCAACCAACAACGCGATACCACGGAGGATAAGCACCCGCGCTGCTCTAACCGTAACACAACACCTCATCCCGCAAGCCCTAATGCAAACACTGCTCTGAACGCAAGCGACCTGCTCATCATGGACATGGCCCATCCCCGGCGCGTCGTCACACACAGGTTGATCGGCTTTTCAGCCAGGTCCAAGAAACCGACCAAAAACAGAGGGCCACTTCCACCGCCTTCTTCCGACAGATGTTGCGCTGCTTGCGGTATGACGGGCGGGGAAGTCGGGGCGGTGCGGTGACGGCTCCGGGCAAGTGCTCGATTGGGTGGATTGACTGAGACGGAGCGCCGCGGGATTTGGACTTGGGGAGCTAACCAAGTTTCCAGCTGCGCTCGGGGTGTCTTCGGCTGCGCCAGTAAATTGGGGAAGGGCCAATGGGGGCGCCGGATGTGAGATCACCACGCTGCCTCGATGGAGCGGGTGAGATAATGGAGTAACGGACTCGGCTTGTCTGAACCAGGGACCACATACCACGCTAATAAAGCCTCGGTGGGAGAAGGTCCGTCCAGCTGGAGGCGGAGGATGGATCGTGTCCCGGCCTTGAACTGCGGTGCTAGACTCCGAATCTACAGCTGGAGAGACGATAGCTTCTTCCTCTTAGAGTGACGCGGCTGGCTCCGAGGCGTCTTTGACGGAGGGTGTAGGTTGGGGGGCAATTGGCCCTCGGTGACGACGTGGATGGTGTCAGACTGCATGGGAGATTGAACAGATACACCGGCGTCCTGCAGAGACGCCCGTGGTCCTGCTGCAGCAATTGCGGTCACGGGGCGGTTGCGATGCTGGCACGGGGCTAGGTGATCCCCCCTGGCACTGGCCCGGCGACAGGCTGAGGCTTGAAGGCGGGAAGATCCCGGGGCGCAAGCTTGTAGTGTCTCGAGTCCGGACCGCTGAGGTCCTGAAAGACTGTCTCGGAAATACGCATCGAAAGCGATCCTTGGGATTGTTCCGGTCTAGGTCCACGCGAGCGCCTGGTCTGACGGGATCTTGGGATAGTCGCGCTCCCGAAACACGTGCGCTCTGTGCTTGCCGGGAGAGAAAGGACGTAGTGGTGGAGGAGTCTCCATTTCCCTCGGCTCGGCGTATGATCCCCGTCGGACCGGACAGGAGTATAAGCAGTTGGACGTTCTTAAACTTACGATCTTGGCGATCTTCGCGATATCACTGAGGCCGTCCCTTGCTGTTAAACTCATTGCGCATATGTACGGCCAAACTCGACACGCACACACTCGACAATGAGCGCTCGTCTCGCATTGAATTGCATCCGTATGAAGTCATCTAGCAGACCATCGAAACCGTGGACGTTTGTTTCCTGTAAGTATGACTGTATGAGTGAGTGTTTTAATGGTTGAGATGGCGGTTAGTACTCACTTGTAAATGAAGCACAAATGGCTGCTTCCGAGGGGCAATATGAGGGCTGGCTTTGTCGACGTCCTCGTAGAGGAGACGACGGACTTCCCAAAAAGCAGACTTCTTTGAGAATGATACATGTAGTCGATGTGATAGATGGAAGTTGGAGAATGAGCTCGAGGTCCTGTGGGAGTCTATCTTTGGTGGTGAGCCATATTGCCTATTACCGAGGTCCTCGGGCCTCCGTGTTTCCAATCCCGCGCTGTGCCATAGCTGTACGTAGACATGCCCTAGTCTGGTAGTTCTGAAGCGCCTGTTTTCGCCCAGACATCAAAACGCAGACAATGTGCCATCGAGGTAAGAGTGCTGGCCTCTTGTCTGGGCGTGTGGGCAGTCAAACATCTGGCATCAAGCCAGGCTTTTTGTAGCGGGTCATATCACCCGTGATTTAGCATATCGTTCCGAGTTTCCTGCTCCAGCATATCGACAATGCCCCGTGAAGAACATGTTGACGACCAGTGGTCATCTATCCCGCCATCGAATACGCGCTCAAAGTTGAAGTTCTCTGGGCGAAATAGGTAGCAGATAACCTTACCGACTTGTTGAGAGACTGACTGATATACCTTTCCCGTTGGGTTATGGCCCAAGTCTGCTGCTCTGGCTAGTCCTTGTATGAGGTCAGGGCGCGCTCTATCGGGATTTTGCCCTTTATATCCAGTGACACCTGCTTGAGTGTTTCGAGACAGAACAGCACCGACGGGGAGATCCCGGGGCTGCAGGACTCCTCAAAGACCGGTATCTTCAAGGCACGGTTCATCGATTTGGAGATCCGACGGGCCAGGATTGTCTCTGATACGACACCTGGAGTGGAGCGACAACTGCAGTGGAGTGACACCTGCAGTCACGGGACAGTGGAGCGTCGTTGGAGTGGAGCGACACCTGCAATCACGGGGTTCCCGTGGGTCACAAATGACCTGGAATATCCTTACCATGTGACTATCTCCCGAGGGACGGAGCCACATGTTACACTTGGTCGGAACTTTGTTAGACCAAGAGAAGCGATACTTGACCAGGTATGCGCGGCAGTCTATCTCTGGATACCCCGTCCAAACTCCTTGTAGTGTCCCGCAATCGCCATGTATCCATCCCCATACTCTCTCGAGTAAGCGAACGTATCCCTTGTCTCTCGACCTGGCATCGTCATTGGGCGACGCCTCTTTGGCTCCGAAGACCTTCCCCAAAGCGTGTCCCTCGTCGCACTATTATGGCATATCGATTGAGGCATAATGGCACAGGGCCCATCATAGGATACACCTAAACAGAGTATGAGAGTGGTTCATTTTCCGACAGGTCTTTTGTGACTTCTGCAACGGCCATCTCTCTCCTTATGGCGTCTTGGCCCCTGCTGTCCTTCTTCACAGTCGGTACTTGAGTGCTTTCTATCACGTATGGCGTCGAATTCCGACACTTATAGTCAAGACTGAGCGTTTCTTACCCATGAATTTAAGTCTTAGGGTTTAAGATTGGGGATTATCTTGTACACTTTTGTGTTGCCATAGTATGGCATGTCTAATATATCGTAATGTTTAAGGTGTCCTTAAAGGGGAGTTCAGAACTATGGACGATTATAAGAACTTGAGGATGGAGATGGAGACTGAGGGTGGAACGTATCATGATCATAGGACTCATTACCATTGACGACACCAAGTGGCACTCGATTACGGAACAACGGAGACGATCAAAAGTTGGCCACGTTTTCAATTCCTAGCTACCGTTTTCGTAGCCGGTTCCGAAACCGAAGCCTCGTACTACCTCCAAGCCAAACTCAGACCAGCCAGCCACCATGGGGACGGGGTGCGCTGGTTCCGGCCCTAATCTTCGGACTTCAGATGTTATCGTCTCTCGATGATCAGGACTACTCGGCGGATCCATGGCCTACAGGTCAAAGCTAGGCTTGACAAGTCAGGTGGTAACACAGTCAGCACCTTTCCATCAGCCGGCTGCTCAGGGTAATCGATGTAGGAGAAGGAAGACTGGCTGATGGTATCGTCTAATATATCGCTGCGGGAGTCTGTTAGAAGTCCAGAGCAAGAGGGGGATTGGTCGTCAGAATCGTTACAACTGATATGTTTTCATAGGCTCCGTGGATATCAGAGCAGGATCGACGCAAAGCAACATCGAAGGTTCACTGCTTTGGTAGTCCGACTCCTGACACCTTTTAGCTTGCATGCTGAGCTTTTGGGTAGCATCAATCTAGACATGTCCATGCTGCACATCTTCTTCTGCTCTGGTTCCTCCAGACAGTCGAAGACAAGTACCCCGGGATGTGGCCTCTCCTGTTAGGTCTCTCGTTTTCGCTTTGCAACAGGCCCTGCTCGAGGCTCCCTGGTAAATGGCGTTGTGATCCGCAGTGGCGAGTAGACTTTTCCGTAAACTTGCTCAGTATGATAGCTCCACTTTGCGGCGCAATACGATGTACAGCTCTTGCCCAGACGATCGCACTCGGAGCACGAGAACGGCAGGTCGAAGTCCCCTTAGCCACGTGTCGGACGCTACAATGGCGTGTAAGCTGTGAACAGCGGTTATGGATCGCTGACCTGGACTCGATTGGACATAGCAAGTCAATCTCTCGCATGGTGCTGGCAAGGTTTACACTTCCTTTTTCCGAGGTGACACGTTCTTGCCCCTACCAGCCACGTAGTCTAACAGGTACTTCAGGATTCGGTGTTAGCTCGTCTCTGTCTCCCCATCAAACATCAACCGGCGGCCGTGTAACAGTATAGACGGATCATCAGCACGAGTATAGAGCCGGACCAGCATCCTCGAGGTCCCTCTCCGAATGTCGACCACGATGACGCTGGTCGGGACTTCGTAGGTGATCAGCCGACTCGCCACGGGCCCGGAGCCAAACGGCCTCGCAACAGTATTCCTTGCGGCCTGTAGCTTGTAGCATTAACAAACCTGCAAGCCTAAGCAAAAGCTTTCTCGGCGAAGCCTGGTGCTGCGTCAATGCCGCATTTCCATTGATTCTGCTCTTGTCGTCATTTGCCACAGCCGCAACCACTTCTTGCTTGGCGGTTTTGATCTGTTGCCTGAGAGGGTGACGTCTCTGCGTCCCCCGATGCTCTGCATCCGTTCGGTTGTAGCTTAGATATGTGCGTTGAGATCCCCTTTCTCAGGGCCTTGATCTCTCGCTCCTACTCACTTTGGACGCTTCAGGAGCAAGTCATTGCTGTTGGCCGGATTAGCATTTGGCATTGATATCAAGATAATGTCTTCAGTTTCAGCAATGAGCATCTTCAACAAAACATTGGGACTATCGGCACATTGCACTACCTACTCATCGAAAAGATAATCAGCTCCGAGAGTCAGGTGAATGACCTTTCGTAACCCCACGTGTGCCTCTAGAAACGAGTGGCAGAAGACGATAGCGACTGGACCGCTGTGACATAAGACAACCCAGATCTGGTTAACTTTGCCCTCGTAATGTCTCCGCCACGAGGATGACAGCGGACCGCAGATGTCACTACCCAACTCGCCGTCGTCGACGTCAGCGACTCCTTCCACGATTCTGTGGCTCGAGACCAGGCCTTTTGAGTCACCTCTGCTATCTTCTTTGGAGCAATGTAGCTAGCCCTAAGTTGGACGGGAGGACGTATTGGGGATTCTTGGCTGACACTTAGTCGAAGTCCTGCTTCCTTCTCGCCACTGGAGATCCAAGATCATTATCAGGCACGGAGCCTTGAGGAGAGGGAGAACCTGAATGAGATAAGAACGGCAGTGGGATGAGGTCGGCTTGCTTCCTTGACTCGATCTCCAGGATGTCAAATCCCTGGCTCCTCGCTCCAGAGGGTCCTCGGCCTGGAAATTGCCTCACCGTCCATGCTAAAGCCGCAGGATCAATACAATGCGTAAGTGCTCGCAATCGTGGCTCGTGAGTTTCCATTAGTGCTGGTCCACGTTGTGATGACGGTTGTAACAACGGTGGGAGACATGGTTGGAGGCGCAAAAAGGAAAACGGAGAGACTCTGGCGTAGCAGCAACGCTTTGCCCTTCTTGCTGTACCATAAGGCGTACAATCCGCTTACAGTGAGCATGATGTTGCGTATCAACTAATGGACTCACGGTCAAACCTGGATGCGTGTGCAAGCTGAACCGCCTTAGCGACTGTAAGCTCAAATTTCTCATAGCCACGAGCGGAATGGAGCCACGGATGGTGTCGTTGAGACTTTTGCACGTTGAACTCATTGATGTGTACCTTCAGCCTTGCCCTCAAGTGTGTGACCACATCTGCGATCTGGTGCCCTATTAAGTCGGGAACTCGATGAACGTGATCGTGCGATCTTATATGATCAACTTCTGGGCAAAGACAAACAGAAGATTTGGCTGGCCGTCGGAGCGACTTTTGGGACGAGTACCGGCACCACAAAGTCAAAGTCGCACTGTCCATCCAGAGACCCAGGACGAGGCCTAGTCGTTCAGCGATGAGACAAGACCTCTGCTGCAAAACAAAATTTGGAGTAGGAGATCAACCATTTGTTGCCGGCTCCTGAGGAGAGGATAGTTGCCCAATGCTCGAGCAGCGAAAGGAGGAATCCCGCGATCACGACTTGAGGAGGCAAACGCCAGCAATAAAATTGCCTGGAACGCCCATCTTCTTCTCCGGTAATGTGCCTAATCGTCGTAGCGGAGCGGCGTTAACCACGTATTTGTCGCGCCGAACCTGAAAACCTCACCGGCATATAGCGCTATTCCTAGCATATGGGAACAGCGCCAGGATCTACTGCGAATGCCACCTCCTCTGTCCATGTGCTGATTACCATACTCTCAAGTGCCAACGCAGCCACTGTCAACGGGGCATGGGTGCTTCGTATGTTTGTGGTTGTTAAGCCACAAGTCAATGGTGCTAACCCAAAGTCGTCACCATACACCACCATCCTACTGCAGGGCCTTTGCAGCTCCACCCTTTGGCGCCGATTTCTTCTTTTTGGGCGGCGTCCAGGCAATCCATATGCCTTTATTTAGAATCATGACCTTCATCAAACCTAGGCAGTTGGGAAATGGCGTGTGCTCGATGATTTGGAGAGAGGCCGAGACGGGAATCGGAACAAGCAGTACCCGATTCTCTACATGAGGTCTGGTAGTAGGGGTTGGGAAATGCAATCACGCTGGTATGAAGGCAGATAAATGGGGGTCATGGCAGAATACAGCTCTCAAAGCTGAATCATCAATATATTGATCTTCTTCAAGGAATTCTGGCTGCACTACCAGGTAGGCAGCCCGCAACCCGAACAGTCTTTGTCTCAGAATCTGCCACCACCTTTTGAACTCCTAGCACCAGGAAATCGAATTACCAGGATAACTGGCATGACGTCCGTAAGAACGGAGAAACCGAGATAATGCTAGAAACTGAGCCCGTCGTACTGGACTGTGTGGAGAATACTCGCCTCTAGGATTCCGAAGACCTTCTACTGTCGATGGCTGGGCCTGAGGTAAGCTCGACGAGGACGGTTGGAGAAACGAACGTTGGCTGGTGGACCGTGACAGCGCATCATGCCAGATGAGACGTTTCTGGGAGGTCGAGGGACACTCGCCTGGCTTCGATAGACTAAGCATCGACGAAGCTACCAGCGTACGGATAAGCCGCTTCTTCCCTGGATAGTAAAGGAATTGGTGGTGGTCGGTCCTTGCTATGGAGGGTATCGCGATGGACCTCGGCGGCTAAAACCACTCCAATGTATAACATCTGCTCGGCCAACTGATAGGAGCAAATATGTGAGTCCGCTATACCGCCTACGACCTTTACTCCTGAGACATAGAGATGGGATTGCAAATAGCGACTAACTTGCTTTTAAGACGCTTATAGCGATCGCCTCTTTTGATATCGCTGTTCCATCCTATCGCCCTCAATGTCAGAGTCAAGTATATGGGACTACTCGAACCTGGTAAGCTGTCCCATATACGAACCCATCATCCACTCTATTACACAACTACTACATCCTCAACGACTGATATACTCTCTCTCTACCAGATCTAGATTCCTACGCCAAGTCAATATATATTAGAGCCTGACTCCTCGATATCCCTGCTAATAAGCTCTCATAGAAACCGCCTTCAAGTATACCAGAAGACTCGTCCTATTCCCCGACGTTACCCAACCGCAAGCATATATGGCAGGAGTAATAGCCGAGCCCAGTCTACTGCCCCGAACCTAAGCTATGAGTCCGCCTTCCCTCTCTATCATATACAATAGTCTTTCACCGATACTAGCTACGAGCTTCGACTAACTAATCCTCTCTCTTTCTTAGTTACCTTCCGTCGCCGTTCTACCAGATCCTATCTCGAGATGAATTACTCTAACTAATCCTCTAACCTCCCTCCTCAACGATTTCCATATCTAAACGAACAGCACCTCAAACCACCCAGCCGTCGCGAGGTAGAGCCATGATTAAGCTCGGGGAGAGGAAGATTCCCTCGTGGAAGGGTGAAACCAATCTACACAAGACTCCCCGCCGCACAAGCTGGAGTAGTCGCGTTGCCGGCTAGCCATCACTTGAGCCTGTTGGCTCCCGGGGCAAAGGGCTTTTCCGCCGCGGCACGCAGCACAGCACTCTGTCGATCCAGCAGACCGAGAAGGATATATTATCCGACTAGCACCAGGTCGCGGGCGACAACGGATCGCCAACAACCCCAGGGCGTACGGCGGTCGGTCAGAAGTCAGTCTCCCTCTCGACCAGACACCGGGTGACGCAGGAATGTGTGGGAACTGACACCGGGGAAACCCGTCACAACGGAGGTCAACAACGTCGGCGTCGGTAGTATTGGTCGCCTTCTCCATGGGTACTCGGGAAACTCGACGTCGACAGCGAGAGACGAGGCATCCAGCGGCCCAAAGCTTGTAGAAGATGCGATGGTCAGGGCGTCGAAACAGAGAGGCGAGTATCTATGAGTTTCATGCTCTCATCCTACACGCTTCCCAGGCCGCCAAGAACCAAGAAACTAATGCGGCTCCCTTCTCTCTTTTTAGGTACCTCCAATTCGACGACATACCAATGTCTCATCCTTCATCTTCCTCCTCGATATCGTCTTCAATCTCACAGGAGCACATCAGCCTGTCCTTCGACTCGACACAAGAGTGCACCTCGCAGAAGCGGGCGGTCAATGTATTGATCTCCGTCTCCTGAAACGCTTCTAAACAAATCCGCAACTCCAAGGAGGACAGGTCAAAGAGACGTAGCATGCAATACTTCTGACAGCGCCCGGTTTGCGGTCACTACGGCGGCGAGAAGTGAAGGCGGCTTCACCTCGCTTAAAGAGATCAACAATGGCTCCATCGACAACATAGGGGGCTTGCTGCTGCGGTGATGGAGGAGAGGTGAGAGACATCTGGTGGTTTTGACGCGATGCCGAGTGTAAAGCTGTTGTTTACCCACTTCATCTCTGCACTTGCTTAGGACCCAAACGGTGCATGCGCGGTAATTGACTTCGCTGTCGTTTCCACGCCAGTCCGTCTACTGAAACGACGATACACCCCCGTGACCTATCAAAGCCACCTCCCTCGAGCGACAAGCCGGACCCCTCACTACTCGTATCCTGCCGGGTCGATGGACGCTGGGCGGTGCGGAGAAGAGAAGGACGGTCAACGTCAAGGACGGTCAACGTCATCCCTGACCAGGGAGGGCGGATCTAGACCGAGCAAATAAGCAAAGCCGGTGGGGACTCCGGTCGACAACACGGTCGGTACGGTCGGTGTCGCGACACGCTGTGAAACCCAGTCTGGCTGCTCCGGAAGAGCTGCATGGGAGACAAGCCGTACTACGGGGGCCGATCGGCTGGACGCCGGCTGTACTGGAAGTGCGCTTGGTCGAATGGACACGGGTAAGGCAGCAAGTCCACCATCTCTTATTGCCAATGCTTTGCCACCGTGATGTGGAGCGGCTGACTTGTGGTTCTCTCCAGAGCAGCGCCCTATTCGACATCAGTATCGACCACAGATCCCCGTCCCGGCCTCGACGCCGGTTTCAAGAGTGCCACCTTGACATCATACTCTAGGCACGTTGGAGCAGGTCGTCTGTCGTGTCGACAGTCAATATATAGCTCAGCAGCGATATAGCGCGTGAGAATAGCACCAACCACCATCTGTCTAGAGGAGTTTGAGGTCGGGATTGATATGACGAGGTTGGAGTGCCTGTGTCGGTTTCATCGGCGGTGTATCAATGCTTGGTGTGAGAGGCATCCTGGGCAGTGTCCTATGCATCAGCATGATGGGTTGTCAAGAGCATATCTCCAGATGATATCACGACTTTTGTCACTGGTAAAATCCGTACCGTTTAGAAACGGGCAGGGTCAGGCCAACTTTCTGTTGCGGATCGTGTGAGTGGCGGCTCTCCTTGTCCTCTTTGTTCTTCTTCTCCTGCCAGCATTGGAGTAACTCGAGACGACATTTTGCACAGCGTCGCTTCATCTCCCCCGAAGACCGTGATGTTGCCGGTGACGGTGGCCCAACCGAGGACCCGTCTGTCAAGATGTCCGAAAGGGTATTCCGGTTCGCAGTGATCTTCGACCCCGCCAGGGAACGCGATCTCAGTATCGGCAGAAACCGGTGTACAGCACAAAAGACTGTCGATAACCACAAACAGAGCTACCTCGAGGAGCAAGCAAGTCACCCTCAGCCTGGAAGGAGATAAATCAACGAATGAAGAGCCCGCAGCTGGGTTAGAGAAGACTCGAATCTGCAGCAGCACACAGTCAAGGTTGGTGTTAGCAGCAAAAGAAAAAACGGCAGTGTTTTGAGCCCGGGTAATTTCTTTGGCATCAGGAGGTGGACAGGAGAAGCAAGCCACGCAAAGGTGCATTAAACGATCCGGGACCAGGGGTGACCGCGCACGACGCTGTTCCTGGTCTCCCAGGGAGGATCGGCCGGCGCTGAATAACGTGCATTCGACCCGGAGAACTCGGCTTCCTGCATATGTCAACACTGGGATGCTAAGCAGACGGATTGACTGTTAGGCCACTCCGTCTGTGTCTTATTGGTGATAAATGAGGTTGATGGAGTTTATTGTCAAGGACGTGTGATTATCAGCGGAATGACGATTTGGTTGGAGGGTACGGGGTGTGTCGGTGTACCTGGGGTCGGGAGAAACGGAGAGGCGTTGCGTGATGTGCTCTTGGATAGATGGCGGTTGGACTGACTTCTCCGTCTTCTACTGCTTCGACTGGTGGGGTGAGGTGTGAACTACAAGAGGTGCCTGTGTGCATGCTTTTGTATCCTCGTGGCTGGACCTCCGATGGCACGATGGTATTCATGGCAGGGAAAAAGAGATTCCTACCAAATGGAGTACGAGAAGGCATGGGAACCCCGGCAGTGGCGGCGGTAGGAGATTAGTGTGTTCGGGTCTGTGGCGCTAGGTTCATGGACGCAAGGGTTCTCCTCTGCTCGGATTGAATCACAAGTGAAGGCAGAGTCATTATTTCTCTATGACCCTACCAAGGTAATTGGAGCTGTAGAGTAACTCCCTTGGTAACACGGACGAAGTGATCTGCACTGAGTGCCTTATCTGATATGGGCTCCCTCCCGGCCATAACTGTGTTGCGTGATGGATGCCAAGTATACTCCCCGACGACCTTCAGTCTCCGAGAGTGAACCACCCTCGTCTGCCGAACGATAGACCATGTCTGACTCTCAGTATCCATTCCCCATACCACGGCCGAAGAGCAAGACGAAGAGCAAGACGAACAGCATGACGCCGTCATACCAAGACACCCAGCCGAGTCCATCCCCAGCCAGATCCGAGCTCAGTCTCAGAGAGCAACAATGTCCCAACCACACCAACTCATGTCCGCCTCCTGCTCTCCACCCGTCCACGTCCAAGCAACTGAAACCAGATAGACTCCTCCCTCTACTGCGCCGTGCGAACACTCGCGTCGTTGCCGATGAGCAGCGCGCACGCCCCGGCCGTCTGGCGGAGCCCCTCGAGCGCGAGCTGGATATGCGGCGCGACCGTGTGACGCGGCGGCAGGTCCATGTTGCCCATGTCCTCCAGCTTCTTGATCCAATCCGCCACCGTGGCGCCGCGGCGGGGTGGGCGGTGCTCGGTGGTCGCGGTTGTTGTCGTTGGGGTGGTGGCGCGGGGGGGGTTGGTCGAGGACATTGTTTGCCGGTGTGGTGTCAGGTTTGCTTGGATGAGAGGAAGACGGCGAGGATGAGATGAAGGCGAGACGAGAGGAGATGACGTGGTGCTGTCGTGTGTGGTTGGTTGTAGAAGGTCTCTGTGGTTTGGGTGGGAGTGGGAGATGGAACGGTTGGAGGAAACGGTTTCTTTTGTTGGCCGAGGCAGGATCGAAGATGCGTTGATGAGATCGAAGATGTGTTGATGACAATTTCGAGGTTGGTGGACGGTATTTTGCTCAAGGTAGTTGTGGGAAGTGACGGTGAAGTCAACGGTCGCTTAAGTAATCCTGGGGAAGTGCTCCTCGCGTAGAGGTACTTGGGTACTTGTGTCCTGTCAACTGGTACGGCTGGCAGACTAGTGGCCCGCTAGTGCATTTCTAGCCACCTTGCCCGACCCTTGCATTTGGAGCGCAGCGCACAAACTACCACGCTTGCTTCTGTAGTACAGCGCACGTTCTACGCGTTTTATAATATTCCTCTTTTATTACTTTAACTTATAAGATTAAAATATTAATAGTATTTAAAGTATTTAGCCGAGCATTATATAAGTAAAGGTAGCCTTTTTGGAGCATAATAGAATATATAGTTAGGTAGATACTTATACCTATTTTCGCATAGTAACTTTTATCTTAGCTTCGAAACTATACTTCGTATACGTAAACTTAGAATTTATTAATAGCTTTACCGAACGAGTTATAACTATAAACTTTAAAATAGCTAGACTATAGCTACGTAAGCTCGCTACCTCGGAGGGGTATAAATGCTTATATACTTGCTTATCTACTAGTTAGGTTTCTTACATAAGTCTTCTTATTTCTACATCTCTAAGCGATTAATTCTACTACTTCTATTAATCGCTCGAACTAACTACTATAAACTAATCTATATACTCGTCGATATTAGTTTCGGTCGCATTTTAGTCGTAGTATACCTTAAATACTAAAGCATACGTACACAAACTTACTTACCTACTAGTTAAGACTCTCTTATATATATAAGACTTGCTACACTTTATATCGATTAATTTAACTACTTTTATTAACTATATCTAACTAATTATAAAGATTAAATCTAATAACTTTAAAAATCGTTAGTAAATAGTACTTTTTACGTCGAAGTTATCGTAAAGCTAACTTTCTAATTAGAACCGTAGCTGCGATAGACTACTCTATTATCGAACCGAGTAAAGTCTTAGTACTTACGTATAAGTAGGAGGTTATACTTCTCCCTATCTATCTCCTTAAACTAGTCGAGGTAATTAACAAAATAGCTATAATCGAGTTGTTAATTAAGGTACTCGATACGATCGCTTAAGACGATAAGAAGTAGTAGAAAAAGATAAAAGGATACGCGATTCGGCTCTGTAGCTTAGTTAAGAGGGATTAGGCCGAGTTAAGTACTATAGAACGAGGCTTTTGGGTAAAGGCTATACTCGTATTAAAGGCCGCGTTAGAGTCGAAGAAGAAGAGTTAAAAGACTTGTAAGAGAGGGGGAAGGGAAAACGTACTTAAGAATATTATCTTTATTAGTATCGAGTCGAAGTTATTGTAGGAAGATATAGTCGGCTCGGTCGGTATTTCTACTATTAGATATACTTAGTCTAAGAAGTTTATCTTTTACTAGTCGACTATAATAGAGGAAAGAAGCTATTAATTAGTTTTAGATTATAATAATTAAATTAGTTTTGTTTTTATAGTAAATGCTATAGTAAGGGATAGTAGTTTAACGTTAAACGTTTACGATAAATATTAATAGTATAACTTTATTTTTAATATATAAAGATATTTAAAGTTTAAATATAATATAAGTAAAGTATAATATTTAATTTATTAAGTTAAATATTTACTTTTATTATAGTATTAAAAAGTTAATATTATATCTTTTATTATATAAAAAAAAAAGCTAATAGTTATTTATTAAGATTATTTTATAATTAAATTTAACTAAATAATAGCTTTTAATTATATTAAACTTTAATAATAGTTTTACTTTTTATTTACTTTTATTTTAATTATTACGAGTAGTATATTTAGCAATAGAAAGACTAGTATTACAATAAGCCTACTACTTATAGTAATATTTTAGCTAAAGAGTAAAAAGAAGAAAATAGTAGAAATCGCGAAATTTGTAGATTTGCAAAGGTAATCGCGTTGTAGGCGCACAAGCTATCTTAGCGTG
>KV875132.1:0-24801 GCA_001879275.1 Coniochaeta ligniaria NRRL 30616 | reverse complement strand
TGTGGCGTCTGTTATCCAGCTGTGGCGTCTGTCATTAAGCTGTGGCGTCTGTCATCAAGCTGTGGCGTAACTGTGGCTGGGGTGACAGGCGCGAGACAAAAAAAAAAAAAAAAAATTTTTTTTTTTTTTTGCCTCGCGCCTGTAGCGTCTGTCAGTTGGGTACTGGTGTGTCATGTGACTTGTGGCGTCTGTCATCTGGGTGCGGGTGGGTCATGTGACTGTGGCGTCTGTCATTTGGTGTTAGTGGGTCATGTGACTGTGGCGTCTGTCATTTGCGTGCTGGTGGGTCATGTGACTGTGGCGTCTGTCATTTGGGCGTTAGTGCGGGGTGTGCTTGAAACTGATGACACGCCAAATGACACCTACACACACTACAACGTCGATGCACCAACGCCAGAGTGTCCAAATCTCCTGAAACTTTTCCGGGGCACTGAACTTAGTTGATGGCACACATGTACCGGTTTTGGGAGATGGATGACATGTCTGCGCTGTGATGTCGCTGCTGTTAGATGACGCTTGCGGCGGAATGTCAGTGAACCGTTTAGCGAATGACACCTCCGTTTAGTGGAGCCGTGGGGCGGTGTCGGTGCAACTGATGACACCTCAGTATTGACACCTGCAACGTCGATGCACCGACCCCGGAGCGTCCAAACTTGATGCAACTTCTTGAGGGTGCTCGACTCAATTGACTGCACGTATACACGGGTTTTGGGAGCTTGGCGGCATGTTTGCGCTGCGTTGCTGGTGGAATGACGCTTACGATGACGGCTACTCATTTAGTGGGGAGATGTCAGTGGATGACACCTCCGTTTGGTGGAGGGGCTCTAGAGATCAAAGTGCAGCATTCTCTACTGCACAGTAAACCAGAGCCGCTAAAGGGCGCTGGACTTCTGATGGGGTCCGCTGGAGGACTGAAACGCTGCGTTACGACAGCCCTGTAACTTTTCATGGGGTCGAACATTGCAGAAGCGATAGCGTATCACTAGCTGTCGGTGAAACTGATGACACCTCGAATGACACCTCGAATGACAGGTACCTACTTACAGCGTCGATGCACCATGACTACATGGTACCCAACTCAATCACGTTCGGGTTTAATATCTGCTGTCTGCGCTTCGTTGTCGATGTTTGTTGTTGGATGACGCTTGCGGAGAGTGACAGCAGCGACTGATCGTTGGTCCCCTCCAACCTGCTAACAGCGCCTACATGTACACTAACTTATAGCGCCAGGCAGCGCATCGAGAGTGGTGGGCCTGCTGGTGGCAGAACGCGACCCCGGATGTCACGGGCATCGGAAAAGCATTGGGCAAGATTCTAACAGGAATTTCGGGTGAATGCATCTAACGGAATAATCACCAATAACGTCTTACCGGGTCCATCGCATACAATCGGCTTAAACTTGGGCGAAGAGGTGACCCGGAGGTCAAGTCACCCAGGTCGAGATGACTCTGCCAAGCGAACCGTTTTGAGGGTCAAATCGGGTTCCTGCTCTATTTACACGCATCGATTTAACCCGAATCCGACTCCAAGCTCTACGTTCACGTCGCTTGATCACAGCACAGGTCACCGATAATCTTGTTCTGCACACGGCGTGCGCACCTAGCCCTGAACACCTGTCTAATAGCACGGTCTAACATTCTTTGTCCTTCCATTCACACCGGGTATCACATCCCAAGGCGAGGCCTTGAGCTTCTGAACACCCAACCCAGCCCAAGTACAACAAGCAACACTACCAACAGCCGATACCAACGAGATTCCTCGAACACCTACCTCCATCATCTCGATATGACAATGACCAACCACCCATGTTCAACACCGGCCGAATATACGCAAAGGGTCACCTCAAAGACTCACCTCGACTGGGGTGACACAACCACACGACCTGAGCCAGCCAGTTAGTCAAACGGCGCCACAATGCCAACCGATACAGTAAATGCTAGAATACAGTTCACAGCTCGACACCTGCACCTCCAGCTATCCTCATTACCTTGGGCCTGGCCAGCAAGGGTGTAATCCATGTGCCTTGGATGCCAGGCAGCGTCGAGAGCAACACCATATCCAGCAATCCACTCGACTGTTCCTCCACCCACCCACTGCACCTTTGCGCAACCGTATGGCCGACATCTTCGCAGTACCGATTAGAGTCACAACTCTGTGCGGAAAAGCGTGCCTGTGCCGACGTCAGCTGTCTACCTCGTCACACTGATCAGGAGCCTGATACACAAGGTATGTATTCCACGTCACGTATCTAGCATTACAATGGCAGATAATGACCCGAGGATGCCAGTGATCTGCTTCTTTGACACACGGCATCTCTAACCCTACCCACTAGGCAGCAGAGAGCACCACGGCCCAGTCGCATAAGATACCTCGCCTACCTAACTCCGATACATCAAACCTCCCGCAGTACTAGCCAACGATTTCCTCACCCACTTCATCCACTTCATCCACTTCATCCACTTCAACATCGGCTCATAGAATGTTTCGGGAAAGCGCGACAGGATAACCCAGCATCTTGAGAAGATCATAGACGGCCCCGACAACCAGAGGATACGGCGCGGAAAGCGATCAGTGGTACCCGGGGACGCTCCTTCTCCAGAGTGCCGAAGATCTGGTCCGGGAATTCGAGCGTCAACGTCCCATCGGACGACAACCAGAACAAGTGCCTGACTCTTTCCGGCACGAAGCGCGTGGCTGATGAGATCACCCGCTTCCTACGTCAGGGCGGCCAGGCAGCACTCTCCATCCATGGCGACAAGCAGCAGAACGAACGCGACGGGGTCTTGGACCGGTTCAGGACTGGCGAGAGCCGTATCATGATTGCCACAGGTGGCGGACGTCGTATGCCGTGGGGGTCAACAATGATATTCAACGCCGAGATGGCCTTGACACCACGAACTTGGGAGAAGCGACTACAAGGGCGCCCGTATAACATGCCCTGAGCTCGGGCATGGCTTTCCTCCTACTAGTCCTTCTCATAAGCCTGTTCATGGGATCGATAAAGTTCGGGTCGGAGAGCAGACGAGGGTCGAGGAGAAGTGCCACGAATACGAGGAGCAGATCAAAACGCTGGAGAACGAGCGGCGCGAGGCGGCGAGGCAGATGCGCGAGAGGTGGTATTCTGACGGGGGCATGTCTCTACCCCAGTTGTCGCTCTGGAGCTGGTCCTCTGCCGGGCAGCTGGGCAGCTGGGTAGTCTGGACACCGACCGACCCTGGATCACGGAGGAGCTCCGGGCACCCGGCCTCATAGACGCCACTCGCACCGGCTCCGTAATACCGGCGACAGAAGACATTTGGCGTCGTTGAGATGTAGGCGGGGTTAGGGCGGTGTTGCCGCCGACCGCAGAGAAGCGGAAGGGTTGCGGCCGAGAGTCAAGGCAGCCTAAGCTAGGAGCAGCTGATGGAGCTGATGGACGTGCCCGAGACGAGAGGATGGGGGACCGCGGGAGCGCAAGCCGGATATCGGCGCCGGAGGGACGGCACTCCTGCTGCTTGCACAGACTCGAGGTTACGACCGGGATCTCTACGGGCAGCTCATCTGTTGGACTTGCTGGAAGTAATGAACCCTGCTGTGCTTTGTAGTCTAGTCTTGCTTCCGACAACGCACGCTGTTGCCCTTCGACTGTCCATGATAGGTATTCCGGCATCTAGCGATCAAATCTTATGAACCAAACTAGACCCCGCTAGTCGCGTCAGAGGCCAAGAGAGACTTCCTTGTCCCTGGATCGGAAGGCCGGCTCGGTGAAGAAGGCCGAAAGCACCACTGCAGTTTCCAGCTGCGGACCGTCCCAAAGACCAAAAGCAGTCTTTCATCTTGCATGAGGAAGCGGACGTCCTCTGACGAGGGGAAGTTTCCCACTTCCAGCAGCGCTGATGATCGCACCGTTACCCTTGCTGATCTACGGCCAGTTCTGTGTCAACCTTGGCTGGTCCTTCAAATTCCCGATCAAACCGCGTTGCCGGTCCCGCACCGCCAATCTCGCAAAGACACTTTCCGTGCTTCAGAGACGCTGTGGCCACTGTCAGTATACGCTCCAAGAGTAATCAAGACTGCAGACAGGAGAGCAAAGGGAAGAGTGAGCGATCTGCCCAATCTTTTATAAGCCCGACATGCCAATCTACCAGCAGCATACACCCGCCGTGCTGGGCGTGCTCCGCTCCGTACGCGCCTCCGATAGATGCGGGAGATATAGGAGCCGTGCGCCAAGATTATTGTCATCAAGTAGATGCAGATCCAATGCCAGGTACGCAGAGGCTCCGGGTGCGGCGGGTCCCGGTGCATCGCCGGATACCGCAATGAACCCGGCAGCATGCAACATGCATAAACACACTAACATATCTCTCCATCCGCAATTCCAAAACCTCTCTCCAGCACCAGCTCATGCCCGATCCGACTAACTTCAAGATAGGCTTTAACTGCTGGCAGAATGCTAAGGCGGAGGTAAAGCGCACCGACATCTATACCATAAGTAAGGTACCATTCGAGCTAATACTAACGACGAGTATAGCAAGTACGATGAAAATAGCAAGTACGATAAAGATAGCGAGTATAATGAGGATAGTAAATACGATAAAGATAGCGAGTACGACGAGGATAACGAGCACGACGAGGATAGCGAGCATAACGAGGATAGCGAGTACGACGAAGATGACGAGTACGACGAGGATGACAAGCACGACGAGGATGATGAGCACGAAGAATAGTACGATGAGTACGAAGAACAGTACGACGAGGATGATGATGACGTAGAGTTTTTAAAGACGAGGATATCGATAGAATCCCTTGCGACATGGACGAGAAGTCTTGGACGACAAGCAGCACGACGTTAGGCAACACGACCAAGGCTCTGTGAAGAAACCCCGCGACGAGAAGCGACACGACCAGAGGTAGACCAGACAAAAGCACCCGGCCAAACAGCTTCATACCGTGCTTCAGCTGATGAGACTCCTCCCGACAGAAATACCGTCACTTCCCTGGCCCCGGCCCAGAATAACGCAAAGCAGTCCTCGTCTTCCCATCCCGTACGTCATATACTGCTTTATCAGATGACCGTTCTGTGACAACCCCCACCGGCAAAACGGCCAGCAGGGCGAGGGAATAACCTTAAACCTAATGCCCAGTGAGACGGCAAAACGCGAGACTGGGCCCTCGATAGCCAAGAGGGTAGGTAGCTGACCCCTACGCCGATGTGACGTAGGGACAATTTGTGCCACCCGTCCAGGTCAACGACTGAGGTGGTCCCTCTGCTCTGGTGCCTCTGATCCAGTCAGACACTTGCACTTCCAACATGGCCAGCGCTAGATCATGGGTAAAGTCTAGAAAGAAGGGCCTGGAAGGGTCAGGAAGACGGCCCATCGCACGTGAGATCCTAACCCTAAGCCACATCTGGGCCAGGGCAGTAGCCACTGTCGCACTCGAGTCCCCGCCATCGGGTGTAGAGTTATAGCAACAAGGGTGAAGACGTGATTGCGGTGTGTTGACATTTGATTGCTGTCGGCGATGTCATGTCAGATTCAATAGCTCGCTTAATTGGGATGCGCTGTCATGTGATCTTGTCCATCTTATCGGTCTGCCATATGGCAACCCTGTTGTTTTATCGCCATATCATGTGACAATGCCTTATCTCCGCCAGCTGGATCCGCCACGAAATCAGATATTGAAGTTAGGCACAAATCTGCGAAGTTAGGCATCAACTTGGAAGTCACATGACTGCAGAGGCGATGCGAACTTGAAGCCTTCCTCATGTTGTCTTCAATGAAGACGCACAGACCAATTTTAAGACCCTCCCCAAGGTCTGAGAAGTGGCCTTCTGCACTGGAAGCGGCTCGGAGAATCAGTTTTTGGCAAATACCCTCCCATACTATCCCGTTCAGCACGGTTCGATTACTGAAAAGGCATTGACGGCTGGAAGAACTGTGACTGCTACGGCTCTCATGCTACGAGCAGCACGATGCAGACTGAGGCTGTGAAGGGCTTAGGGTTACGTAGACAGCCGGCGGGATGATGCCAAGGCAAGCTTGCCGGCCTCCAAACCAGGAGCAGTGATTGACTCCAGTTAGCTGACAGTTGGATGAAGGTGATAGCAGATTGCAAATGACTTCGTTGAAATCCATCCGACAACCACCTTGCCTCCGTCAAGACCTCGATTTCCCGCAACCAGCGGCCAACGACAGCACATACACATTTACGCAACATCGACATATACACGACCATGATACCGACCAAACTCCAACGCTGTCCTCGAGTCTGCCGAGGTCCAAGCGGCCGGCTGGCTTTGCGCATCCTTTGGATTATCTCGCTCGCAAGCCACGGTGCCGTTATGGCCCCGGGTGAGTAGGGGTTGGGAGATGCGCTTGCGGCCGGAAGAGATGGACTTGACCCTAACCCAGCTGGGGCAGGGTTGCCGCTGGATCCTCGTGACGTGGTTCCCTTGCTGGGGACCCAGGGGCAAACAGCCCGAGTAGCAGCGAACGCTCTCGTCGGCGTGGACACTGATATGTATTGCCGGCTGCACTAAACATCCGGACCGACACACCGACGATGTACTTGTCGTATTCGACCTTGTCTTCCTTACCAGCGGATTGAAGGGCCTAAGATATATGGACCTTGGCTAGTATAGGCGCATGCTCATCGCCTTGAGGCGTAGAGAAGACCTCGTCAACGACAGCCAGAGGTGAATAAGGGATTCAAGCTTCGATCTCGACGTTTGAGGTGAAGGCTAAGACTCAAGTGTCTACTCCCCCGACACGTAGGTGGCATATAGACGCGTCTCGGCAGCCCTTGCCAGCGCAGGAGAGCTTTCTACCCGCTCAACTTCAATTTCGAAACTTTCCGAGACGAGTTGCGAGATGCCCACGCTCGTTCCTGTTCTGCCGGCGCTCGACGTCCCCGTGATCGCGGCGGATGGCTCACTCGATCCCGGGACTTTGAACAGAGCGACAAAGGGCGACTGCCCGAGTCAACGGTTCATGCTTGGGCGGCTCGACCTAGCTCTCGCGGCTGTGCTGCCGGCCGTGATCGCGGTCATCACCATCTGCCGGTCTTTAGCAACAAATTGCCCCGGCGGATGGACAAAGAGCGCCGAACTTAAGCAGCCCCTGACGGCTGAACTGTATTAGTAGGAGGATATCATAAGTCGGGCCTTTGTTGACAAGGACACCGCCGCCGCGCAGATAAACGAACGGGTAGAACGGCAGATCGGTGCACGCTTCAATTACGTCACGCCCAGCGGCCGGGCGTCGTTGCGCCCCGAGTAACGGTCTTGCAAGCACAGTACAGCGGCCATGGCGGCACTGCTGATCAAGCCGATGAGATGCTGGGGTTGGATGGCTGAGACTATGGAATGAGGTATGGAGCCATGTGAAGCTATGCGTTTGTCTGTGACTGTGACTTGCCGCTGTCGGTCTGGGAGACTCTCGACTGCGAAGACTCTAACATCGTCGTGGATATGGCCGCTATGACTAGCATGGCGACGCCCCTTGTGGCTTTGGACGGGGATCAGCGTTCCTTGTCTGACGGGTCGCGGGGGACAGCTGCGCGGGAGATTACTGTTGCTGCTGCGTCGACGCTGTTGTTGTGTTGGGTAGAGAAGACTCTCTGTAGACTTGGGGGCTTATACTTGTTATTCCGGAGCCACAAAGCTCCTGGTCGATGTCTTTGCTTTGGCCGGGTAATGCTAATGTGGTGCTGCGTCCGCTTTCGCCGGCTCTTATCCCATATATCCGCCGTGACCCATGGGTGAGACGTCTAGGAGTAGGCGGAGCCCGGTTAAGTGGGTTGAGTAGTGTGTCGATTGCTTTTGACGCCGAGCCAAGTATCTATTGGGACTGAGTGGACGCGTTGATGGGCTGCGGAAGAGAGAGAGTTGGTCCCGACTACGAATACTCTTGGGACATCGCAATCGTGTTGCATGGCTGTATCAGCTTGGTGGCGCTGGGGAGACCGTGGGCGCTGCGTCTGCAAACTTTATGGGAAGTGTGTTGGTTGACATCGGCAACCTCGGTCGGAGGGCTTGATCGTAGCGTGTATCATCGAGTTAGTTCCCAGTATGGCGGTGTTGGCTGGATCGGCAGAGCCAGCAGAGTCACGGCCAAGAGACGTGTCGCCGAATGACAATACCATGGGTGTAAATATAAGTGCAAAGACGGGACGTGCTAATGCGAGGAGTCGGGAATAAGATGCTATAAGTGTAGTCGTAGAATGGCTGTTTAGATGGAGAAGGCCTGCAGTAAGAAGCACGACGGCTTGGGTAGCACACAACAGAGACCTGCTTGTGTACGGGCATACCTGCATTCAGCCACACCTGCGTGCGGGCCGTGTAGTTTTTGCACAGCCAGTCACACCTGCACACTTGCTTACACTGCCATTGGTGTCATTTCCAGAAGGAACAGGCTGTCGCGGGCCCGGGGCTTCTGTGAAGGTCACTGTGTGAAGATGGGGCACGGCTTCTTTCTCCTCCATGGTGTTGGAGAGGTGAAGGCGCGACAAAACCATAGCGGCACCTCCCTGCTCGACCTAAAATGCGTAGATAACGGTCACGAAATCCCGACCTCCCGACCGATAGGAATGGAGAACACTCTTCTTGCTCTGTAATGCGGTCTCGGCGCTGAGGAGGTATCTGAAGACTCTCACGAGTCACGGGCCAGGGCCAATGGAAGCTGGTGGATGAGCCGCCATGCTGTCCGTGCCATGGCGGCGCCAGGCTTGGAGGTCGCGGATTGGGGATTGACGGGAGGTCGTGGACCAGGAGTTGACGGGAGGCACCTGAAAAAAGCAACTCTACGGGGGCATCGACGCCGTGGCGAAGGCGCTGCTCGCGGAAGAGCCGGCCGAGGCCGCCACAATGTCGAAGAAAGAAGGACATGGAGGCAGGAAAGGAATAGCGACTGCTTAGAGTTCTAGCTCGTCACTTGAAGCTCGCCGAAATTAAAGAGCTCGACGTAGGCTCAACGACGAGTATCATATTCTTTACTCTCAGAGATTCGTCAAGTTCAATGGTAACGGCCGCAGGCCGAGACAAGCATCATGTGGTAACAGCGGCCTACTTCCTCTCACTATCATCCTCAGTCGAGCGGCCGTTATAAGATCTCTGGACTCTAGTGATAATGGCTCGCCTTCTGCCGGCAGATTAGAGCGCTCAAAAAGACTCACGTCAGCGTCCGGACCATCCCTTCTTAATGTACTTTGCAGAGCTCTTGATGTCCTTTGCAGAGCGCCCGACGGACGCTCGGCATCATTAGCGTGCTTGCCCAAAAATGGAACGTCGAGATGCCAGTGAGGGATGCGGAATACTTGTTTGCACGACGATTACTTCCTCAGCAAGCTCCCTGAGCAACGAGTTCGTCATAGTACCTCCGTGGCGCCTAACAAGAGTCGTTCATAATGACTCCAGTTCTCGCGCGGCCTTCGTCTTTGAGAACAACACCGGGGCAGCAGACGGCGGCGGCGGCAACATCGGCCACACCCGCGACGCCCGCAGAGTCCTCCAGCTTACCGCAGATCATGTCCTTGCTGTCGCTTCCACTACCAGATCTTCTTTAAAGTCTTGCTTGCCGAGAAGGTGCTGCAGCGTCACCGGCGCCAGCTGCTGAAGGATTCTAGGGTGGTGAGGAATTGGGGATCGGGCGTGTACGTTGCGCCGTAGGACTTCTACTCGTCCGAACAGCGATACGTATCCCTGGACGCCGGAAGAGTCCGAAGAAGACAACAAATCCCCGCCAGGCTCAATTCTAGGCTCGCTGGCTGGGTTGCTATATGCGAGCCATCGCTATCTCCTTCACGACGCATTAGTTTGTTCGGTGGCCCCGTATCGGGAAGTGTAGGTCAGAGAAAACGGTGATGGCGCCGACCAAGAGAGACCGAACCTGCGGCAAGACTGTCATTAGCCAATCCGTCTCCAAGTTCTTCATTCGACTGGAAAAAATCGGAACTTGCGCTCTCCGGGCACCGTTGCGGGCAAGTTTGAGGTGCCGCTGCATGTAGCCAGACTTCATGCAGCGTCGAGCGTCGACACAATGTCACATTGACGAACGGGACAATTGTGTCACACGGCCGAAGTTCTCGGAGCCTCGGCCTTCAGCTTGCTCCGTAGTGAAGTAGGACGAGAAAGGAACCTCCGGCAGCGAGCGTCCTATTGGAAGCTCACCTCTGTTAGCGCAACATGTTCCAGATAGCCGCGCCTTTAAGTCAGCGATATGGGGGCGTGTTTTGACCGCAAGTTATACTGATATGCGAACTACGCTACTCCAGATACCCATGATGGTGTCAGATATGAGAGGCGTCTCCATGACCGCAAGGAGATCGTGTCGCTTGTGATCCTGCCGGGGTTCTTCGACAGCAATCTGGCTTTTACCCAAGAGGCGTACCGCCACCTTCGACATCGCCGACCGTCTACCTAAGTTGCATTTGGCTTTCTTTCTCCACAGACTGGCCGAACCGCCGCCGTCGTGAAATGCTACCCGCTCGCCGGCCTCGACGCGACCGAAGGCGACGACCGGGGAGGCGGCTATTCTGGTGAATCAAACGACATTCCAAAAAGCAGTGGCGACGCCAGGCTGTCGTCGCGGCAGTTGATCGTCTTCAGAGCGGCGTTGAGCTTTCTTTGAGTAAACTTTTTAAAAATAATCTATCTTTGGCAAAATCTCCGACAAGGGGATTTTGGCCCGAGTCTCGTGCTAATTCCAACAAGAGCATACACAGCTATGACATCGTACACCCGGCAATGTGGAGAGCAGCACGCAGGGGTAAACAAGCTCGTCGGGCAGCTCGCTTTGACTGGCTTACATTTGTCTTGAAGCTCTCAGCAGACTATTAGAGACTTTTTCGAGACCCTTGCGTCTCAGGAAGTTTGAGTAGGGTTTGCGTCGCCTCGAGTATACGATTCTCCTCTTTGACCTTATAATCCTAACTCTGCCTCCAAGGCCTCGACTTAGTTATAACCCCTAGCCCCGTGGCAAACTCTCCTGTCTCTCTAGCTGGGAGCCAGAGGACCAAGATCTCCTTCTTGTCACCTGTAACCTCAAACGGGACCGAGATAGAAGATGAAGCAAAGACGACTCAAGAGTCGTGGCCATGGGAAAGGCGTACGTAGTTGACGCCGGCAAATGTATAAGAAGGCCGAGGCTTCTTCCTGACGCCACAACAAAGTTCGTATCGAACGGGACGACACGGTCGAGGTGCACGAGTACGTGAACGCCCCATCGCTCCGGCCGA
This sequence comes from Coniochaeta ligniaria NRRL 30616, assembly GCA_001879275.1. NCBI lineage: Eukaryota > Fungi > Ascomycota > Sordariomycetes > Coniochaetales > Coniochaetaceae > Coniochaeta > Coniochaeta ligniaria. The sequence goes on along the minus strand of KV875132.1, from coordinate 13,587 downwards.
CTCGCCAAACACGGTGACCCTGTCTGCGTCGCCGCCGAAGGCCTGGTGTCCAACTACCTCATCGACTCCAGTGACATGGGGGTGGGCTGGGTTCAGCTCACCACCTGATCGCTTCCTTCCTTTGTGTTACAGAGTCTCGCCGTGGAACATACGGGATGTGTAAGCGAACCTTTCCTCACTAACGGCAATGCAGAAGACAAAATTGAGCTGTGCAAGGTTATGGTTGTTTTTGATCTTTTCCGGAATCCATATCTCCGGCCTTTGCCATCGTTACAGACAACCACACCACAATTACCGAAGCCTCGCAAGAGAGATATGAGAGCCGAAGGGGAGAGAGAGGTATGTGTCTCTCAGATCAGGGAGGGAGCGCCTGCGACCCAGCAACGTGCTCGGAGCTCAGCTGTCTCACAGCTTCATACCGCTCCCTGTGTGATTCACGGGACCCGTGGCATGTTGAATGCAGTTGAAGAAGCTTACGCTTCTGGGCGGGCCGCTCCCTGGCCACGGCCGGGAAGAGGCCTACGCCGACTTTTCGAGTGCCGTGAGCAACTTTGTACGCACAGATCATAAACGAGATCCCAAATGGAATACCCGGGCCCGTCGTCAAAGTCGGTCGCCTCATACACTAACTAACAGGCAAGAAGACTAGACCACGACTCACCAACAGTAAGATACCAAGCCTTCAGAGGGGCCAGCTAAGCAAAAAGCCCTGTACTTCGTACAACGGGGAATTTAGCACGCGGGGCTCGTCGTTACTGTGTTTGGAGGTCAGCGCGCAAAGTGGCTGCCTGCTGCCGGCCCGGGCGCCCTCAACCAGATGGGAGTCCGCAAGGGCGACACTGTTAACCAAGAGGCGTTCCAGCAAATGAGGGTCGATCTTGTGAGAATCATCAAGTCGTTCAACTTGCGCATGCACTACGTCCCTCCGTCGGTGTTTCCACAACCTTTACGCATCTAGCCAGTCGAAAGAGAGGTATGCTTACCTTCGGATCGGATAGTTGAGATGTGGCGCGAGGGCCTCGTCCCAGCTGCTGTTGTTGATAAGTACGGCCAAAGTGTCTAGTATCTTCTCCTAGCACAACGGCGCGAGAATATCCTTTTTGAGTCCCAGTGGAGAATACGCTGGATACTTCTAGCAGTAATATTGACCTTGACGAGGAAGCAGAGAAAGGGGCGGTGATCAGAGCGCTGGAAAGATAGGTGTCGGTAGCGCAGAAGCTCAAATGGGGCGGTGATCTCCAATTGCAGCGAATCCTGGAAGTCTAGCGTAGAGGCTTGAAAGGGTCGGTGATCAGAGCGCTGGAAGAATGGGTCTCGCTGGCGTGGCCTTGAAAGGGGCGGTGAATGTGATATCCGGCACAGAAGGCGACTAGGCGCTGCGGCTCCCAATTGTGGCGCAACGCCGTCCGTCGCGTAGCGGAGTGTGATCATTGTTGGAGACAAAATCATTGACATAAGCTTACATTCCTCATAATTCATGGATGTCGCTGCGCGCTCACCACGTTCCTTCTCTTCCAAGCGCAGTTTAGTCCTCTTCTCGTCCTCCTCCCTGCTCCTGTGCAAGATGGTGAACGTCGATACGCCACAGCGTTATATTTTGACTGTGGAATGTCCGTTGACGAGTTACGGTTATGGTAGACAATATGAGCTGCCCGTACGCATGCTATGAACAGTGCCGTCTGGCTATTGCGGTTGCGCCAGGGACGCGTCACTGTAAGTTCCATTTGGCTAGTTGAGGTACAAGTCTTACTAGATCGACGCTGAGCTTCGTAGAGATCAATGCTGAAGTTTTGTCAAATGGAGGTTCTTCATAATGAGGCCTTCTGGACACCTTTCGTACTTGCCTGAAGTCACCAAGTCACTTTTCGCTATTCTTTTTTATTTTTGTTGATTTACTTCCGAAGAGACTTTGCGTTTATGCCAACGACCGACTCCAAGTCGTCCGTGTTGTCAAAACGCGTTACTCCGTAACCTACGTTGAGTATGACACTAAGTCTCGTAGCCACTCGAGAGTCTAGGCGCGACAGTGCTGTGGAAGAGGAAAGAGGTTCATCGACGAGCGAACAAACCTCATCCCGCCCAGTACCGGCGGGTCGGGCCAGACGAGCCATGTCATCGTCGACAGCCCTGGCTCGTCGGCCCTTCGTAGTAAGTCGCCTGCGGGTACGCCCTGCCGGTCAAGGTGAGGTTGCTCTTTGTCGGCATCGCAGCTCGGTTCCTTTCTAAATGACGAGGTATTTGCACTGGTGGCAGCGTGAGATCCTATTCGTTGACGTCGTCTGCTGTTGCTTCGGGGACTTTACGGAGAATCAGCGTTAAGTGTACAAGGCAGCCATTCGCTAATGTGTATTGTGTTGCGACCAACAGTACTCGTTTCCGTGCAGGCTAGTGGCATTATGGTTACGCATACATTTTCGGATAAGCGGCGATCAATTGAAACCTTTTTATGTCCAAGCACACTGGAAGGGCCATTTTGCGCAGAACTTGTGTCAATCGTCAGTCGTAGGGCCCCAACATCAAGCAGGGCTTGAGGGTTGAAATGACGCTCGAACAGGCATGCCCGGTGAAGAAGGCCTTTCCAAGGATTGAGTCTAGGAAGCCGGCTTGGAAGGCAGTAGGTCCGTAGCGCCAGTTGGTGGAGGCTGAAGATGGTCATACGAACAGAGAATAGTCGCGACAGACTCTGCAGCCATGGACGTCATCCTGGAGATTGAAGCGAACGATAAGTATCGTCTGACAAGTTCGCCTTGATCAGTCTGGACCTCAATGGCACAATGGCACAATGACACGTGCTTGTAGCCTCCTAACGACGCAGTGGTCCTTTGGTCTGATGTGCCGCCTCTACAGAATCTGCTTCAGGGTAGCCTAAAATTTCCAGCGAACTTCTATGTCGCCGCCGAACACACTACTCCGTAGAGCAGCAATGCCATGTCCCAAAAACCCTCAAGCTACGGTTGATAAACCATAGGGACCCTTGATCTTGCCGTTCCGGATGTTATCTAAAGATATTTTAGATATTCCACAGAGCAACGTCCTGAAAAGCTAAATATAGAGTAAAGGAATCTACTCGTCGCCGTTCGTGAATACCAAGTCGATGCCGTCGTCATCGATTCGCGCCAGTTTTATTGCCAGTGTTTCGACGAGAAACGTAGCCCACAAAAGTAATGGGTTGAGGTCGTTTATCTAGAAACATCGAGGGGAAGTACTTCGATTATGACGGAAAGCAATTCGGCAATGGCGACATGTCCGCGGGAAGGATCCGTTGAGCCTCAATGACGAAGAAGTTGACGAGCTCGCAATTGCACCAATGGCAGCCATCAACAAAGCGCGACAACGAGGAGGTCGAGCGTCGCATTGCGGATCAGGAATTTTCAGCTAGACTCTGTCTTTGCCTGCGTCGTGAGTTTCTCTCCTTAATTCTCTTTGGACTGATATGCTGAAGAAGCTCCATCGTAGCGTCAAACATGCCAAAAGAAGGGCGCTATCTGGGCGCTGCACTACTTCTTCTTCAATAAGGAGTAGAAACGAGTCGGCTTAAGCCGATAGAAGTTTGAGGTAATAACATTCCCGTTTCCGGTAGCGTAATAAAATCGCTCGGCTTCGAAGACGAGTACGAGATCAATCGTCCCCCGAAACTTGCATGTGAGTACGCATCAAGCAGACAATATTGTACCTTTATCTTTTAAGTTTCGTGTTTGCTTCAATCTGACCTCGACTCTTGCCGCCTTCCGGGGTTAAAAAGCAAAGGCCATGCTGCCCGTCAAAATTTTAAAAAGTCTCTAAGAGAAGGTTAACTTGTTCGACCTGCCTCACAGGAACCGTCACTGCAATCGACGAGCAGCAGGAGGTCGCGGCGGAGTCAGAGCTGCAGATCTCGATCTTAAAATGGTCAATCGGGCACGGATGCGGTTCTTTGAGACGATATTCGCTTCGCTCATCGGCTTGACTTAGCCCGGCGATTTCTTCGGTTAGTCCCCAAGGACGCACTGGTGAATGTCGCCGCTATTGCAGACTTCAATAGCAATGTCCTTAACATGCTCGAATACCACCATAACTATGACTTCAGGAGGAAAAACCCCAAAACATAGCAGCGCCGGCCATCGTGGCCTTCTATGCCTCAACCACAGAGTGACCACTCATGTAGTAAAATTGTAAGCAATCGGGTTGCACAATGAAAGCATAAGTGTTATGTTCATCCGATTTTAGCAGGGAATATTGGTGCGTAGCGGTACGTTTGCCTTCCATAATGTGTTGAGATCAATCGGACAAGACGCAAAACTCCATGCCCTCAAATATCTTTGTCTTCGGCTTTCGCACACGGCGCACTACGCCGACGTGAGCGACGAGAAGAGCTTCGAGGCTTCCCAAACACCGACGCAAACAGAATTCTCAACGAACTGACCAGTCGGGTCTGCTGTCTGTCAAAACTCTTTGCCGAGTTCAGTTTCCGTTGTGCTGTTCCTTGGTAAGCAAAGGGAGCGGCCGTAGCCGGGATGGGGAGACCGGTGTCGCCGTTGACGATCCATTTGGTGTAGCTGGGCCGCATGGCCATAGCGTTGCTATTGTCACAGCTCGGCGGCAGAGCATTGTCCAAATCTGTCAACAGTAACAATATTATACAGCCCGGCAAGCGTCCGCATATCACCAATGCCCATCCTCTCCACGACCTCGAGCGGTTGCCGCCATAACACCCGAACAACAGCGTCCAATTATGCTACACGACCAGCAGCACCGGCAGCATAACTACCAGCCCAGACCACCCCCAAGAGTACACATAAGCTCGTGAGGGGTTGCCTCCAGATGGCCAGTTGTACGCGCACATCGTCTAGCATGCCACTAGCATTAGTCTCAACACTCACCGCAAGGCGAGGTACTATACGCGTGTGTAGGCCGTTTAGCTGATGATGAGCCAATCAGCGGGTTGGGAACGCACTATTGCCTCGATGACATGGGACAGAGTACGATAGCCTCTCCTCTCAAACTGTCCTCTCTCGAACTGTCGTCTCTCGTACCTCCCGTGTCTTTTCCCGCTGAGCTGTCCCTCTCCTGATTAGATGCGGGTCTAGTCCTCGTCGCCGTTCGGTTCGTGTCGGTCGGATGCCAATGACGGCGAGTTCGTAGAGGACGGGAGAGCTACACACGCCGGCGGTAGACAAGGAGCAAAGACGGGCGCAATGCTGGTTATGCTGCTGGATACATGATAACTGACTGCGATGCAGAGGCAAGTCGGGGTCAGCGTTGCCGTCGGGAGGCGCCTGGACAAACGGTTCGATGTGATTGTCTCGTTCTCAGTCACTTCTACGGTCGACGAGGAGTCTCTTCTCCTACTGAGGTAACCCTAGGCGCCGATGAGATGATACATGGGATGAGAAGAGTGGATGCCATGGCTATCATAGGCGTATCGTTGCGATGCGTAGCTGTGTCGGTGTCGGCCTCTATTAAGTGCGTTTGCTCAAGACGCTCGGTATTCTGCCAGACAGACCCGCGACACTGTTTGATAAAGCAACCAGCGTTGCGACTACTCATATACGGACTGTTGTATATATAGCCTATCATCATCATCGGTACGAGGTCGACAAAGATTAAGAGGAGGGAGCACGTAGCTAACTCACCGGCGACAATGTTAAGACCTCTGAGGCAATCACCATACATGTACCTAGGCTGCATGATAGCCAAGAAAATATAAACCTCAATACTAATGCCCCTTATATTCTTTCCCTTCCCTTCTCTCCTTTTACCTCATCTTGTTTCTCGGTATCGATCACATCTCTATCAAGCGACACAGTCCCTTCTTTCCAGTCTTATCTCTTTCCAACTTCGTTCATAACTAACACGGGCACTCCTCGAGCACAGTCACACTTATGTCGGCCGAGCTAACAGAAGCTTGAGAGGCCTTAGACACACTGCTGATAGTCCCTTGTCTAGAGTCACTTGCGACACGTGGCACCCTCAGCTTTACCTCGTATGTCGGGGCACCGGTACTGACATAGCTAGGCAGGCGTCTAAAGTCAAAGTTGAAGACCAACCAGGACAACACCTTTAGACAGCCAACACAGCTAAGAAACGTGTCTGGGTTGCGGGTAGTACTAGTACTGTAATCCGCCTCGTTGATATTGTGATCGATACCTTCGCGAAGGACAAACTCCATGATGGCTTCGGCCGGGTTTCACGCTATCGCTTCGACGACGCGTACTTGGGTAGGAGTGGTGTTGAGGACGATGACTTGTGTGTACTAATGTAAGTCAAATGGTCCATAGAAGCAGTGGGGAAGCATGACTCGACATAAGCCTCTTGTAAAACCAAAAGTCCACGAATGAGTTTCGCTAAGCGACGCGCTGTGTAAGGAGCGGGCAGGCGGCTTTCATCTCGCCCATGTACATGCGACTTTCATGGCAAGCATCGCCCTGCTGGTCGGTGTACGTGATGCCCTACAGCTGCTCGGAGGTATCCGTGGTGCTGCACTACTCGTCGCGGCGCTCTGTGACGATGAGGCACCCCAGGGCAGTCTCACAGCGGGACCGAACCTCGACGATGTTGCTGCCAGAGTACACAGTTGCCAGACAAGCGCATCTAGGAGGGGTGAGGAGGTCAACCCACCGTATATCGTATGCTATGCCCATACCCATGATGCAGCGAACTACCACCGGTCGTCGCCACGACAGCTTCCGAATAGGTTGCCCTCCAGGTCACAGTACTCTATTGTGATGTCCGTCGCTGCTCGGAGGAGGCAGGTCGATACGAACGCCGGGGCCCGGCACACACGCGGCTTCGCATCCAGCGAACGCGGAAGGAGGGTGCCGTCTACGCAAGACACGATCCCTGCTGGGATCCTGACATAGAGAGATGTCGAGCCATGTCGCAATACGGCCGTGGGTGTTACACACCTTGGAACGCGAGCGACATGCCGAAATTCCATCCGTGCAAAGCTTGATAAGGTGTCGCCGTGGAAGGCCCTTGATGTTGCCAATTATATGGAGTCTGTTCAGAAGAGCGTCACTGGAAGGCTCAAGAGTGAAGTAGGTAAGGTTGGATAGAGCTATCTTTGATCGTCATGGAGAACTCCTCCGTCGCTCGTCGCTCGCACAACACCCATCCCAGACTGGAGTCACTAGACTGACTTTGCCAAAGACGTACTTTGTGCAACATCGAAAAGATGAAGTGTTTGATCCAGAGCCTTCTTTCCGGTTGGATGTGCTTCGAATAATGTGGCCGAAGGAGGAGGTATGGTCTGAACCGGGTTTACGAAAATGTCTGCGGCACAAAGTCACTGCCGACTAGGCGATTGACGGTCACGGGTGCACCTTAAATAAGCATCCAACGGAGTGATTATTTCTAGTATAGGAGTTTTGGATCGTTTTTGACCCAAGCCCATCACCGCCCCTTTAGGCCTAATATGCCACTAGCGCTAAAAGAAAAGCACGCTAATCACCGCCCCATTCGGTTACAGGTGGGTTTCAGCTTTTGGTGTGAGATACGGGGTTCTGGAGATCGCAGCGCAGTGTTCTACAAACCGGATACGACTGCTCTCTCAGTTCTCGGACAGGTTGAATATATAATGGTCTGATAGTATTCGTCTCTAAAAACCTCGTCCGAGTTGTCCGTGAGTATATAGATGAATTTGATCGAGACGTCACTCGTCCGGTGAATCAATGCTGTCAAAAAGCTTCGAAATGATTACCAACGCAATAAGAACAACCACCGAGGTTCAATCCATGACGGCTATAATTTGGGGATCGAATCTGAAAGGATTCCACCAGCTCAACACAATACATTCCACTCGCGATGCTTTCCACATCCAAGTATCGTCCTTCGGCTTATAAGTCCGAAGCTATCTCAAACATTAACCCGAGCACGGGAGCCTGGTTAGCACTTTTGGCGATTAGTATCCCATCTTGCCTATTAGACTCTCATGCCTACAGTCAACCTGCCTTTAGCAGAACACGTCTTGCCCATCTGTCGTCATCCCCGCGAATTTTCTTCCCGGCTGTCTGGAAAGACATTGAAGACGGCCCACTTCCCTAGAAGATAAGATATGAGGTCAGATTGAAACATAGATCAGATCCAAAGATCAGAGAATCTACCTGCAAACTTCGGCGCGAGAAGTGTGCTCATCTGTGGCCGTTGAATCAGCGGCAGGAGGAAAGGTTACATCTGCTTAAAAGCCAGGATATTCTCGCACATGAACGCGACCTGTTCCTCCTGAATCAGCGTGATACGGCTCAAGTCACTACCCCCTGAACACCTCAATGCCAGACCGCGACTCTAGTTGTTCTGGGTTAAGCCGGTAGTCGAGCGCAAAGATCTTTATGTTCCGGTCTTGTGTCCTCTGGTGTGTTATAATGTTCACAGTCAGTATAACGACGGCATCGATATCGGTTCTCGCAATGTTGGTTGGACAGAGGGCACAACAAACAACCGAGACAAGCCGTGTGTCCTCGGTAAACTATCTGTAAGTGATCGGCACCGCTGGTAAAAAGCAGCTCGAAGACTCTGGTGGAACCGCTGGCTACAGCGACAAGTACGGCCTGCGGTGACTGACAAAACCGATGCAGTTGCAGGGCATCTTGTCGACAATGTTATTGTATCGAATCCCCAGAATCTGCCCGAACAGACAGAGGAGACGAGCCTATTTTGCCAACCGCTAAGAAAAAGACACGAGTACTTCCAAGGTCTGCGGCAGCGCTGCGAGGGAGGCGATGCTAGGTATCTGTACTGGGCAGTTTGATGACGCCGTCCAGGACATTCAAGACGTCGGAGAAGAGGATACAGCACACGATGATGTGGTGCTCTCTCGGGAAACCGAAGGATGGGGAGCTATTTATGTTGTGGTTCAAGGCTACCTCTTCCGCCTTTGCGAGAGGTGCTCGGAATTAGACCTAAGGCCTTGGTAGGCTTCGATGGACACAAGTGTATTTCATGTAACCCTGCGGGGAAGGATCCGCCTTTCGTGGATCAGACGAGAACGGTAGCTGGCAATGGTACTGTGTTCTCCGCCGGATCTGAGGGGTCGCCGTGCTGATCTTGAGTGTAAAGCTCTTAGGCTTGTACTTATGGCCGCGTTCGAGCATGGATATGTCGTGTACATCGTCCGGCGACGAGACGGGATGCATTGGCGAAGAGTTGATAGGGAGGTCAGCATCGAAGCAGCCACATGTCCCGAAGGTGTACATTGTTCCCTGCCAGGTGTACTGTGGAACAGATGGAGAATCCTACCACGCCGATAAAAATAGGATGCACTATGGCGCCGATAACGCCGACACCAGCGACTTCGTCGTCTTCAAAATAGTAAGTATGGGGTTCTGGGTGCTAAATATGACAATTGGCAGGGCCGTTTTGCGCAGAACCTGTGCCAATCGTCACCCCTGACTTTGTGGATGATGTGGTGGGTCAAGTCCGTGACGAGCAGTGCAGGCTGAAGAAGGGGGCAGCGGACTAATGCAGCTGCTGCCGCGCTCCGCCGCCGCCGTCTTACTCCTGTCGACGACATCACTCGGAGGGACGAGCCTGTGGATGAGTGCCTCCACAGCACGCAGAAATACCGGACGGCCAAAGCAGAAACAGATTATCAACAGCGCAGGATTGAGTACATCCTATCTGAAATAAGCAAGATCGAGGCAGAGCAGAAGACGGCGGGCAACGGCAGCAGCTCCGCGGGAACAAGAAGCAGGAAAGGATAGCGGCCCACGGGTGATGTCGTCGAGGCACGAGTCGGAAGCAACAGCGGAAGTATGAGACGGTGACCAGTGGGAGACAACACACGCACTACACGAAGCAAGGAACGAAAGTCCCCGACAAACGAGGACTCATGCCAGTCCATCACCCAGATCACTACGCCGGGCCGCGACCACCGGAAACAGCATCCAAAGGGAGAAGACCAGTCTGTTTTCATGACCAGTCCGGCCCGAAGACTAGTCTGTCACCTAGACTAGTCCGTCGTAGCGACCAGTCTGCCAGTATGCCACTTACCAATTTAGCACACGACTGACCCAGCAGACCTATCCGCTGCACAGACTAGTTCTGAGACCAGCTTGGCAGGGTCGCCCACACCATCTCCATATGACTGGTCCAACAGTCTGCTTGGTTCACGGCATCGTGCAGAATGCACAATTGCGGACCACCCACCTCTACGCCAGCACAGACTGGTCCTACGGGTGACGATCCCTCCTGCCAACTCTAGCTAACGGTGACTTCAAAGCAAGGGAGACAGACGAGTAAAGACAGAAGTCGAGGAAGAAATGGGTGCGATGACGGGGATGGGAGAAAGGGGAGCAGAAAAAAAAGATCAAAGGGGGCGAGGCGGAAAAGGCATAGACAACAGACGACTGGATAGGGGAACCGGCAGACGATGGGGTTCAGGGATTGGCCAGCGTGGGCAAGATGTTGGCCTTGATGCCGTGCTCCCCGAGGCGCTTGAGGATGAAGTTGATGGAGGTGACGACGGTGATGTCCGACACGTCGGTGGCTTCGTCGCCGCCGGTGAGTATGCCGCAGACGCGGCGCTTGCCATCGACGACAGCAGAACGGGAGTCACCGGGCGCGGAGAAAGCGCCGGACTTGGATGTGCGAGGAAAAACGGCTACCTCTCTCGAGGTCTCGCTAGGCTAGTCCTTGAACTTGTGGCGAACGAAGGAACGGATATCGTTGAGGCGACCGACGGTGAGGCACGAGGTGTTACCGTTCTTGTGGACCATAGTCAGGGCGTCGTCGTCCTGGCCTTTGGTGCCCGGGGGAGGACGACGCATTTCCTCGTCGGAGCCGGTGCCGGCGAAATGGAGCAGACGGTTGCCGGTGTAATCGAAGGAACGCGGGTTGGCACGGTCGGGATACTTCCACGACGTCAGCACGTCGACGTCGCCGGACCCGAGCTTGATGGCGTTACCGATGAAGTTGGGCTCCGTGATGATGGTGCGGTGGATCTCGACGACGGCCCGGTCTTCGGTGTAGCCGTCCGTTGCCGACGTTGAGGGTGATGCGCGACGACAGGATGACATGGCCGATAACCCGATTACCCTCGTGCTGCCAGTCTCACAGGACATCGGCACGCAACTTCTCGAAGGCCTTGATTGTCTTGTCCGCCGCACACTTCTGGAGCTGGGCGAGGTTGATCTTCTTAGCACGAATCGCGGCGTTGATATCCTCAACGAGAGCTTCGGAGGCGGCCTTTCCCATCAACATCGCCTTCCTCTGAGGCGCACCAGTTCCTTCCTTGTCGGCGTCTCGTCCAGTGAAAGACCACATGTCGAGCGGTGAGTATGAAAAGCTTCCCGGGCTTCGCACTGTCGGCGAAGAAGTAGCCTACAGTCCCCTCGTAGTGGGTCGTCTTGGCGTAGTAGATAGAGAGACTGAGGGAAGTGGAGAAGGATTCGATGAGGCGGGGAGCAGGGTAAAACGTGACGGCAGGCAGGCCTGTGCAGAGCGGCAGCGAGGCTGGACTTGGACTCGCGGATCTCGACGTGAACGTCGAGTATGGAGTGGGCGACGAGTATGGAGTGGCACTGGACGGCGGCCTCGATGCCGAGCTCGTGGGTGAGAGAGCCACGGTACGGGCACGACGACAGCAGTAGAAGGTTGGCCGACGATGTCAATGCGAGCGGCCGTCATAGTGGAAACTTGACCCCCTTCTCGTCGAGGGAACGAGACAAGGCGGGACCGACGGTCTGCTTCCAGACGGTAGCGAGGATGTTAGATCCGAGTTGCATCAAGCCGTGGACTCCATCCAGACGTCGCAATTGGAACGAGCGACGAGAGGGAGCTTGGACGGAAATCTGTAGTAGTAGCTGGCCGCTTTGAGCACGGAGGGAACGTAGGGAGCAGCGGGAGCCGGGTCGGGGACGACGTGGTCAGCCACAGAAATCAAGAGCTTAGGGAGAGGACCTCTTTGAGACATGGCGATGCGAGCAACAGTGTAGGTCTGGGTGCTAGACACTAGAGGAAGAGCACGAGAAGGGGGAATGGGAGAGAAGAAATAGAATGGGGCAAGGACTTAGGAAGTTCAAATGGTACGAATTTTGAAGTTTGAAGTTTTGAGACGATGAACGAATTGGCAAGTGGCAACGACAATTGACAACGGATTGGTAGTAGTGACGGTGGTTGGTCTTCTACAAAGCGTGCCCAAGAGCCCATCCTTTAGCTTTTGCTTCTTTCCTTATATCTAACACGCGCTTCGATAGGTCAAAGATAGGTTTCAGGAAGAAGACAACGTATCGAACCCATAACAACCCTTACGACATTCGTGGAAGCATGCTCCAGGCATTCATTTTCGAAGCACGTTCGAGCTCGCCTTCACGTCTTTTCAACACTGCCGAAGGCAATGCAGCTTCAGCGTCCATTCATGGACCAAGAATAGCACCGTTGCTACCTAATGCTAGCCACGGGATTCGAGCGGAACTCTACAGCTCCTTACTTAGCCCGAATTTGGCCCAGCTTTTCACCTGGGATCTCTGAGGCGTAGCATGACGAATACTTAACCCAGCACGTATATATATTCTTAGACCAATACGTATATATATAATGAGACCGGCACGTATATAGATACCTAGACCAGCACCTATACGCATCCTCACACCGGCACGTATGTACATACTTAAACAAGCACGCATATACATGCTCTGGCCAGCACGCATAGGGATGCTCAGACTGACATGTAGGTAACCAGAAAAGGGGATATCGCAGTTATGGAAAGGCTGTTCGTCTGAATAAGGCGACAGCGGACAGCCATCTGTCAGTTTGGCAGTGCGTCGCTATACGGAACCTTGCATCGCCAACGGAACCCGACCAACTTTCAGCCCAGATTACACACTAAGCTTGGAACAAAGGGGCTTTGGGACGTGTGTGGACAACAACCCGACTTCGATCTGCGCTGCCTCGTCGACTGACGAAGCGAGAGGTTGGGCACTGCCCTCCCTTCAGATGGAACTCATCAGGTATCAAAGGCCTACTCCCAACTCTGCCCCAACGACCGAGCCGTCCCTAGCGACCTCGTCCAAATCGCGTGCTCGTCCTCTCGCCACCCTCCGCTTCGTCTTACCTCGACGCATACATCGTATACCCTCTCAACCTCATCTAAGTCGAAAGACAGCCGCTACCCAGCAGACCCGCCCTTAACCTGCCCATCTAGGCTGTGGTACAGACAACTGCGCCGAAGAGTTCCTCCGGCAGTTTACCGCCGCCAAGAGTACATAACAGCGTCAGAAAGATAACCTCGCCGCTCAGCAACATATGGCCCTTCGCGAGTCTCTCGGCGGCCAGCGTAGACGGACAACAACACCAAGTTCACGTTCCTGGTATCTTGAAGAAGTGGAAGGCGTAAATCAATGAAAAGTTCCTTTCTTAGGCTGGATGGCTGCTCACCCATGCGCCACACAGGTACTGCGAGGCCATGAAGCTTGGAGAAGAGACTGGTGGTTGGGAAGGTGCTCTGTGACAGGCTCAGAAAGAAACGGCTATGGACTTCCTCGTACTGGGGTGACGGCTGCGAGGCAGTCCCAAAAACAAAAAGGTTATTAGGCGCGAGCCGATAAAACTGGGCTGCGCAGGTTTTAAGGTTTGTATTGACAAGCGAGCCGAATGGAAGATGAACCTTCTTGA
>KV875131.1:0-26208 GCA_001879275.1 Coniochaeta ligniaria NRRL 30616 | reverse complement strand
TATTACTTAAGTAAACTACTATTACTTAAGTAAACTACTATTACTTTTAATAATAAAATTATTTAAAATAATAAAGAAAAATAAAAACTCGATTATAAAATAATATTACGCTTATATTAACGTAAATTATAATACTAAGTTAAATAAAAAAAAGTAAAATCTTAACTTTATATAATATAATAAAAAAGAAAAGATTATAATATAACTATTACTTTAAAAGCTTTTTCTATTAAAACTTATAAAAAGTAAAACTATTAACGAAATTAGAAACTTAAGTTATAATTTTAAAAAAAGATAATTTCTTAAAACTTTATAATAACTAATAAGTTATATAAAAGTATAAAAATAATAAGTAAATATTAAATTTTATTAATAATAATATAATTTTAATATAAAGTATTTATTTTTATTAATAATTACTCTATTATATATTTATAAAGAAACTTTATACTTTATAAAAGTAAAACTTAATACTTTTAAAATTAACTTAACTTTTTAACTTTATATTTTAATACCTTTTTATAAGTAAAATAATATTACTTTTAAGTTTCTACTAACTAGTTAAGTTATAAAACTTAACTTTATAACTTTCTTTACTTAATTTCTTTATAATAAGTAATATACTATTTTTATTAATAATATATATATATTTATTAAATTACTATTATATTTATACTTAAGCTACTTTCTATTAATAAAAATAAGTTATTAAGTTACTTTACGATATTTTATATTACTAATCGAAGTTAAATAACTATAAAAGTTATTTATTTTTAAAGAAGAATAAGTATAATAATATATTAGTAATTATAATTAAGTTAGTAAACTTTTATAAACTAACTTTTATTAAATATAATAGCTATTATTAACGTAGCGAAAAAATACTACAAAAGCTTTTACTATATAGTAAGAGTATCTTATATACTCGTTAACTTTATTCTTAAAGATAATACTTTTTTTAAACTCTTAAACTCTTTAGAGTTATATTAAACTTTAACTTACATAAAGAGTTATACTAATATTTACTTCTTACGACCTTTTAGATATATAAACTCTAAGACGTTATAATAAAATACTTCGCGCTAAAGGTATCTTAGTAGTAAGATAAAAAGTATATATAATACGTCTTTTAGCTAAGGAATTATATTTAAAGCTTTTTCTTTTTCTTAAAACTAAATTTCTTCTTTTCTTTAAAACTAAATCTTCTTTAAAGACTATATAATTATACTAAACTAGCTAAGCGTAAAAGATATAAACTTTATATTATTTATAAATACTACGTTTATATTAAGAGATATATTTACGATAACTAAGAATAGCTAATATTAGTATTTACTTAGTATAAGACTTTAAAACTAGAAAAGTTAAAACTTCTAAGCTAATTTTTAAGTGTAACGTACTTAAAAAAGATTCGGTTATACGTTATAAAAATATTAGCTTTGTAAAGAATATTAATATTACGAAAAATAAGATTTAATTCGATATTAAGAAGATTTATCTTTAACTTATTATTAAGTTAAGATATTTAATATATAGCTTTAATATAATAAAAGTATTAAGTAAAGATGAAAAGAAGAATAATTTCTTAAAAGATTATTTAACGTTATAAGTAGAAGAATTTCGAAACTATAAGAATTTCTTTATCGATTAACTTAACGTAATATTATATTAATAGAGACTTACTCGAAGATAACTACTAAATCTTTAACTTAAATATACTTTAACTAAAGGATAAGGCGTTTTTATACTAAGCTTAGTTACTAAGGATAAAGTTATAATCCTTTTAGATTACTAACGATAGTATTAACGGAAATATACTTAATAATTCGATAAATTATTACTTTAGTTTTATTTTAAACTTTAATAACTAAGGAAGTTATATACGGAAAAGTAGTAGTAAAATAAAGTTTATAACAACGATAAAGATTCTAAATTAAACGAATCTAACAATATTAATATTTTATAAGTATTTAAACTTAACGACGATATTTAAGAATTCCTTAACTCTTTTAACGTAATAATATATACAACTTATATATGTAAAGCGACTATCTTATATAATCCGATAAGCTTTATAGAAGCTATAAGATCGAATAACGTATTCGCTTAGTAAAAAGCTATAAATAAAGAATATAAAAGCTTCGATAAGAATTAAGTTTTTCTAATCGTTAATCTCTTTTAAAATAAACGTTATTTTACTTCAAAGTAGATTTACAAAAAGAAGATTAAATACGATAGATAAGTTAAGATATATAAGGTACAACTTATCGTAAGAAGTTTTTAATAATAAGAAAATCTTAATTTCGAAGAAACCTTCGTAATAATAGTTAAATTGATTTTATATAAAGTTTTACTTACTATAGCTACGATTTATAAAATAAATGTATACCTTATAAACGTTAAAATAGTATTCTTATATAAGATACTAAACAAAGAAATCTACGTTAAGCTACTACTAAGATTAAAAGTTTCGAAAAGTAAAATACTTTAACTTATAAAAGTACTATATAGACTAAAATAAGCGTTAAGATAATAATACGCTAAATTAACGTAGATACTTTATAAGATAAAGTTCTAAGCTTTATACTACGATTTATATATTTTTAATATATAAAAAGATAACGATAATTATTACTATTTAAGTAAATAACTTTATAATCTTTAATATAAAAGAGGAGGAGATTAATAAATTTAAATAAGAACTTTCGAAGAATTTTAATATAATAGACGAAGACTTTTATCGTTACTACTTTAGAATAAATACTAAGTAAATAACTATTTATATTAAAGTTTATTAGGAAATCTACGTAAATTAGATTTTAGATTAATTCGGTTTTTATAATATTATACTAGCTAAAGTTCTAATAAAACTAAACGAACTTAAGCTAAGTAATAAACTTATCTAACTTTAATTTACAAAGACTTATTAATAAATAAATAAGTTATTAATATATATTTCTAATAATATTCGACTAAATATTATATTTATAATAAATATATATATACAATATATAACTAATCTAATAAAGGAATATATAGATACTATTATACAAATCTTCGCTTATATTAAAGATACTAAAGAATATAGTTTGATATATAAGAGATAAAGATAAAGATATATTATTAGTTTTATCGACGTAGATTATATAAAATATTTAAATATAAAACGATTAATAATAAAATATATTTTTACACTTACTAACGATTTAATCTCCTTAGCTCTTAGACGATAATAACTTATTATAATAACGATAATATACTTAAAGTATATAACTATAACTAATATTACAAAAGAAGCTATATAACTTAAATAGTTTATATATAACTTTAGTTTTACGAATTAATTACAAATACTATTATATATTAATAAATAACCGTTGTAAGTATTCGACGTTAAACTACTATCTTCTACTATAGTATTTACTATAGAAACGGAACTAATTTAATTATTATAATCTAAAACTAATTAATAATAGAAATACCGACTAAGCCGACTATATCTTCCTACGATAACTTCGACTTAGTACTAATAAAAGTCCTTTAACTCTTCTTCTTCGACTCTAACGTAGCTTCTAACTTTTATATAGTCTTCTTATAATACTCCCTTTTTACAATACTTATCTCGGTATAATCTTTCTTAACTAGGTTTTTAAGCTTAGCTACGTATCTACCTATCTCTTTTGCCTATTTCTTATTATCGCTAACGATCGCCTCGAGTACCTTAATTAATAGCTTAAACGTAGTCTTTTCGTTAAACGCTTCGGCTAGCTTAAGGAGGTAGATTAGAAGAATCACCCGATTCTACTTACGCCTAGGGACGAGGACCTTAACCTTATACGTAGAGTAGTCTATCGCAGCTATAGTTCTAATCGGAGGGTTAGCTTCGCGACAACTTCGACAAGTATAACTAGTAAAAGGTACTACTTACTAGCGGTTTTTACGATTATTAGATTATAAGGAGTCCCGAAGTTACTTAGTATAGTATTTATAACTAGTTCGATATAGTTAGCGAAGGTAGTTAAATTAATCGTATATAAACTAATTTGTAGTAGTTAGTTCGGGCGATTAATAGAAGTAGTAGAATTAATCGGTATACGGGTATTTATACTCTTCTGAGGTAGCGAGCTTATGTAGCTATAGTTTATAAGCTATTTTAAGCTTTACAGTTATAACTCGTTCGGTAAGACTATTAATAAGTTCTAGGTTTACGTATACGAGGTATAGTTTCGAAGCTAGGATAAAGGTTACTATACGAAAATAGGTATAGGTATCTACTTAACTATGTATTCTATTATACTCTAAAAAGGCTACTTTTACTTACATAGCGCTTAGCTAAATACTCTAAATATTAATAAATAATATTACTTTATAATTTACTAAGAATTTAGAATATTATACAAAAGTAAAGTATATCGAGATTCGATATTATTTTCTCTAAAAAAGAGTAATTAAAGAGAAAGATATCGTAATATTAAAAGTAAATATTAAAGATAATTTAATAGATATCTTAATAAAGCTACTACTTAAAATAAAGTTTAAAGAAATAATAAAGAAAATAAAGCTTTAAGGATTTTCTTAATAACTTACGAAATTAAAGGAGATATTAAAAGAGACTTATCTATAAGCTTCTTTTAGTATATAAATTACTTAATTTATATCTTATTAAATTACTTAATCTTATAAATTTCTTTAATCTTAGAATAGTATTACGAAGCTTAGAGTTTAACTTTTCTAAACTCTAACTCCTTTATAGTAGAAAAGTATAAGTAAAAGCTTAATTCTTAGACTTTTAAAGACTTAACTCCTTCGTAAGTAATATATCTACGAATTCTTCTTTATAATATAAACGAAGTAACTTTTTAATTAAGCTCTTATAGTTTTTAATATAACTTACGATAATATCTTTAAGTAACGTTTTCTTATAAACTTAAATACTTTAATAAATTGTAATTAAAAACGTTTTTTAGTTTTTAATAGTTTATTATTATTCTTTTTCCTTTATAAAAAAATAAACTATATTAATAAATTACTTTAATATTTAAATTACTAAATTACTATACTTTATAATAACGTTTATTTATTAAACTAATATTTACTACTAAACTAAATATTCGATACTATTATATTTTCGAATAAATTACGTAATATAAATTAGTTAAGAAAAAGCTATAAAAAAAGTAACGACGATTTTACTATATTCGATAGTAAATATAAACTTTTCCGTAGTTATTTTATTATTTTGAAATACAAAGGAACTACGTATATATATTATTAAAAAGATTTACAAACTTATAATATTTATTTACTCAAAGTAAAATAAAATTTAAACGTTAATAATATTATACTACTAGTAACTAAGTTTACTTAATTAAGTATATTAATTAAAGCTACTAAATATAATTAGTAATTAAAAAACTTAAAGGTAAAATTTTAAATTTACTTTAACTATTACTAAAATTCGACTAAATTATAAAAAAACTTAATAATAGATTTATTTTTAAAAAAAAACTACTAAATTACTATTATAAGTATAATATATATATATATATATATATATTTACAAAGTCTTTCATATTAAAGAAAGATAAAGAATTAAAAAAAGATAAAGAATTAAAGAAAGTTATAATATTATATTTAGTAATTACGATATTTATATATATTTACTTTTTATTTATATACTTTATTACTATAGTATCTCCTTAAGCTATTATATTATCGATAAGTATTTATATTTATTCTTATATTTCTAAAGAGTCGAATATTATAAGAAACTTATTTATATTTAAAATCTTTCGTCGTTCGAAGCTAATAGTAAAACGTTAGATTATATCTTTATATCTTTGTAAAACATATACTTTGTTATTTTTAAGAATATACGATACGATTATTTACTTTTTAAGATAATTACTTATTTTAGTATACGTATAAAGTATTAGCTTCTTATTTAGTTTCTAATCTTTTTACGAGTTTTTAATATACTAATAGTAAAGTTATCTACTATCGTAGTTTCGGTTAAGTAGAATATATTAACTATATTCGTCGTTATCTTTATTTAGATTTAAGGTAATAAGCTAAATATCTTTGAAGAAAGTTCGTTTTATATTAATACTTCTATAGATTTGTTAAACGAGTTCGTCTTATTCGAAAAAGCTATAAGGTTACTTTTTCCTAAAATATTTATTATATAAGTAGCCGAAATTATACTATTTTCCTTCTAAGGAGTAGCTACGGTATCTTTCCCTTATATATTTTCTGTAGAAATCTTTTCTATTTTAAAGTAGGTTTAGTTTAAAGTATTTATCGTAGGCGTTTTCGATAATAGCTTTCTTCTTAAGTTATTTTATTATCTTTTCGTTTATCTTCCTTAATACGTATTTAAGTATAGTATTAGTTAAGTCTTAAACGTATTTTGCTTAGTTCTTTTTATATTAAGCGTATTTCTATCTAAGCTTTTATAGTTTATATTATACGTTAGTTATATAATATAGCTAATATTTAATTTAAATAGTTTTTAGTTATAATATATAATTTATATCCTTAAGTCGAAATAAGTATTATAATTATTTCTTCTAATAAACGTTGTATCTTTCTCTAAGTCTTTATAAGATATATTTTCACTTTGCTTTTTAGTATTATAAATATCTTTACGACTTTAAGTTAAATATAGCTACGAAGAAGTATAATTTAAGTCTTCGATTAATCTATTCGTTATTACTTAGGTTCGTAGATACTTTTTCTTCGTTTTTTATATCGTCTTTGTATTTTAAAAGCTTAGATTCTTCTTCGCTAAAGT
Source organism: Coniochaeta ligniaria NRRL 30616 (assembly GCA_001879275.1). Lineage (NCBI taxonomy): Eukaryota > Fungi > Ascomycota > Sordariomycetes > Coniochaetales > Coniochaetaceae > Coniochaeta > Coniochaeta ligniaria. The sequence continues at coordinate 19,415 of KV875131.1, read as the reverse complement.
CTTCGATATTAAGATACTCGTTTAAAGAGTCGTCTTAGAAACTTTAATAATCTTAAAGAGAACTACTATTAAGTTAGTTACTATTACTAAAGTTAAATTTATCGAATAAACTTAAGTTACTAAAGTCTTCGTTTTTATATCTTAATTTATTTTCGAAATTATTCATTTATGTAAGTAGTTTACTATTATCGTCGTTATTATTAGTATTTTCTTTACTTTTACTACTATTATTAGTATTACAATTCGGTTCGTTTTTATTTATATTTAATAACGGAATCTAGTTATTAATCGAAGGCTAAGCTTATAAGTCGTCTAAACTTTTACTTTCCTTAACTCTTATAATACTAACCGAAAATACTTCGTATTTATTTAATAAAAAGATTCGATAAATCCATTCTACTTTATAGCTTACCTAGTACCTAATTTATCTACGTAGACTATATACCTTAAGTAATTCATTTTATCTTAACTTAGCTAATAGTATAATATAGTATGTGTTTCCTTAAATTTTTTTGTAAAATAAGTTTAGTTACTACTTATAGAAAACTTCCTAAAGTGTTATCTTATTAGTTAATACTTTTAATAAACTTTTATTCTTTAGTTAAATTATATATCTAAAGGCTTTTAGCTAAAGGTTCTTAGAAATAGTAGTACTACGTAGTAGCTCTTGTCTTTTATCGTATACAATATTAAGTATATACCCTTTTATATTAAGTTCTTATATTATTAGTACGGTTTTCTCTTCGATCGTCTTTATAATTCGTTAAGCAATACTATTTATATAATATTAATATAAGAGTATTACTTTAACTTTAATAGACTTATTAGTAACTTAATCTCTAACTTATCTAATTTAAGATTTACTATCGAAACGATAACTTCGGATCTTAACTACGTATACTCGTTTAATACTTTTTTATATTAAGCTTTGAAATTTTCTAATATTATACTTTCCTTTACGTAGAGTTCAAGCTACGTAAAGTAAATAGCGTCGTTAAGGAAGATCTATATGTGTAATAATCTATTATACCTTTTTATAAGATATAAGCTTTATTTATTAACGTATATAAGTTCTCTTAAGGTTTTTGCTTTTCGTCTAGCTAGTTTACGTAGAATACGAATAATAGCTTTTATAATAACGTATATAAGACAAATTATCTTAAGTACTAATTTAATCTAGTTTTTACTAATATTAATACTTTCGTTACAATTAAATAAAAGTTTTATATTTTACTATTTAAAATATCTTAAGCGTCGGTACTAGGTTTAGATTTAATCTTAATAGCTAATTTTAGTAACTAGTTTAGTAGACTATTATATTAGAGATAGTAGCTTTTAAATACTAAAGTGAAAAAGTTTATTATTAAAAGTTATAAAAGTAAATATTTTACTTTTTTCATCGTAAAGTATTATACTAGTTTTATCGAGTTTAGATACTACGTTTCTTTTTAACGTAAAGCTTAATAAGGAAATAAAGTTAAAATATACTTATAACGTATAAGCTACGTTAGTTAAAGTTAATATAGTAATAGTATTGTTTTATACTATTATTAGTTCGACAGTCTTTCTTTTTTAAATATTTAGTTGAGATTAACTATTTACTATATCGGCTACTATAGCTATTTGAAAGAGTATAAAGTTTATAAACTATCGTAAGTCGTTAGTAATTAATATATTAGTAGTTAAGTTTAATAACTACGTATTCTAACTAAGTATATATATATAATCTTAGTATAAGCTAAGAACTTTTTAAAATATATTTTTAGTATTAAACTATAACTTTATTTTATAATAAATCGTAGTATTTAAGTATTTGTAAAATTATAAGATAAAAGTAGATGCGATAAAAGGAATTTACCTTCTTTAATATTAACGCTAATGTTATTCTTAACTCTTAGCTCTATTATTCTACTAAGTATAGATATTTAGAAAGAGTTAGAAAATATCGTAGATATTAGTAAAAGAGTAGTAAATCTTAACGTATTATTTATCTTTATATTATTCTCGAAGGACTACGTATCGATTATAGTAGTAGTAGTAATCTTCTTAATATAAAGCTTCTTAAAGCCTTTAGGCTAAAGCTTTAAGTATTTCTTTTAGTAGTAATCTTCGCTATACTTTTCTAACAATAGTCCGTATAAGTATTATAAATATAATAGTAATAAATACTACTATATTACTAATACTATTATACTATAATATATATAATAGTTAAATATTATACTAAAAGGTCTTAGAACTTATTCTAAAGGCTTAAAAACCTATCTCCGATTTAGTCGAAGCTAAAAGCTTAATTCTAACGATTAGAAATCTAAAAGGAAGAAAATTGCTACTAGCGTGCAAAATTTCACTACTAGTACGAAAAACTCTACTAGTACAGAAAACACGTTTTACTAGCGTATAAAATTCTACTAGTATGGAAAATACGTTTTACTAGCGTAAAAAACTCTTACTAGTGGAAAAACTCTTCCTACTAGTGCGGAAGGAATTTTCTAATTCCTGCGAATAGAATTTTTGAAGATTACAAATCTAGCTACTTAGAATTTTATATATACGGATCGAATTTGTCAAACGTAGAAAATAGATATAGCACTATAAGCACTTACAATATACTACTATTACTACTCTCTACCTACTATATATTTTTATACTTAGTTTTTACACTTCCTAAAATACTTATGCGTAATCTTTAACCTTTTAAGCGATACTTAGTACGAAATAGTATACTAATAATCTTTAATACTAATAACTTAAAGATATACTTTTTAAACGAAATTTATATATATATTTTACTATAAAATACCTTAGACGAAATGAAATATATTAGTTAACTTAAAAGTAATATTAGTAAAAAAAGAATAGTTATCGACATCGATTATTACGTCGTTAATTATACGATTTACTATTTTATAAAGATACTTTAAAATAAAACTTTAAAATTACTTTACCTTTTACTTATACCTTTAAAGACTTAGTAATATATTATTATAAACTTTGAAAATATACCGAAAGGCTAAATAAGTTATAGTAATATCTTAGTTATTATCGATAGTTTTTTTAAGTATTATTATAATATCTTTTATATTAAAACGATTATTATAAAAGAAACTACTATATTATACTACGAGAAAAGACTATATCAAAAGTTTAGTTTATTAAAGATAATTATAAACGATAAAAGCCTTTAATTCGTAGTAGACTTTATAAATAAAGTATTACTAATCTTTAATTTTTAATAAAAGTTACTATTATTAATATATTCTAAAATAGTAAAATAAGCCGAAATTATAAATTCGTATATTAAGTTAAAGCTAAAGTTATATATTAATTACATTTAAGAGAATTAGTTAACGAAACTCTTAGTAATAGAATATATTTAAAACTCGTTCTTATACGATATTCTAAAGCTATTATTTTACGAAATCTTTTTCGGTTTCTTTATATTTTATATATAAGATTAAGAGAAGCGTTTTATTTTCTATAGCGGAGAGTTAATTACTAAGGAACGCCTTTTTCGTAAGAATACTTCATAGGGTTAGGGTTATTTAACTTATATATATTTTACTTATTAAACTCGATAGAATCGTTTCATAAATTAAGAGTTTAAGAAAGACTTTTAATTCGACGACGGTTTATAAGTATTCTTTGAAGAATAGATTTTATTACTAGTTTATAATAAAGATAACTTATTCTTCAACTTTATATATACTTTTAAAGATACGAAATAACGCTTAAATTAAATATCTAAGGTTTTCGATACTTATTTAGACTTTTTGGAAAACTATTTTAAATAAAGATTAGAAGAAGAGCGAGCTAATACCTATTTAGCGAAGCTTTAATTTTACTTAAGAAATTATATTTAAGATATAGTAGTAGATCTTCTTTATATTAGGGATAAAATAGTAGCTTTTATAATATAATAAGCGTTTAAATTCTAAATTAGCTTCTATTATACCAAATATAGTAGAAGGAATAGTAGCGATTACTAAGAGGCGAAGTATATTTAAACCGAAAATACGTTTTAAAGATAAGAGATTAATTATAGTCGAAGTACTTATTAAAGCTCGATTTAAGGCCGAAGTACCTCTTTTATATCTTAAAGAAGATTCTTTATAAGTAACCTTATAAGATTTAATAGTAAGTAACGTATTTATTATTATTATAATAGTAAGAACTATTTTATTTTAAATTACTTAGAATTAACGAAGACTTAGTTTATTAGGAGAACTTAGTTTAAATTGTCGAAAAAATAAATACAATTTTAATTCTTAAAAGCTAAGATAAAGGAGTAAGTTTTACTACTTCGTCTACTATAACTTAAGTAAGTATAATATACTAATTTTATATTCTTATTTAAGTTTACGCTTATCGCGTATTCGAAACGTATATAGATTTTAATAACGGCGTTAAACTAGATTTGATAAGCATATAATTCGCTAAGGAGTATTACTTCTAATTAGTTAATATATTAGTTTTAATAATAAAGGTTACTAATCGTATAGCTATTACTACTTATAAGGTATAAGAGTCCTTATAGCGCAATGGTTATATGCTAGGTAGACTTCTCAATTACTCAAATTGAGAAGTGCTAGGTTCGATTCCTAGAAGGGCAAAAATTCTAAGGCTTTTCTCCGTAGAATTAACTCTCGTTGTAGGGATCGACGTAAAATTCCAACTAATACTATATCTCCTACTATAGCTCTTACTAAGATAAAGGTTACTATATCTAGCTAATAGGCTCTATTATACTTACTATAAGGTTTTTACTTATTATATAGTTTTCCCTTAATTAGATAATACTACTATAAATCTAAGGTTAGTATTACTTCCTATGTATCTAAGTATATAGAGAAAATAATAGTATATATATATAAGGTATAAGAAGTATTATTTACTTTTATATATTTACGAAGATTTGTAAAAAAGGTAATACGACTTTATATTAGTGTCGATTAAGACGTTCGATTAGAAAAGAGTTTAGTTTTATTATTTATAATTATTATAAAGGACCTTTGAATCTATTTATTAGTATAGTAAAGGCGGTAATAGTTTAAATATAATATTATTTCGTTTTAAGTTTTAATCGAATAAGGATTTTATTAGGTAGTTTGAAATTAAGCTAAGGTCTTTATAGTAGTCTTAGCCTTAGAACTTATATTATTTACTAATAAAGAAGAAGTAGTATTAGAAGTAGAACGTTTCTTCGCTATATTAAAAGAGTAGGAAGATATATTTAAAGTAAAGAGCGTATCTATTTTCCTTTAGTCGAAGGAGATCGATTATATTATTAATTTATTCGAAGGTAAATAATCTTCGTATAAGCTTATTTATCTTTTATCTTAAAGGGAGTTAGTAACATTATAGTAATATTTAGGCGAAAACTTATAGAGTAGGCGTATTTGTTTTTCTAAGTCTTTTATAAAGTCTCTTATTTTATTTATATTAAAGAAGAATAGTATACTTCGACTTTATATCAATTACCGTAGCTTTAATAAAGTTATAGTATAGAATTAATATTCGTTTTTATTAATTTTAGAAATCTTAGATTAAGTCTAAGGCTTTAAATATTTTACTAAGATTAATATTAAAGAGGTATATTATTATATTCGTATAAAAGAAGAAGATAAGTAGAAGATAGTATTTTGCATCTATTACGGTTACTACGAATATTTAGTTATACCTTTCAAATTAATTAATATTTTTACTATATTTTAAAACTATATTTATTTCTACTTATATAAGTTATTAGACGATTTTTATATTATCTATTTTAACGATATTTTAATTTACTTCGACGACTACGATTCGTATATAAAATATATTAAATAAGTCTTTAATTAGCTTTATAGTATTAAATTATTTACTAACTTAAGTAAATACTCTTTTTTTTAAGATTATATAGAATTCTGAAGATATATTATATTTAGTAGTAAAGTATTTATAAATCTTAAACAAATCGATATTATTATATCGTAGTTAAAGTTTATAAGTTATTACAAAGTATAATAGTTTTTAAGGTTTTATAATTTTTATCGTCGTTTTATTGAAAATTATTTTAAAGTAGTAACTTTATTAATATTTTTTATAAAGGGGAATTAGTAGAAGAAGAAGTTAAGATCAATAACGTTAAGAATAACTAAAAGAGAAACGTTTTAAGCCTTTAAGGCTACTTTCTAATAAGTTTTTTTTATTAAAATATTTCGATTTTTAACTTTATATCTATATCGAAATTAATATATCTTAATATACGATATTTAGGATTTTATTATAATTTAATAAAAAGAACGTTTAGTATCTAATAGTATTTTAGTCGAAGAAATTCTATAAAGTTAAAGTTAATTATAATACTTTAGATTAAAAGCTATTTACTATTATTAACGCTTAAGTATTAGAGATATCATTTAAAAAGTAGCTATTTTATAATTAAAGTATTCTTAAATTACTCTAATTTATAAACCTTTATAAAGTAAATTAAATTAAATAAAAGATAAGTTTAATAATATATATATTTAGCTTTTTTTAAATTTATAATTAAATATTATATAAGGAAATTGAACTCTACTAATATATTATTAAGATAGTTTAATTATAAGTAAAAGATATTATTTTAAGTTAAACTATTTATACTACTATAATAGAAAATATTAATAAAGAACGCTTAAGAATAAGATTTAGTACGTATTAGAGTCGAAAAGGAGTTAGAAAAGGATATATATTCCTTTAGCGATCTTAACTCTATATTTAAACTTCTAAATAGTAAATTTAAAGATATTTAAAATTACGAATAGAATAGGTAGAATTAGAACGTAAAGTTTGTATAAAAGTAATTTATCTTATAAGCTATAGTATTAGTTACTTATATCTTCGAATAAGTAATTCGAAAGGAGTTTACTAAGAATTTATATATTTTAATCCGAAAGTTATAGATATTCGATACTAATACGTAATAGATTAAGGCGAAGATATAATCGTCTAAGATTAAGAATACTTCTAAGCTTTAGTCGATTAATTTAGAAAGAATATTATAGTATAAAAGTCGATTATATATTCTAAGGTTAAAGTTATTCTATTAAAAGCTTCTAAAACTATACTACGATAATTCGTTAATAAGATACTTTAGTATTACTTATATTATAAAGTTATTATAATAGAAATTTTATAAGGTAAAACTTCGAATAGATATTCGTAAGTATATATAATAGTATAGTATCTACTAGAGAACGACGGCGAAGTAGTATAAGTTGTATAGCTAATTAGTTTCTTTTCTAAGAGTTATTAATAGACTTTATTACTAAGTTTAGGCTAATCTAATATTAAGGCTAGATCGTAAACGTAGGGCTAATTATCGTAGATCGATATACTAAGTATATTATTTTTTTAGCTACTTTAACTACTTTTACTTCGGCTAATTTTATAAAAGTCTTTTATAACGAAACAGAATTATAATTTAGTACCCTAAACGGTATTATATCGAATAAAGATTTAGTATTTACGAATTAGTTTTAGTTTAATTTATATTATTATAGTTATATTAAACGACGACTTTTAATAGTATTTTACTCTTAGATTAATAACTAAATAAAGTAGATAAATTATATTTTAAAGTACTACTTATATTCGTTTACTAACTTTTATTAGTTAATTTAAGCTATATTCTTAAAAACGGCGTAGTTCGTATATAATAACGTTTAGAATATTATAATTAGTATATCTTTTAGTAAAACGCTTATAAGTTATATATTAGAACTATGTATTTGGATTAAAGACGATTTTACTCGAAGGAGAGTATTAGTAGTAATAAATTATTTTAAGAAACTATAAGTTTTAAAGATAAACTTATAAGATTAGTAGCGTTAAACGATTATAAAGTAAATAGAATATTATAATAAGAAGTATATATCGATATAGTTTTTAAAAAGAAGTTTAGTAAGATTATTTACTAAGAACTTAAAGCTTAAAGTATTAAATAAAAAGTTAGTATTTAAATTTATAAAGCCTTTTTATATATTAGATATAATTAGAATATAAACGTATCGTCTTAGCTTATTTAAATAATATAGCCGTTTATATAATAAATTCTTAGTAAGCTTATTAGAGTTATAAACTATTTATAAAGGAAATTATTCTAAGGATTACTTATAGATATTAGAGTTAGAGGATAATAATCTTTAAATTATAAAAGAGGTTAAGAATAAGCGTTAAATCGATAACGAAATATATTTTTTAGTAAAGTAAGAAAATTAACTATCTAAGTATAATTAGTGAGTAAACGAAGCTGATATATAAGCTTTATTAGTAGTAGCTAAGTATAAAAAAGCTATTACTAAGATATTAAATTAAATACGATTTTTAGATATAAAATCTAATATTAAAGATACTTTAGTATTTAAAAAGAAGTAAAATCGACTTTAGAAGATTTAAAGCTATAAAATAATATATTCGATTAGGGTCGAAACTACCGTTAGATTAGGTATAATAGCTTTAAAGGTATAAAATAAAGATTCTTATTTATAAAGAAAGACTTTTATTTAAAAGAGAAATTACTAAAAATACTTAAATATTAAAAGTATTAGTATCGCTTAACCTTTAGATTACTTCTATAAGATATTTATTTTAAAAGTATAATAGATTTTATAGAAAATCTTTCTATACTTTTTACTACTACTTTTAATTATAAATATCGTAATTACTATTATCGTTTACCTTTGAATTATTAATAATAATTTTATATATTTAATTTTAAAACTATTTCTCTACTATTATAAAGATTATATATTTCGGATCCTTCTTTATTAGATTCGTAGTTATAACTTAGCTATTTATAGTTGTTTATAAGAGTAGACGCTTATTATAATATTAGTTATAACGCGCGAAAGCGTTTTATTTAATATCAAGTTAGTCTATTAATATTACGTATATATTAAGGTTACTTATTAAAGTAATAGTAGTATTACAGCTCTTTAGGTTCAAAATCTATTATACTTTGATATATTATATTTAGGCTACTATAAACGTATATAGTTAATAATAGTACGTAATATTAATCTAGTTATAATATAAGCGAAGAACGTAGTATTTATCGCAATAATTAACTTCTTATATACAAACGACTTATACGCTAGTTTAGTAAAAAGTATACTAATTATTAGTTATACTTAAAAGGACTTATAATATTTAATTAATTTAACTTATATTATTTACAAATTAGATATATAATAAGAGAGAAATTATTTACTTAATTATAATATTTTTTAATAGTATTAATAATACTCTAATAACTTATTACTTTAGTAGAAGTTAAAATATTTAAATATAAAAGATATATTTAGTAAGTTTAAATAAAGAGTCGAAAAAGTTGAAGCTTTTAAGTTATATTATAAGAAGCTTTAATATTAAGTATAATAAAAAAGTTAAGATTTAAACTTAATTTATTACGATATTAAAAACTTTAAAAATACTATAAGTAAATTACGTATTTTATATAACGTTAACTTTAATACTTTAAGTTTTTTTTAAAACGCTTAGTATAGTAGGAAAAAGTTACTTAAGAAGATTATAAAAATAACTTTTACTTAAATAATAATAAACTAGCTACTAATAACGTATAACTACGCTAATTAAGTCGCCGACGAAAGGTAATTTAATAAAGATAAAGATAAAGTCTAAATAATAAAATATTAGAAAAGAAATATCAACTTTAAAGTATATTTAATCTACTTTATAAAATTAATTAATAACTAAATATAGTTAGTGTTAGAAAAAAACGCGACAACTTCGTTTTACGGTAAAACTCGCCTTAAATACTCTACTACAATTTACTTAACTTAATAGCTACAATTATATATTTAATCTATAAGGTAGAGAATTAATCAGAGTTTAAGTCTATATTTTCCGTATACTTTTACGACATTCATAGCGTATAGTAAAAGGCTTTAAAGTTGACTTAAAATGTAAAAGTTAAGTTATAAGGGGTTATAGTAAGTTCATTTTCGACTTATAGCGTACTTGAATTTCGACCTCGTATTCGAGTCGCTGTAACTTTTACAAACTTCAATTAAATCTTCTAAGAGAATAAAGTATTAAAAGCGCTTGTTAAGTTTTATAAGTATAGCGAATGTAGTTTAATAAGTAATTCTAGAAAGTACTTTTTTCGTAGAGTATTTAAAGCGAGTTTTGCTATAAAATAACACTTTCGCGTTTTTATATAACACTTACTATATATACTAAGTTATAGTACATTAGTATATAATATAGTAAGATTAAAAATTTCTTTTTATATTATATACTAATTAACTTTAAAAGTATTTCTCTTTTACTTAGAAAGTAATTAGTCGTAAGTTTAATCTCTATTATATATAAGAAAGTTACGTAATTAAGTTAATTTATAATTGAATTTTATTTTATTTAAGTAAGAAAGTAATATTATAACTAGTAAGTTTTAGTAGATTTCTATTATATATATTAATCTTTTTTTTTCTATATACTTAAATATATAAGAAGTAACGCTAACTTTAGATTTATAACAATACTATTTAATTAAGAGAAAACCGTATAATAGGTAAAAACTTTATAATAAATATAGTAGAACTTATTAGCTAGACATAGTAACTTTTATCCCAGTAGGAGCTATAGTAGAAGCTATAGTATTAGTTAGAATTTTACATCGATCTCTACGACGAGAGTTAATTCCGCGGAAAAGCCTTAGAACTTTTACCCTTCTAAGAATCGAACCTAGTACCTTTCAATTTAAGTAATTAAGAAGTTTACCTAGCGCTATAACTATTACGCTATAAGGACTTTTAGTATATTTATAAAGTATAATTGATATATTATATTAGTAACTTACTAGTAGATTTCTAATATAACTTATATATACTTTACTTTATATATATACTAGTGTATAAGGTAAAGTATAAGCTACTATACTTACTTATATTTACATTTTACGTTCTATATACTTTATAATGTTCTTCTTTTATTTCTTTAACTTAGATATTATTATTCTTAACTACTAGTATTATAACTTTACTTCTTTCGTTATTATACTACTTATAATAAATCTTATTCCTTAAAAGTACTAATATATCTTTTGCTACGTATTACTACTTTATAAACGCTTATAATTACTATTTCCGAAGTTAAGCTTTTCTAAAGTATATATAAATAAGGTTAATAATAAACTTAACGTATATTTACTAGTAATTTTTAAAATTATCGTTAAGTTTTAAACTTATTTAATACTTTATAACTTTAACTTTAGTATACTTTAATACTTATTAATTAACTTTAAAGTTAAGACACATAAAAGTATACTACGTTATAAGTAATATAATCTTCTTCAAAGCTAAATAACCTTTATAGTCGTTTAGCTTCGATTAGTAATATAAGATACTATAAGGTAATTTTATAACTTATTTTCATTAACTATATTACTTCTTCTTTCTCTTAAAATCTTTTAACTAACGTTTTACTTTCTTATTATCTTTTAGTAATATTAACTACTAATTTTAACTATAGTTTAATCTTTTGAAATACCTTTTACTTTAAATAAACTTTTAAGAACTTATCTTTCTTTTTATCTTTACTTAAAATCTTCGTTATATCGAAGTCGAAGACTAAGTACTTAAGCTTAATAATAAGTTAAAGATAACTCTTCTTTATATCGAGTCGAATCTCTTCTTTAGTAATTTCGATATTTCTAGTAAAACTAGCGTTTTTACGACGTATAGCCGAATCCTTCCTAAATATACTACGCTTATAGATATACTTTAAAACTATAACTTAGTTATATTTTAAAACTGATATTAAGTAATAATATAAACCTTTCGATACTATAGTTAGATTAAGTAATAGTAGTAATAGTTTTTAGTAGTTTAGCTTAGCTAATAGTCGAACTATATTGTTCATAGGAAGTTTTTAATAGTTTAGCTTAGTTAATAATAGAATTATATCACTCGTAGTTATCTTTAAAAAAGATTTAGTTCTAAGGAATAGAAGAAGCTCTAAGTTCTCTAGTTGAAAGACGTATTATATATATCTTCTATTTTACTACTAAGGTACTTTTAGCGTAGAGTATTTTATTACAACGTTTTAGAGTTCGTATATCTGAAAGATTATAAGAAGGGAATACTAACGTAACTTTTAACGTAAGTTAAAGTTCGGCGTAGCTCTAAAGGGTCTAAGAGTTTAGACGAAGTATTATCTTTAGGATTAGAGTTAACGAATACGTAAGATACCCTAGTTACTTAAATAAGTATTATAATTACTAAGTTTTAGCGTTATACTTTTTCTCTTACCTTTTTTTTTAATACGAAGGATTATATATATATATATATATTAAAAAGTTAAGTTATTATATTATAAAAAGTTAATCTTTTTTCTTCTCTAGAAAAGAAAGTTTTTATTTAATAGTAAGTTACTAAAGATTAGCTAATATAAGTAGTTCTTTTATCGTAACTAATTTACTACTAAAATCGATATTATTTTAAATAAAGTTAATATATATATAAGTAATTTACGTCTTTATTTTATAAAGAGTTAATAATTCGTTATACGTAATAGTTTCTTTACATTTTAGTTTATTAGTTGTAAGTATATTGTATTCCGCTACTAATTTAGTAATTATACTAACGATACGTAATTAGATTAATTTATCTTTAACTTCGAATTCTATATTACTATAGCGAACCTTCGACGATTAAAGAAGCTAAGTTTTCGTCTTTCTAACTTTAATTTTACTATAAGCTTTATTATTTTATTAGTATAAACTTCGATTAATAAGTCGATTTACTTAATATACTATTATTATCGATCTTAGGGTTATTATTTTCTTTAATTTCTTCGTCGATATTTATTTCCTTTTCGTTAGAATCTTCGTTAGATTTATTAGATTTATTAGTTTCTTATTCTTCTTTACTTACTTTATCGCTACTAAGTTATAAGTCTTTAGTAATATTATAAATAGTTATAACTAAGTTAACTTCGTTTTCGTTAATTACGTTAAGTATTTTAATCGTTTTACTACTATATATTAAGTAATAATTCAAGTTAGTAAATACTATCTTAATATTACTAATTACGATTAATAAAAAGTTAAAAAGTTATAAGATAATTAAAAAATACTAAAGTTAATATTTTACTAAAAACGATTATATATATTATACTCTTATAATTATGTTTAATAAATTTCTACTACTTAATCGATAAGATTATTATCGTTTAATTTGTTAATAAATACGTTAATTATTTCGATAAATTCGTTTCTTTTATATTATATATTATCTTTAGTTATAAATCTTAGTTAATAGATAAAGTATTTAAATATAAGCGTTTTTAATCGTTATTAGATTTTATATTTAACGATTTTATTAATTTCTTAGTAATACTTAGCTTCGAATTTATCGACTATAGTAAGTTTTGAAAAATTTATCATTTTACGAAACTTATGTACGCTTTATTTTAATTTCTAGATTTATACTACTAAAATAATAAGATATACTCTTTAATAAGTAAAGAAATCGAGTTTAATTATTAGTAAGCTTTTCTTTTCTAAAACTTAAAAAAGCTTAGTTCGTTACTAAGAGTATTTAAGCTTTAGTTTTTCTAAAAGATAGTATCTTTTATCGAACTTTAAGTATACTTACTCTTCTTTATTAATATTTATTAAAGTATAGTATTTATCGTATCGTTCTTTAGCGATAATACTTACGATAGTTATTAACTTTATCGTCTTAACGTAGTATATTCGCCGAAGTATATTAATTAAACTATAATCTACGACTATTTCTAAGCTTTTAGTAATAATATTAAGTATTAAATATAACTTAAATTCGTAAATAAGTTCGTTTAAAGACTTATTAATATTATTAAAAAACGTATTATTTAAGTTATACTATAAAGTAAAGAATAAAACTAGCTAAGGATTTTTAAAGTTATTAAATAAAAAGTAATAAACTACGATTTTTACTATTTAGTCTTTTTATTTAAAAAGTTATTTATTTAAAAGTAATATATAATTAAGAAGAAAAGTTTATTATAAAAGTAGTTAAATAATATCTATTATATATTAAATATAAACTTTAAGTTTTAATTCGTAATAATTTACTAAAGTATACTTTAGTTTATTAAGAGTAATATTTAAGTAGCTATTCTACTTATTTTATTATTATATATATTATATATCTTTAAATTATTAACGATTTTTTATTAAATTTGTAATTTACTAATAAAGTATTTAATATTATTTTAAAGTTTAGTAACTTTATTTATATATAACTTACTTCGTTAACTTTAAGTAAATTAGTAATAAAATCGACTATAATTGTATAAAATAATACTAATAATATCTAAGTTAGTTATATTTACTTTATAAGTTTAAAATAAAGTATTTAATTCTTTTTATAAGTTTAGTACTATTAGATATAAATCTTAGCTTTATAAACGTTACAACGAAAAGTAAAATTTGTTAATTTATATAATATATAACTTATTTAAAGTAGTACTTAACGTTGTATATTTACTTTAATTCGTCTTATATATACTTTTATAAAATATAAAAACGTTTATCGTTAGTTTTATTTTTAAACTAAAAGAGTTTATCTTTATTAATATTAAAAAGTTTTAATATAATAAGCTTTTTACTACTTTCGATATCTGTAATATATTATTTTATAGTTTCGTATACTTTAACTAACTATACTTATTAGTCTTATAGTTAAATAAAATCTTATACTAAAATTAAAGTAAAATACGTATAAAAGTTATTATATAGTTAAAGTCTTTTATATTTATATCGATATCGTCGAACTTACTCGTATAAATAAATAATACTTTTTCCTTATCTATTTCTATAATAAGTAATCGGAATAAAGTATATAATATTATATTAATCTTATTTAAAATATAATAAATCGTAAAGTTAAATTAAAAGAAGTAAACTATATATTAATAAGCTTAATATTCGCTTTATTAAGGTTTATTATTCTTAATAAAGTATAAGTTATAATCCTTTTCGTAGTAGTATAATCGGTTAAGATATTAACTTTGTACTTAGTTAATTAAAATATTTTACGAAGTTTATAATATATTTATACTAAGATAGTAACTTTACTTTTCGTAGAACTATATCTCTTCTTTATATTAGTTATTATTTACGATAAAAATAAGATTAGCTTTAATTCTATTATAGCGATACTATAACTTAAGACTAATTTACTATTTTATTTTCTAACGAATTAAAAGACGAAAATGCTATAATTTTTAAAACTTACGTTAAACTTAATAAATAGTAGTTCTTAAGATAATTATACTATCTTCGAAGTCGATTTAATCGAATTTCGTAAAAGTATCGAAGTTATTAATAAACTCGACGTTAAACTTACTAATTACTCTTTAAATTATAAGAAAAAAAAGGTTTTCGTTAATAAAATTATAAAGTTTTTATATTATTTATAGTTTCGAAGAGCTTTTCTTAATTTATAAGTTCGAGTTTAATATAAAACTTAGTTAATTCGGTTAATAGTTAAACGAACTTTTCTTTCGTTGTAATATAGTATATTATCGAGTTTAGTAACTCGAATATAATATATATAATAAGTAAGAAATAAGTAATAAATCTAGCTACTACTTATTATACGTTATTATATATAGTATAATATATAAGATAATTTAAATAGATAAAAGTATAATAAATATTGTTATATATTAAAAAGTTAAGTTATTATATTATAAAAGGTTAATCTTTCTTCCTTTTTTTTTAAAAACAAAGCTTTTATTTAATAGTAATTCGCTAAAAACTAGCTAATACTAACGAATCTTCTATTGTAACTTATAATAATTACCCTTATTAACGCTACTAATTTACTTAGTTATTTTAACGCGTTTACTCTTATTATAACGAAATCGTTGTTTTAGTCGATTAATAGCTATACTATTATCGTTACTTATATAAAAGTTTAGAAGCTACGTTTTTTTATTAAACGACGATTTACTATACTTAATATACTTTTATATCGTTAAACGATAAAATATATAACTACTACTTTAATATAATTAGTAACGAATAAAGTAAAGTAATAAAAAGTAACTACTTTTATAACTTAATACTTATTACTTTATTAAGTTAAACGACTTTCGACTTATCGTTTTAGCTTTTTCTTCTTATATTAGAGAAAACTTATTAAAACTTAGTAATAAAAGAAGTAAAAGTAATACTTTCTTTTTATTATAAAGTCTTTAACTAATACTACTTTATCTTTTATTTAAATATCTTTTTATATAAAATATCTAAGTACTTTATTAGCTTTATTAAGTTAAATATATTAAAAGTACTACTACTTTAATAAAACATAATAATATTTTACTAATAGTAATAGTATTAGCTTAAACGTTAATTAATATTATACTAAGCTACTTTACTATTACTAAAGAAATTATAATTAAACTAAAGTTTCTCTTATATTTAAAAAGCTTAAAAGCGATAATACTTATAATCGTCGTCGAATACCTTTAGCTAAGATAATAGCTTATAATATAGTATTACTAAAGTTATTAATTTACTACTAGTTATATTAGTAAAAGTTACTATACTTAATATTAATATAATTATCGTTACAAGTACTATATATATTGTTATTAATTTACTAAAACTACGTTAACGTAAGTAAACTAGTCGTCGACTACTTACTACTATTAATATAACTTTTATTACAACTTAATATTTAATTTTAACTATTTTTATTATTATTAATATACTAAGTTCTTTTATAATTAATAGAAGCTTTAGTTTAAAACTTTAGCTTACTATGCTTTTATCTTATAAGTAAACTTTTATATTAAAGAAACTATATTAGATACTTATAACTTGAACGTTATAAAAACGTTTAAGTTTATTTATATTAAAAAGCTATAAAACGTTTTCTTTTAATAATTAATTTAAAGATATATAAAAAGGTTATACGCTTTTTATTTAAATACTTAATTCTAAATAAGTTTATCTTCGAATAAAGAAGAAAAAGAGAAAAAAGAAACTATATAGTAATATAGTAAAGTTTTATAAAAAAACTTTATAAAAGTTTACTAGTTACAATTAAGTAAGCGTAAGCGTATATACTCTTATATATATAGTTATATGTATATCGCTAAACTTAGTACTAAAGTCTAAGTTTTAACTTAAGCTTTAGCTTATTATAATAGTTATAAAAATGTAATAAAGTATATTTTATATTATAAAACTAAGTTATTTCAATTATAGTTTTTGTTAATTTTATAAGTTATATTATAGTTTATAATTAACTACACTATACTATATTATACTATATTATAAACTATATTATCGCCTTTAATATAACGTTAAAAGGCTAAAATTATATCTTTTATTATACGAAAAAATTATATCTTTTATTATACGAAAAAAAGAGCTAACGGTTATTTTCTAAAAGTATTTTACAACTAAATTTAACTAAATAGTAGCTTTTAATTATACTAAATTCCGATAATAGTTTTACTTAGCTTTTAATTTATTAATATAAATGTTAATACTTAACTAAGTTTTATATTATTTATCGTAATACGTATTTAACTATCTTTAATACTACTAATCTCAGCTAAGTTTTTATACTTTTTCTTTAAAAGCTTTTAAACTCGACTACTATAAACTTTAACTTCTTTATAACGCTTTTTATTAGTCTTTAGAACTAAATTAAAAGCTTTAAGGATCGAAGTTAACTAGTTTATATAACTTTATCGTAGAATTTATTTCGTATAGTCGTTTTCGAACGATATAGTAGCGAGTAAAGTCTTAGCCTTTTACGTAACCTTAGGAACTAGGATATAAGTAGTAATTTAAAGTATTATAAATGTACTAAGTAATAGAGATTAGCGAAGCTAAAACTAAGCTTATATACTTAGCTAGTAGTAGAAGTAGAATTATCTTACTATTAAATATATTCTACATTTACGTATAAATTTATCTTAATAGATATGTTATAATATTTTTAGAGTATTTAGCTAAGCGCTACGTAAGTAAAAGCGGCCTTTTTGGAGTATAATAGAATATATAGTTAGGTAAATACCTACACCTATTTTTGTATAGTAACCTTTATCTTAGCTTCGAAACCCTCGTATACGTAATCTTAGAACTCATTAATAGCTTCACCGAATGAGTTACAACCGTAAACTTTAAAATAGCCTATAGATTATAGCTACGTAAGCTCGCCACCTCGGAGGGGTACAAATACCCGTATACCGATTAATTCTACTACTTTTATTAATCGCTCGAACTAACTACTATAATCTAATCGATTAATTCAACTACCTCTGTTAACTAAGTCTAATCGATTATAAAGACTAAATCTAATAACTATAAAAACCGCTAATAAGTAGTACCTTTTACTAGTTATACCCGTTAAAGCTATTACGAAGCTAACCCTTCGATTAGAACTATAGCTACGATAAACTACTCTACTACGCGTAAAGTTAAGGTTCTTATCTCCGGATATAAGTAGAATTAGGTAACTCTCTAGATCTATCTCTTTAAGCTAGCCGAAGCGTTTAACGAGAAAGCTATCTTCGAATTATTAATTAAAGCGTTCGAAGCGATCGCTAACGATAATAGGAAACGAGTAAAAGAGATAAGCGAATATATAGCTAAGCTCAAAAGCTTAGTTAAGAAGGATTATACTAAGATAAATACTTTAAAGAGAAAGTATTATAAGAAAGCTATATAAAGGTTAGAAGACGTATTAGAACTAGAGAAGAAGAGTTAAAAGATTTACTTTTATTAGTACCGAGTCGAGGTTATCGTAGGAAGATATAGTCGATTCGGTCGGTATTTCTACTACTAGATATACTTAGTCTAGGAGGTTTATCTTTTACTAGTTGAATGTAAAGGAGAAGAAGCTATTAATTAGTTCTAAATCGTAATAATTGAATTAGTTCTATTTCTATAATAAATACTATAGTAGAAGATAGTAGTTTAATGTCGAACGCCTACGACGAATATATTATAATATAGTAGTAAGTAAGAGAAAAGTAGCAAAGAATCTATGTAAGTAAAGAGTATAAAGTAAAGTAAGTTAACTATATTATAACTTTTTACAAAGCTTAATCTTATAAGCTAGCTCTTTTTATATAAGTAAATAGAGTTCGTAGTATAACTTTTATTAGTAATACTATTAAAGAAGTTTAAAGTATTTATATAAATTAAAAGTTTAAGTAAACTTTAACTTTATTTTAAACTATATCGAATAAAAAGTTAAGTATTACGTTTCAAATTGTATTAAAAGTAGTAAATAAAAACTTAATAATAATAATAAAATACAAACTATATTATACTATACTATACTTTTTTAAAAACTACATTATATTATATTATAACATTTCTTAAACTATACTATACTATACTATACTATACTATA
>KV875130.1:0-26916 GCA_001879275.1 Coniochaeta ligniaria NRRL 30616 | reverse complement strand
CCACAAGTTCGATGCCACAAGTTCGATATTGCCACAAGTTTGATCTTGCCACAATACCCTTGCCACAAGATCATTGCTACAAGATCCTTGCTACAAGATCCTTGCCACAAGATCCTTGCCACAAGATCCAACTTGTGGTACGGTTCTTACGATAAGATTGAACTTGTGTTTACTTTCTCGATCATCACGGGGAGCAGATGGTGAGTTCCTTCCTCTACAGACCCTGCATAGGTTGCTCGCTGACTGCTGTTTCTCCCGCGTAGTATAGGGTCCGAGGCGCTTTCTCTTAGCGATGCGATATCAGTTCTGGGGCGTTAGAAGGATTTTGAACTTCTGCACGAGTTAGGTGGTGTGGCTTGGAGGGTTACCGACCGTGGTGTGGGCAGGTCATACTGGGCGCGACTGATGGTTCATGCTGTGGGTAGATGGTATGATTGGAACTGCGAGCTTGCACGATGATACGCGGATGCCCATCCGAGTGTGTTATCACGTGTTTGGGCATATCAACTGTCACCTGGCCAGAGCAATGAGACGCATAGGCCATTCATTCCCACCGTGGATGGAATGGCAAGCTAGCCCAGGTGTAGATTTCCGAACCTTCGGCTACTGCTCCCTCCCACACAAGCAACCTTGCAAGTGCGTGGTGCACAGGCGACCATCAGCCACAAGATCACCGCCTAAGCTCCCTGGCAGCCACTGCATCTTGGAACCACTCCCTCCGTTTGCGTTTAAGCATTCAGGCTGTTATTCCTTTGGCATTGACGTCCTTGCCACGGCCAGAGAGACTTGGTCACTTTCGTCCAAGCTTGACTTTGCTTCCTTGCAGGGTTACGGTCCTCCTTATCTCCATTTGGCGCACCATTGAAACTTACACCAACCCAGTGATACAGCAGCGACGCATCGTCGGTCTTTCCACGCGAGTTATACTTCCCTCCCTAGGAGGATTGTGAATATGTGTGTATTCTCGAACTATTGGCCACTGGCCACCTTTCCATGGTCGTCCGTGTCAGGTCGGCGATACCTTATGTGCTCAGGTAACGGTTTGATTGCCTACAACAGACGAAAGCCCGCTCTCTTCTGCCCAAAACGCACCCCTTCTTGTTGTTCACCACACACCGAGGGCACCACCCCCCTAACCAAAGATTGAACATCTCAGATCACGTCAAGGCCCATACCATCTGGTGCCCTTTGAGCTCCCGAGTTGAATGGTGATGTTCCTGAGTCCTGAATATTGTTCTTCCTCGAGATAAGAGGAGTCTGGCCTATACCAAGTATAGACGGAAGCAGTACAAGAATGAACTGTCCAACGGAAAACCTGAACACAACGTATCCTCATCCGGGTCCCTCCCTATATCAGTGCCAAATTGGAAGCCACCAAGTCACGTAGTTGGGAAGACTGAGACGCATCCTTCTTCTTCGGCGAGTTTGGTGCATGTCAGGTGCCAAGCGATCAAGGACTTGTTGCGTACGTCACGTGTAGCACTTAACTCCGGCCAGGACCTTCCAGCGATCGGGATGTTCCTGCTTAAACTCGCATATACGCGGCTTGTGCCATTTCACGTGGTCATTGGGGTCCTGTGTACGTCGGGCCTGAGCATATGTCACTTCCGGCTCCATTGCTACTTCCGGCTCGATTTCAACTTGCGGTTCTACGTTACACGTATTGCCTGACTTTCGTCTTTGGAGGAAACCTGGTCTTTCCCACGGTGAGGAAGTACGGAGCGAGGCAAGTGCGAAGCTGGAAAGAGAATGGCGCTAACGAAGTGCTGCATTTGCATTTTTTGTCAATCAATCATCCTAATCCCAAACAAGCAAACCCTTGAGACTCCAGATCTTGCTCGTGGTATTCTCACTACATTCATCTATTCAGCGTTCAGTTGCCCTCTTTTTTCAGCACTGCAGCCATCAAGATCACCTTGTACAAAGAAACCTCTCCTCAACTTCAGCTCTAATGCTGCGTTGATTGCCTGGAGATCATCCACCTTCCACGCCAGTTCGTCCTCCACGCCGGAAAAGTCCATCATTCGACCAACCCGACGTTGAATACCGCAGCTGCCACGCATTCCACCACCTCCAACCTTAAAGTTATCTCTCCTTTGAATGCAACCCCATCTCGGGTTAATCACATGGTATGGTTTTCTGAAGTTTGGTCCTTCGAAGGTTCAAGTAGCTAACATTCCTCCCAGAACGCGTCGTAGCTCAACCGCTGTTCTTGTTCGCGCTATATCGTCAAGTTCGTCGAATGCCGCAATAACAGCCACGGCAAGTTACATCTGAGCCGACCATGGGTGCCCCCCATTCAAGATCCAGCGGTTCGCTAGGTGAGGGCAACGGCCTGGCCTCCGAGAATGCAAGTCCCCGCTATTCGAAATCCAGCCGTCCGCCGGGTAGGGACGACGACGACGAGTTCGAGGATGAATCGGTCACTTCTTCTGTTCAAGCCAGCCCAATGCGTCGAAGTCTAAGGTCGGCGTCTAAGGTACGTCCTCGTCACTGCTACGCATCAACTGACCGCCTTGGCTGTCATACAACCATTTACCTGTTGGCTGAGTTTAAACCTCTTAGGCAACTGCTAACCCGTCCCTCAACAGAATACCAACATCCCGCCGATACAAACGACCAAGCTGCCGCCACCTTCTCAATAGGCGACTATGAGTTGGAGCTAGTCTCTACGTTGAAAGAGTTCAAGGACGCACACAGAGACTATCGGACTGGACGAGCTCTTAAGACTGCATGGAGGAAGCTTATCAGCAGCTATGCTACGAAGCCGGGAGCATTTAACTTTCCAAAGTTTGCCCTGACCCGGCTCACCCACGAAATGATTTCCGACTCTTTGGCGGTCGAGTTCGGCACTGAGGCTCTGTACAACATCTACGGTAGTTCCAAGCCCCGTCAGAGCCATCACCAGAGGCTGGCCAAGCTGCTTGATGTTCCAGATCCGCGAATGTTAGCGTTGTGGTTTGGAGCGGACCCGATCCAGACACCTACACTCGATACAATCAGAGACCTCGTGCACAGACTGGAGGCCAAGGAATCGGCGAACAGATTGGAACCGGCAGACTTCCTAGAGGAGGGGTACCCTCTACTCATCGAGACATGAGGAACCCGGGTTGGATATAACCCACATCTCGCCACGGACAGGCCAAGATTTGTCCTCGCAAGGAGGCCTTTTGGCCACTTAAAGGCAGAGAACCGGGCTAGGCTGTCGCCCAGGGACTTTGTCGGTTTACGGTCAAGCGGCAGAACTAAGGCTTCCACGTCACAGGGCCATATGGATACAGCATCGCCTGGTGGACAGGTTAAGGACGAGGAAGCCTTGCCTGATCGACAGCCTGAGGACGAGGAAGCCTTGCCTAATCGACAGCCTGAGAACGAGGAGGCCGTGCCAGATCTGGTGACACCGTCGCCCGCCGAAAGCACGATAGACCTTACATTCTCCTCGGTCTTTTCGGGCATCAGTGGCGCCAATGCCGACACCCAACTGACTTCGATGGTATCAATGACGCCTCTGGAGGCACCAAGCTACCTCGACACCATGACCAGCAAAAGGAACCGGGACATGGATCAGGAATCACCGACCAGGAAGAAGGTCAGAATAGAAGTGGGCAAGACAAAAGCTCTCAAGTTTGACGGACAAGATGCTCCTGTTGAGGATCCCACTACTGTTGCTGCGACAGATTCAACCTCTGCCGCGGAGACATTCACAGCGTCTTTACGCCCCCAGATGCCCAGCCATGCAGCACAACAACCGATGTCCCCAGCCGACAGCCAGCCACAACATGCAACGCCGGCATTGTCCTCGCTACATCTACACATCTCAGAGTTCACTGAGGTCAAAAGGCGGGCTGCACAGGTGCGCGCCAGCTTGATCGAGTGCCGCAACCTTTACCAGTGTCACCTGAACAATGCTGCGCCGACGAGAGAACGGATGGAAAACCAAGTCGTCCCTGTTTTCGAAGTGCTTTTGGACCGAACGGCCAACACCATTGAGCGGCTAGCGGGTGAGGTATGGGCCATCCCTGAGGAGATCAAGATGTACGAGTCTTCTATCATGCAGATCGAGAAGTCGCGATTTGTGAATCCTAGCCAAAATCTGGAAGCTTTGAGGGCCGATCTGGCCTGCCTCAAGCGTCAGTACGATAAATGCGAGGAACTCACGCTGAACCGTGAAACGGCCGACCAGTACAGGACACCGGATGTCAGGTCTCTGCTGAACGGTCTCCGCTATCAGGCAAGGGTGTACGTCGAGGCTATCAATCAGGTTGACGGTATTTTGTCTCTGTGATGGAAAGTGGTGGGTGTTAAGAAAGGGACACCACTGTTGTGTATGATGTACGTCGCGGTTATCGATCATGTTGAACGGCTTCTATCTCTTAGGCTGCTGTGATTGAAAGTGATGGGTGTTGAGAACGGAACACAACTGTTCTATATGATATACGTCGGGGCTGTTTTTCAGGTTGATTCGGTTTTATCTCTTGAGCTGGTGTGGTGGAACGTTATGGGTGTCGAGGACGGGATACGAGTATTGTGTATGCTACGATACGACGATGACGACAATACGAGCCGTGTCATGGAGGCCGACTTATCCATCTAATGCAATCCGTCCATCCCAGTTAACGCAAAGGCCTGTAACTTTGATAGCTGCCGGAGCCGCCTCTGCTCTCTCTCAAGTCGTACCGACGAGTTCACGTTTTCCGTCTGGCCCTATCACACCTGCCATTGAAGATTATGTATCTACACTCAGTCATCCCACGTTACTTTGTCATTGCCTCATCATCTCATCATCTATTGAGCAGCTTAACCAATAGCCCGACGCGAGGGAAACATGTCCGATCGTTATGTAGAAACCGCCATGATGAGTTCAGCACACACAATAATACCATACTAATCCACACGGTATCTACGGAAACAATAGCCTTGGAAAGACGTCTTCAGCACTTCGGGGCATTGAAAGTAGACGTTTCGGGCTAGGGAATGACAGGATGACCCTCGTGAAGATCTTTATGATGAATTTTCTCTCAAAGCCGGGATGCCCTGTCAACAGCTCGGTCACTGATAGCAACTGTCAATTTCCACTCACTCCGTACTTGTCAAGCTATACCGTAGCCCACCCATATCTTTCCTCATCAATGGACCCTCAGAAGTGTCCCTCATCCCGGAGGTCTGTTTTCCTTACCCTGACAGTTTCATCTTGCTACACTCACCAAACGTTCACAGTTTTTGTTTAGCTGACTTCCCGTTTATATATCTATCACGGCAATCACGCCTCGATCTCCAGTCCCCCAAGTAACAAGGGGTGAGTAAACAACGTCACATGACTTGCCCTTGAGCCCCTAATCCCCTGAGCCCCCGAGTCCAACATGAAAGCCTGTCTCTTCGTCGGGGAGACATCTCGTCTCAGAGCCCCTCACCGGCAAGAACCCGTCGGCGGCAAGAGTTGGTCATCCATGACAATCCAGCACTGCATCTTCGACGTTGTCGCCTCATTCTATCCACCCATCTCCCGAGCCTTGCTCGGGGGCTCGCAGTATATTGCTCAGAATCCTCGGAAACGTCATCAACACGTGTGTCCATATATCCTCCAGCCTCTGTAGATCATCGGCCGCCGGGCCGACGATATGAGCGGAGTTGAGCTCTGCGGCCGTGGTGTCTAGGATGATGATTGTGGGCGTCGGTATACCTTGGCGGCGTCGCTGCCAGAGCGGTATTTCTTGATTGTCAGTCTCCGCCAGGTCCCTAGACGGCCGTGCTTGTGGGCAGGTGGGAGCTGGCATTCTGTTGAGGTCCGAATGGCGGTGTATTTGAATGGGAGACTCTTGATTCGGCTTGTTGGAAGGGCACTGTGATGTGGTATTAGAGAGATCTTTGGGGGTGTATTTGTCACGATTGATTGGAGGATAGTTAAAAGTCCCATGTTTCTATTTGCAATCGGTGATGCTGTTGAGGGGGGTTCAGGCTTGCGTACCTATGTATTAGGATTCAGACGAACCTAACTCAAATATTGGAACTGTGTTCAATTAGGCGTTAGTATTGCGCTTAAACCGTGTACTTTAAGACAGTAATTTGAAAGGGAACCTTCAAAATTCTAGTTGCAAAAACGGGCCATCTCCTGACATATATCTAGTTCTGGAGGAAACAAAGGAAGTGTCTCGCCGTTTCGAACTTGCCCGCCTGAGTGTTTGCATCTCAACTCCAGTTACAAAGACTGCGAAAATTAAGTGCCGCTCTTATACCTTGGTGACTCGTTATTAATTCCAGGTCGTAACCTTCTTACTTTATCTTCTTCCACAAAGCCTTATAATTCCATAACATATCGAAAACTAACTAGTCTACAACAACGTTGACTAGTCTACACGTACGTAAAAGGTGAGAAGGAAACAAAGGTGTCTAGAAACGCCCGATTCTACCAGATTGCCTCCACGCACGAATAACACAAGACTGTGACCCAAAGTTTGCTAAAGCCGTAATGAACATGTGCTCGAGCATGGCAGTGTTCAGCCAGAGGAGAGCTGGAACGCAGTGGAACGGCTACCCTCAGCAGCATAAAGACTGACTGCCTTACAGAATCCGCGGCGTAGTCGCGTACGTCCGCTCATCTTGCTGGAAGGCAGTTTCGGCGGCTAAAAGCCTGGTGGTCCTTGGTTGGTAGCTGCCTGGTCGAGGTATTCGACGGGCACTGAGTGTATGTTGCGGGTTAAAGTGGCGAAGGTTCCTGCACGACAGTAAGACTGGTGTGTTAAAGGGAACACGACTTATCCGGTGAACTTATCTGGTGCCTGGACAACTATCGATAGAATGTTGGAGCGCATCGTTCCCATGTTAACATCTGCGGCTTGGTATGTCTCTTAGACGCTCCGATGGTGGAACGCAAAGTAGCGAACACAATGTTTTAGACGTCCTTAGGGTTAATGCATGTCTAGGGAACGAGTGGTGATCCGGTTGCATTGTATGTCGACACCGGCTGTCGTGATCCACGCCCTGGCCACGGCGTAGAAATCGCTGTTGCTCACGTCTTTCTGCCGGGGATAGGGTATCACCTTGATGTGCAGCACAGACCGCTATGAGTGTCGAGATCGGCCAGGACCTTCCTCGCGCTCTTGGCAGTGCTGGCCATCGACCCCAAGTCGATGAGGACGGCGTTCCAGTCTGGAGGTTCAGGTGTAGACAGACCCAGTGACCGGCAGACTTCGTGCCCGCTATAATGGAGAGACTGAGGACAATGACCGCTTAGTGTAGCCGCTGCCGTTGGGTCATAAAAGACGGAATGGGAACGCGGGGTCTTAGCTGTCTCTACACAGGCCGGCGCTGGGTGTCAATGCAAAAGCAGAGCAAAGTGGTTATGACGACGTTATTCAGCATGTTGTCCCCCTTAGTCCTGTCCAGGTCGTTTGGGGCAGGACTGGGAAGGGCGACTCGGCGAGGAGATTTGTGGTCACTGCGTCTTCCTCCTTGTCGGCTGGATTTGTGGAGGGCCCTTCGGTGAAGTATTGACAGTCTCCGTCTGTCTTGGGAGCTGGCTCTTTGTCTCATGGATATTCACCTCGTTATCGGCGACCAGGCCGCCAACCTGGAGATTGCCCTGGGTGTCAATCTAAGCCTCCAAGATCTCGCTTTCGGCCTGGCTTGCCATGGACCCGGTCCACCAAGAGTTGGATCCACGTAAGCAGATTCATTGAGACAAGCACCACATGGCAAGTCTCCTCCACCTCGTCTCCATCTTTAGCAACGGACGCCTGTCATACCTGCGGATGTCGTTCTAGGCCGCTTATTGTTGACCTTTTGTGTTTCCATGTCCTTCTCAGCTTAGCACTTCAAACTAGAAGGAGTGTCAGTTGCCTGCGCGGGTAGCGGTCAAGTGATGCCGGTCAAGATACAAAGATCAGACTGTTCTATCCTCCTTGTATTGCTTGCAGTGGAAAACGGATTGGCTGAAATGAGTACAGTCCTGGTCTCTGTAAAGAGCTGGATGCACCGTGACAATGCTGTCGGGCCCAGCGTCGTTATCCTGAAACGATGACAGGACTGATTCCTCTTCTGTATGTGTTTTATCCGTATCCTCTGAGGTTGTAACCTCAAGACCCAAGCGTGTTGCGGGAGATGGCAAGCATGTGATGTCTTGCTTTCAACACTGCTGCAAGGTTCCATCGCAATGCTAGGAATAGAGGTATTAGCGGTGGATTGCACTGAAGGATCATACGAGTATCGAAGCAAAGCAAAAGTATTGAAGCAGACTCGGAAACGGACGGCGATGGGACTGACGCGGTTGCTGAAAGGTCGGCGGCTTCTGAACTTTGCCAGCAGATGGTTTGTATTGCATAATCGGCCAATCTCGTGAGTCCGTATTAAGGCTCGACACCCTACCTAGACGTGTTTCGATGAGAAAAAGGTGTCTAGGGACGGCGACGATGGAAGGTGACAAAGATCGCCCTGAATCCACACTTGTCTAGAGACGCATATCTATGCTGATCTGAGGAGATAAGTGCCTGCTGATTCACCTTTGCTTGCACATCTGAAATAGAAACCTTAGTCTTTCCATACCTCGCTCAAACATCGCCAATCATGACGAGTACTTGTTCCATCAGATCTAATCTTGGTCCAAGAGCGGAGGGAAGCACGGTACGCTGTTCTTGTCAATAAAATCCCGCGACCGACATAGGGGCAGTGATGCAGCAAGCGGCTCTGGATCATGCCAGTTCCTACTATGACCCAACCTGGTGGTCCATAATGGGATTTAGCGGCAGAAGAGACCGGTGGTAGGGCCTGTTGAAGAGAAATGGGATGGTTTGGGTTGTAACACCTGAAGGAACCGATGGACGAAAGTATAGAAAGATGGTGAAAACATAACACTTGATTGAGGAAGCGAAGGAGGAGGCTACCGGAGAGAAGACTTCGGGGGGATTTCTGACGTCGTATGAGAGTGGCGGAGCAGGATCGAGGTGCGTCAGTGTTGGCGTGAAGAGCCGAAAAGACAGAAGTCTCTGGCAGTGCAGAAGCTCTGGTTTCAATGTCCTTAATCGGTGCTTGATATTTTCAGTGTGCCCAAGCTGTGGCTCATACCAAAATCCAAGGGATGACTACGGGATTTACCGGGGAGTCATGTTGATTCCATAGCTCTTTGGTTGATATGAATTAAATCACCATATCGACAGTAGTGTCATGCGCGAATCTCTGTCAAAGACAAGTAGCTGTACGGGTCAAGTACTGGTCAATGTTGACTCTTCTAGTCAGAACCGCATGTCAAGCAAGCTTCCGGTCATACACATGCTCTTCTGCAGGTCCCAGCCACTCCCTTGTCGTCTCTCAGTCTCATAGCCACATATTGTACCTCTGCCACCGACCATCGCATCTTTTCCTATGACTGAACACGATCGCTGTCATCTCAGCGGCCAACAGGAGCGTTCCCTGACTGCCGGGCAGAGAGTATTTGCGTCTGTAACAGGCAACAGTGTGGATGTCTGACCCAAGTCTACCTCACCCCTATGGTCCCACTCCTCAATCAGGTGGGCGTGGTCCTTCTGCAAGGTATATCGGGTCTCCCAAGTAGTCTCGGCGTAGCCGAGCCACAAGACCTGGTACCGTTTCTTGGCCTTGGGTTTCTCGGCGACAATCTTTGTAGGGATGTAAGCATTCTGGGGATCCAACTGATTCTCGCGTCCACCCTCGCACCGACTCCAGTAGGCTAGGACCATGGCTCGGCGGTCTTCCCACAGGTCTTTTTCGTGGCGCCACACGGTGGTTCCGTCGGCCAGGGTAACTCTTAGCCATGCCGAGACCGCGTCATTAGAGTGATCGGCGACGTGGGAGATGACTGAGACGACGTTGGAGTTCTCTGAAGGTTAAGGTGGTTAGTTCCGTACTCATGGGTGCAAACTCGGATAAGGCAAAAGAGGCGGAGAGATTTGATCGAGGGAGAGGGATGAGGAAAGGTTCAACGTGAAAACGGAGATGAGGCTGGTAGTCAATTGAGGAAGGAGGATCGAAACATCAGATAAAAAACTTGCCGCCTGTTTGGACCGGCACAGTTGCCGGAGGAATGTCACTGGCTGCCTTTCCCTTTGTCTTGGCGACAGAAGTAGGAGTCGGAGGTGCAGAAGAAGTGGCGGCATTCTGCTCATCGGCGGCATTCTGCTCATCGGAACCGCCTGAAGCTGGAGCGCCGCTGCGTTTAGCCACTTTGGCCGGAGTAGTGGGTGCCATTGTGACTTCCGCAAAATCTGCGCTGTCGCGGTTCTGTGTTCTGATGAAGGAGCTGTTGGTTGCCGCTGCAAAAGGCGTCGAAGATATCCTTCGTCTCGTCGAAAGTCAAGAGGAATTTGCGACTCGAAACCAGACGCGTTGGGGATCTTAATTTCTCGCGATCCGTTTGGCGAAAGCAAAGATGGGTTTGGTTCAGGGAGGGGTCTAAAGCGTGATTGTTTGGCTACATAGGTACATGGATTGCGCTAAGCCGGGTTTGGCATTTCTGGGCGAACTGCACCACCGCTCACCGCCTTTGGCATCTGCCGGTACAAAGGTGAATGCACAAATGAGAAACCAAAGAACACTGTTGCATTCTAGAATACTGGCTGTCATGGTGGCAGCAAGTGCGACGGACCGAGTTAGCGGAAACGGGTGTGAATGCGACCCCAATCTGCCAGAGGATTAGGGTCAGGGTTAATGAAGTAGGGGAGAAAAGAAAGCAACTGACTCAAAGTCTCTGCAGCTTCCTCAGGCCGAATGCTATCCGTACAGCATTCGCATTATCAAAGCTTCTTCGCTGAGCAAAAGAAGAGCCGATACTTCCATGTGCCAAACCAATTTCTAAGATTCCTAGTCGGTCGAACCGCCCCAGGGCGTAGAGAAGCTCCTACTCCAACCAGAGCAACAAGAGTCGCCCATCACCAACATGCCATATGGGCAACGCAGAGATAAGATGAGTCGAAACGCTGCCCGGTCCTCAGCTACGGGGTATGACGACTGCTCCTGGAGTTCCCACTGCTTAACCGACCCGTTCAGTCTGTCTACCTCGGCCTGGGACTTGTGTCATAGGTGGAGTGTGCTCATGAAGGGAACAATCTCGGGCATCACACTCGCCCAAAAGGACAGATGAGTAAAGCCAGAAAAGTAAAGCCGGATGAGGTCCTGAACCTGTACCGAAGGAGGGGACGGTGGGAGAGGCGAAGCATGCAGTCACTCATGGTAACAGGCACCAGGAGGTTACCAGGATCATGAAGAGGGTGTACAGATAATAGACCTTTTGCGCAAACGATTTGAACAAAGAACAAGACGGCATTAAGTATTCCAAGATTATCCATTTTCTCCCAACATGGTGTTCTCGCGCCATCAAGGGCTTAATACAGTCTTATGCTGGTACATATCGTCCCTTGAAATATGACATCTCCCGCGACCATGGACTCGGTGATAGTCCTTCCGCCGAATGCCAGCTCACCTCAGCCCAAGTCCTTGTGCCGACACTTGAAGACGAAAGCTTGACCCAAGGAAGAAATACAAACCCAAACACCTCCAATGTAAGGCAAAAGCAACAGAGGCAGAACTCAACAGATCCAAGCAAACAAGCAGGTTTTCGTAACCATGGGCAAGCAAAAAGGGCAAAGAGAGAACCAAAAAGCTAAACACCGAAACGACCACAACAAACATGAATCAGAAGTCCAGCAGGTCCATAATATCATCCAATCCCGAAAGCAACAGAACCCCCGCAACGAAGCCAAACCAGACAACAGCCCAGTTTCGAGGCAAGAAAATGAGAGGCAAGCCAACAACTGCAAACAGGATGACGACAGCAACTGGGTTACTGTCCATCTGGCGTAAAGCACTCATCTCCGCCTCCGTCATCCGGACTTCCAAGTCCGAGACCTTGTCCAAGACCCTGTCCATGAGCACCAGGGTATCCTGAATAACATCGGCAATTCTCTCCAAAGAGCGGCCCTGGCGCTCTATCGCGGCGGTGACACGGTCGAGAGCGGGGCTGATGGTCCGGATCTGCCATTCCATGTGTTGAAGCTTAGTCTCGACCCCCCTATTGTGTGTGATGGGGCGGAAGTTCATGGCTCTCGTGTACCCGGAGGCCGTACCACTAGGGGAAGTGTCTTGGGTGAGAGCTGGCAAGGGGCGGCCAGGGTGGAATTGGCTCTGCTGTTGAATGTTCTGTTCATGCGGTGATTCTGCCTCTCCTTGTGCCATACACGTGCCGGCGGAATGATGCGCGGACGGGTATAATGGATGTCGCACGGCGGGACCGGGAGAGCACGACAGGGAGGACAGGTGAGACTGCGTCTTGTGGCTTTGTGGCGTCGGCGTCGTACCCTGCACCGTGTCTTCTACGCGAGGCGCAGTTAGGGTTTGTCTTTGGAGTGTCGCTCGTTGCGTCGGACCAGGACACGATGCGCTATGCTGGCGGGCTCGATGGCATCCGTTAATTGAGCAGGGCGAATGGTGGAGGGCGCATTTTTGGGTCGCAGTGAGTTTGGTCTCAGAGGAGGAAGGGGTGGAGGCTCGCGGTCGTCGGGTTGGCACTTGTCGACCTGCTTGCATGGAGTGGATGGTAGGTGGGCAGCGGCAACGTGGGGGGGTCCTGTGGCTCCGGTGATAGTGACGCCGGAGGACGGTTTGCCAGGCAGGCCGGTACCGTATTTGCCGTATTCCGTCTCATGGTAAGGGATTCCGAGATGGGTTCTGTAGGCCCTGCCATCGCCGAAGAAGTCGTATTCTTCCACACCCGCTGTGGCGGTCGTTGAGGTGACTGACAGTCGGACCCCATCACTGCGCAGCGAAAAAGAGTCGGTGCTGGCGAGACTTCTCAGATCACGCGCCCGTCTACGCGGCAAGGCTCTAGACGCTTGCCAAGATCTGATGCGATGGAACACCGACTGGAATGATGTATTGAACCTGCGCCAGACTGTCGTGGAGACAGGGGAGGTAGCCAATGAAGTGTAGCCGCTGGACGATGCTGAGGAAGGGCGGCTATGTGGGTGGCGAGGCTCGTGATTGTTGTCGATGAGGGATCGAACCTGCCGGTCGCGATCGATGGAGCATTTGATGTTGCGACTTGGCAAGGTTGGTGTTATAACCCGATCTCCTCCCTTGCGGTTGCGATGGGTGGTGAAAGGTAGGCGCATCGTGCTGGCCAGCCGGAGAGGAATCTTTGCAAGCCTATTGAACGAAAGTGGCTTCATTGCGAGTGGTACTTCGCATCTGCAAAGGATCCTGATGTGTTTGGACTGTCGAGAGGCCGTGAGGTCGTGGGAGAGTCAGTACTTATGCCACGTCGTAAGCACCCACGATAGAAGCACCATGACCGAACATAGAGAACCACGAATATTCCAGAAGATCCGACTCATTGCCAGTTGCGAATCCGTTGAGCATTGGGACATGCAGTATATATGATGTGGTCCGCTTCAGAGTGAGACGGTTTGATGTCAACGGTGGCATGGTAAAGCCGCATTATACCGCACGGTCTCATACGTCGGATGTGAGACATGCTGCCTGCGACGTTGATAAGGGCGTAAGTTGTGAGAGAAAGCATTTCGTTTTGCGCATACATGTTCTTGTTGATCGAACAGCAGCTTGCCGCATCTCGCAAAGCTCGTCGCCTGACAAGCGTTGGCATGCCGACGTGTGCGTTGGTAGTAATGCGAACTGCTGTTCAGTGCCTTGGATAAGGCCAGGAAACTTCTGCAGAAGCGTGTGAACAACTGTTCGGGGTGTTTTCCGTTGGCAAAGAGAGCGTTGTGTCGCCGGAGCTTTTGAAGCTGGAGGTCTTAGCCTGAACCTGGCGGCGAGCGGTGAAGCTGGCGCTGCAGCAATGCATGTTCTAGGTCAAGACACGCACTTGTCAGCCAACCGAAGTGAAGTGAAACCGGCGGTGTGGCCAGAAGAATGACGGAAAATAGGTACCTAGGTTCCGTCAACTTGTTGCCTGTCAAGTCTCAGAAATGCTGACCCATAAGGTTCAGATTGCGGGTTAATTGCTGTCAAAGTGCAGTTCTTTTGCGACGAACAGGTTCTTTGGCCGTACGGAACGGATTTGGTTGGTCTTCACATATCCAACTGCAAGCATCGGGTTTTCACACCTTCACCGCTGTTTCGGTCTGATGTATTCGTAGTGTACTCTCAATATCACCGAAAGCAGAGCAGTTCATGCAGGCGACCTAGGTGACCACCAGCCATGACATCATTGGTTCGGGCCAGGGTATTCGGCAGATGTGCAATACAGGGCAATTCCGCAAGTTAACCCAGCTGGGTTTAGTGCAGGATTAGGGCCGCGAATAATGAAAGGCACGAATGCTGTCTTTAAGTGACAGCGACGCAAGCAGCGAAAGCGTTTCAATTTACGTGCTCAATTGATCTATGACTTATCCCGTACTTGTCTATCAACGACAGCAGTTTCAGCTTTTTCACTTATGTTGTGCTGGTTCCATCGAACTGCAAAGTGAACCAAGTTGGTTTGGTGGGTAGACATTGCCCCGCACTAAAATGCGTCTTCGTCCGGGCGACCTGCCAGGGTACAGTGGCGGAAAGGTGGGGCAGTGGGTAGAGTGTGGCAGAACCCTAGGAACTGTAGCTGGGACTCTGAGACTAGTTCTACCGCCTAACACCACAAGAGCGCTGAGTTAGGGTTAAACCGCATCCACGCAAAAATGAAAGTGACATTTCCCATCAACCGATCCATCTCATTCTGCACCCTATCAACTTCCCCCATGCCTCTCTCGATCTTTCGGCAAGGCTCATCCGCCTCCCTCCTCGCCAGCTCAAGCCTCTCCTTGGCACGTTCGACGGCCGCAGAATTACCATCGCAAATGATCTTCAGCCGCTCCATCATCTTCGTCTTAGCCTGGCCGGGCGTGACCATCTGCTCCTGCACCTCCTCCTCGTCACCACCACCAGAACCCCATGCAGCATCATCCACGCCTATGTTAAAGCCTGACGCGACCGTAATGAAGCAGACCTGACCGACGCTTGGGGCGGCAGAGGGTCGTTCCCAGCGGCACAGTTCCTCGGACACTCGGCCCCGACCAACAGGGTCCATCAACTCAATGGACAGCATCTCAGCTACCTCAAAACAATCACCGAGATTGCCGCGGGCAACGACGTCGTTCTTCCCAGCTTTTACCGATCCGGCGGCGTGCTGTACGATGCCATGGTCGCGGCAAGCGATAAGGTTCTCCCGGCCTGGACGTCCAAGACGACCAAGTGTGCGTTGGATCTGATGTACAAGCGGTTGGAGGGTAGTCCTGCTGCAGGAGATGTAGTGACAGAGGGGAATCATCGTGATCGCTCTGAAGCTACGCTATCTGGCAACGTCGATGTCAACATGACCGGCGCAGATGGCCGAAAAAATCGGACATTGCGGGTTCCTCTGCATACTCCCAGTATGATGCTGAGATGGCCGACAATCAGCAGACTACTGATACGCCACTTACCGAGAAGAATGCCACCGACAAGGCTACTACCGACAAAGAAGTACCGCCGGATCCGCGGATATTGTCGGCGGCTACTTAGCCTACATTTGAGCCGCTTGTGCCCCGGCTCGCAAACGCACTGTCGGCTACGAGACAGTCGACGGTGGCCGGCCCATGCATACCTATGGCCGTCAACCCGGCAGTTGCTGGGATGCCTGATAGTCGGCAGGTTACTAATACGCCAGTCACCGGCAATATCACCACGGGCAAGATCACCACGGACAAGATCACCACGGACAAGATCACCACGGACAAGATCACCACTGCCAAGCACACCACGGACAAGCACACCACGGACAAGAGCACCGCCGACAAGAACATTACCAACAACAGAACACTTATGGATCCGCGGATGGTGTCAGCCACCACTCAAACTGCCATACAGTCGTTTCTGACCCAGCTTACAAACACAGTACCACCCACGGAACAGATAACGGTAGCCACCCTATGGCCAGTCATTGCCACGCGCATCAACATGGTAGGTCCAACAGATGTGTCGAGGCGGATAGACACCCCAAGCAGTCAGCTCCCACCAACCTGGCAGACTCCAGCTCCAGCTCACGCCCGCGTAAGCACACCTCCCCCCATCGCCGTACCGCATTGCTAACTCGTCCCCTCCTCACAGCAATCACCTTCACCCTCCAATCCCAACACGACCATCACATCCGTCGCCGAGGCAATGGAACGTCTTCTCGACCTCGAGGAGTACTACTTCGGCCCACGGCATCGGAAACCGGCGACGACCTGTACGATATAATCGGCGATCTCAGCGCGGAAAGAGAGGCTCATATCGTCTGCATAGGACAGGCGCAGGGGGAACTTCGCGTCGCCAAAGACAACATTGCCAGAGCTGAGCAGCTCCTGGGCGAGCTGTAGCTCGTCTTCCGGCAGAACACGGCTATGTGGAAGAACCTGTCGCGAATGTTGTCCTCTGCAGCAGCAGGTTTGGAGCTTCGACGACGCGATGATCTAGACGGTGATGATGGCGTGGTTGAAGCTGAAGGATGACGGGACGGCCGGGTCAGCCGCTTGTCCGGTGAGCGAGTGTCTTCGGTGGCCGAGGGAGTCTCTTATGCTGCCAGGTAGCTGCTTGGCTTCAATGCAACAACCATCTACAATGCATTATTCTCGTATAGTTCCCTGCAGGGCTGAAAAATATGCCTTGTCGAACTCCTGGTAGGGTTTTGTTAGCATATTAAGTTCCAAGGGCTTTCAAACTAGGACAAACCCCCTGACGGTCAGAGGGCATGGATGTCATCTCAGAAGGGTTTTGCAAGTCGTGGCCTGGATGCCTTGCCTCGAGGCAAGGAGACGTACGAGGCTGTGCATAGTATCCCGCTGGATGATTACAGGACTTGCACGCTGGCGGCAGACTCGATGACATTCTCTCTATAAGAACGGGCATCCCCAGGGCTTTTCTCTGTCTATCATTCTGTCATTTCATACGCCTGCCATCAAGCCTTACTTATCTCTTCCCACTCTGCATTATTTTCAGAATGAATTCGGCCGTACAACAATACCTGATCCAACGTTGCTCTCGCCAAAACATTATCGCTCTCCGAGGTAGTTACTAAGAAGTCATTCATCGATGAGGAAGATCTTGCGACTACGATCCTAGAGAACCCCCGCGCCTCTTCACCTGCCCAAAATGCCAGTTGCGGGCGTGGAACTAAAAGGAAGCTGGAATATGTTAGATCAACGAGTATGTGGTAGTATTTTCAAGGCTTGTGATATTGGTTAACAATCTTATTTCAGACAAACCTCAGAGGGACGAGATGACATGGGAACGATTTCAGCATCATGAGTTAGGGCCACTCAAGATCATAGCTGCGTATCGGGACAAATTTCTTATTCGCTTTCACCATTCAGAACATTCTCACGTCATGTGGATGAGCAGCAAAGACCTGAAAGAACGGGCAGTTGATAGTTTAAGTAATAGCTCCCGATTCTTTTTAGTGGAACATGTGCGCGTGGAGACATATGAAGGCGAGGAGGTGTGAGGAGACCGAGAGCAAGGAGAATGAGCGACTTCCAGGCGAGGATATAGGGTGATGGGTAGGTAGGCTGCCGTATATATGTGCATGGAGCAGGGGATAGGGGCTCCGCCGCGATACCTCTTTATGTCTCTGATGTCTTCCTTTGATCAGTGTAAGAGGTCTCTGACCTCCTACTCTGAGAAGGTTCTAGCTTGACCGTTTGGTGAGCTATGATCGGCTGCAAACATACCATCCGTCAAAGACCGGTACATGATGAAACGAAGGCATGACTACAGTGACCGGAGCTAAAACGGCATCATCGAGTGAGAGGCTTTTGCACAAAGGGGTGCAGTTGTCATGAACCTGGCTGGACAGGAGAGGGCAGAGCACCATAATCATTGCGTCACTTTGGCAAGGGGCGGCGAATCGATGCTTGCAGTCCTGTGATGTAGTCAACCCATTTTAGTCTAGACCCCCTGGGCATGATCGACCTACGAAGGGTCGAGACGTTTTCGGTCGTCATGCACAGGTCGAGATTGACACTTCCATTCCCCCAGACAGGTTTGAGTCTGCCTTATCTAGACAAGCATGCCCAATCATGCCCAGCCATCGCACGATATATGACAGCTTAGATCCAGTCAACCCCCGGCTCATATGCGGAACCTTTCGAAATACAGCAAGGCAGCCTTGCAACTCCCCTCCAGTCTTTAGCACCTTTCATCCTACATGTCGGAATCAGCCTCGCCTGCATGTGGCGTGTCCGTAAGCACCGAAACAACAGGTGGGCAGCCATGGCGTCCGGCTACCATAGCACCGCATAACTTCCATCGCAAGCCCGATCATGATGAGGAACTCAGGGGCCATGATCAGATTGCCTGAGCACTGGCTTTTTACGCGCGGCATCCTCAGAGTAGGTTATTTTTAGACACGCAAGGTCTCCAGGCAGGTCGTTATTGAAGTCCAACACGCGTGTCTAAGTATCTTATGCCAGGCTCCCGAGATCGAACCTTGCATCCATACGTTACCATCGACACGGTGAAACCCGAGAGGCCTCTATGGAGCTTTTGCTTGTGCACGCGGAAATGAGATCATTTGGAACCATCAGCGAATCAGTGATTAAGCGTGCTCTGTCAGTGCTTCGTATAAGACTATAAAGCTGCCCAGAAATCTTGCAGCCTCTACGTACTCTGTTCAACTTACTCACACATTTAAATTCGCTCCTAACATGTTAGCGACCTACCTTTTCATGCTCCGGCGCCAGGGTGAGGCCGGACATTTGCTCCCGACAGGCCGAAAAACATCCTGGTAGGCGACGGTACAGTCGCTGGTGCGGAGGGTAACGAGGTCCTTGACTGCGGCGATCCATTCTGGACTTCAAGGCCAGGCTCGTAAGCCCATGATACCAGCAAGGCGGCGGCGGGCTGGGTGCAACACGTGGCAGATACGGTTGAAATAGCCATATCTCCAGTCGGACTGTTCATAGTTCTTGTTACGGCCCAGGTGGCCTGTGCCCAGGATGGTGGATTACTATTGGGTGCAGCCCACTAGTGTAGCCACTAGTGCGCTGGCACTTTACGGGCCTGCGGCACGTAGGCACGTGACCTTGCACCTTCCTGTATTTATCCCACTGCGAGGCGCGCCTCCGGCACCTTCTCTCTTTTATTTCTGCACCTAGAATTCTAAGCTCTGGTTTTGAGTCTTGCCCACGCCTTCCGCAGGGCAAATATCACTGCCGTGACAGTTCTCCGGAAGTTCGTACACTAGCTTCTGGTGTCCTTGGTACTCATCTAGCACCTTCTTCTCGAGATGTAGGCGCTGAGCGTATAGGTTCATCCGTCGCGGTTTAAGTTTTGAGATACCTTCTTCCGTATGCGTCGGTTCGAGCTCAAGACAAAGCTTCTCGATTTTCTCTTCAAGCGTGGTATATTCTTCGCTCTTCTTCAGCTCTTCTTTAGTTCTGGCCGGGAGCGTATGAGATATACCAGGGTTTCTCCTCATCGTTGTGGAAAGAAAGTCATCTGCGAGGTCGGTCCGGCGTTATATATGTAGAAAGCTTGCTGTACCGTCGATGTTAGATACGTTGGAAAGATAATGGCCGAAAAGGATATTTGTATTGTGTTGCGAGGCGAATTTTATCACTTGGCCTAGAGAATTACCGCCATCTAGGATCAAGTTAGTAATAGAAAGGTTATGTTATAAGCTTATGGGGATAGACGATGGCACTATTAGCTGTTATTAGGGCAATACGACGTGCGTTGTGTAGGCCGAAAGAGGTAAGAAAACCCGCCCGCGACGCCTAAGAGGAGGCCTGATCCCCCTATGATTGGGGTGATCTCGGCTGCGTGTTGGAGACATTTGAGGCTTTAGAGGGCCAGGATCTTGACGACGTCACCGGCTTTGGCGAGGATTTTGGTCTTGTCGGAGACTACCGAGGAAATACCGATTCGTTCTTTTTTGCATCTACCTATTCCATGATCCTGAACTTAGAGTTACGTAGTAGCCTAACCACTAGAACCTGCTCTGTAGTTATATAGTCCGCGAACGCGTGTGAAGAGATGATACTTGCTAGCTAATGTAACATCAGCTGCGTATAGAGAGGCGGTGGAAGGCTATCGGGTTCCGTTATCTGTTCGGCAAAGGGATGTTCTAGCCTGATAACGATTAGTCGCACTCTAAGAGTGGAGGCATAGAGATTTCCCGTTACATATTGATATTCGTGCGTAGCTTTACAAATTTCCCTCTTGGACTTCAGCTTGAACTCCGACTTCTCGTCTTTCTATGATAGGATGTAGACAAGATCCTGCTAAGGGGTCAGTCAATATCCGCAGTGTTATACGGCCGCACATTGACCTTGTACAAGGCTTGGCAAACCTCCGCTAGTCTCGCTGAGGTAAAGCAGTATATGTGTTCAACAAGTTGCCATTGTCAACACGATACCCGCTATTGTTAACACGATACCCGCCATTGTCAACACGATACCCGCCATTGTCAACACGATACCCGCCATTGTTAACACGATACCCGCCATTGTCAACACGATACCCTTCATGCTTGTAATGATGGAAGTCATTGTCCCAAAGACGCTCCATCATATAAACGTAATTCTCGTGGGTCAGGTAAGTCTTTTCTTCTTTCGTTGTTTCCCGCCTCTTGCACTTCACCAGCCCGATCTTGTCGGCCAGCTCGCCTTCAGTGAAATTGAGCACATCAGCCACAGTGTCAGGCAGGGCCTAAGATCGGGTAGGAAGGGTGGGCTGTACTCACATGGGCCATAGACAACCTAATATCCTTAGGTACCTCCCGAAGCGTCCATCTCGATGCGCGACAGAACCGGCGCATTACGCATCGGACGCTCCCGGTGGACGGTGCTTTAGGCCTGAGGCCGGATCTGCGCTTACCCCTGGTCTTCATGGTGCACCCGAGGAACTCCACGAATAGCTTCATATCTTGCATGCGGTCTGTTCTTGCACCAGGGACGTTGCGGTGTGCCTATAACGGGTCAGAACATCGTCTTCAGCAATCATCAAAATATACGTACGCCGTCCAGACTCGAAGCTGTCGCCGGTACTGGTCTTTGGTGGCATCATCTAACGGCCTGTGAGATGGATTATTATTATTATTGAGTTGTTGGCCACCACTTCCGACACGGTTTGGAACGTAATACCCAACGTCCAATTCGACATAGTTCAAAATAGAGTTAAGGTTTACCTGAAATCCTAATTCATACAAATACCTTAAACCCCCTCATATACGTGTATTAATATGTGACTCGACGCGTGTATCCCCCCTAGCCCCTATTTACCCTCTATCAACATTGTCTTCTATTGGTTCTCTACTAATTCGGCGGGCCTGTGAACCTTTCGGCGATCTATGGAAAACTCTTCTTCTCCTTCTTGTAGGAGCGTAAGAGTTGCTTATGCCGGGTTGGCCAACGGCTGCGTAGGCCATTTTGTGTTATATTCTTCCCCGGCTTCTTCTAACCGGAGGAGCTGAGGTCGCTTTCGGTGTTTTCGAGGTTATTATTAGCTGAATCCTCACTAGAATCAAGTTCATCGATCTCAACCTGGGGCTCCGTTAGAGATGCTCTTAAACCGACTAAACTAAGTATAAAACTCGGGACGTCCGAGGTAGGCTATGTTTCGATGATAGAAAGGCTAGCCCGTATCATAATGAAGGCTAATTGATTAGGTGAAAAGCTGGCGTCTCGGTCTTTAAGAATGGTACAAAGTCGAGTTTCAAAATTTGCAGATGGCGTCGTACTTAGTAGTGAGCCGGTGGAAGCACTTTTACAACGACCTTCTCTCGGGATACCGGATCCTCGACTATTATAGTGTTTAGACTAGGTCGGATGCTGCTTAGTAGGCAATACTCTCCGCTTTATAGCCTAGTAGTCCTCGCGATTATTGCTCGTATCTGAGCGTTGACGCTTCGCCCGCCGGGAGTTAGTAAGGCTGGTTGGTTTATTAGGACTCTCGTAGCGGTGAAAGTATACCTTCTTAAAACACCAACGTGATGTGTGTCCTCCTACCGCCTTAGGGGAAGGGCTAGTATAATTAGATGAGACCCTAGTAGGTATTAGCTAGTGCTTTTCCCGACGCAACCTTCCCTTTAGCGAATGTCGAATAGTATTTATCCAACCGGCTAGGTTCCTTGTTTGATCTTGAGCTGCGAGATGAACATTGTATCCTAGGTTCAGTAGAGGCTAGAAGCTCCTAATCTCTTAAAGGACTACTATTCCGGCTTGTAAGATCGAGACCGTGGTCTGCATCGTAGCTAGTATCGTTGAGGTATATTGTATCTAAAGATGTACTTGAGATCTTAACCTCGCTAAGATTCGTTTGTTTGTTTAGGTTGTAGGTATTAGGCTAAGTACCCGATTCTCGGGGTAGACAGCAACATTCTAGGGTCGGGAATTTATCTGTTTAGACGGACTTAGTGTCATTGGCTGAGTAGTATCTGCGTCGTCCCTAGCCCGCCCGTGGGTATATGGT
Organism: Coniochaeta ligniaria NRRL 30616; assembly: GCA_001879275.1. Lineage (NCBI taxonomy): Eukaryota > Fungi > Ascomycota > Sordariomycetes > Coniochaetales > Coniochaetaceae > Coniochaeta > Coniochaeta ligniaria. Next base: position 4,491 of record KV875130.1, on the reverse strand, counting down.
CCCCGGGGACGGCCGTCGTATAGTTGCCGGTTATGTTGCGCGGCGCTGGTAAACTAGGTGCCTCGACATCTTATTCGTCTGTAACTAGATTAGTCTTAATACGTAGCCTCTAGAAAATGTACTACTCACCTTTGTGGAGGATACCTATCTCGCTCGCGCTTGCCGACGCGTGTCTTTGTTCCGTAGAGGCCGGATCCACTAGCAAATATTCTTGAAAGTTATCGGGAGAGCTAGGAGACTTAGCCAATAGCTTATGCCAACAGCTTATAGATGTCCGGAAAATCGGCATTGAAATCATCGATGCTAGTTAAGTCGGTCGGCCCGTCAATGAGACTATTGGGTCCGAATTAGTAGGAAGCGGCAGAGAGAAGCTTGTCTAAAACATATTGTCGGCACTCCATGTGCCGTGGCTGTCTTGAGTATGAGTATGAGAGGCACTAGTTCGTTGAGGTCTCTGCTTCTTTGGACGTTCGGCTAAGAGAGCGGGTTTTAGAATGGCAGGCTTATGTTTTCTCTTCGCCGAGTTGTGCGGGTCAAAGTGCTTGAATGTCAAAGTGGCCATTTTGAAGGTTATTGATGTCTAGACTGAGGAGTGAATGTAAAATGTAGTTAAGTAGAGGGCCATCTAGTTCTACGCGGGGGGAGACAGCTTCCTTATTTATGTCCCTCCTGCTCGTGGACGAAACTCGGAGGTCGCCTCTCACCCACAAGCAGTCTCTCGACGGGGGCAGATAACAATCGCACACTCCCTTAGCTAATCCTCAAGACCTGCGCTTCTCCACCGTAATTCGTAGAGGGAGTCACCGTTATAATAAGCTAAGGCTTAAGTTAAAACTTAGACTCTAGTACTAAGTTTAGCGACGTATATACAGCTGTACGTATAAAGGTACGTATACTTACGCTTACGTAATTATAGCTAGTAAGCTTTTGTAAAGTTTTCTTACGAAACTTTACTACGTTATTACGTAGCTTTTTTTTTTTTCCTTTTTCTTTTTTATTTAAAGATAAACTTATTTAAAGTTATATATTTAAATAAAAAGTATATAACTCTTTTATAAATATTAATTTTAATACTTTATTATTAGTATTTAGTTAAAATAATACTAGTTATATAATTAAAAATAATAGTTAAAAAAGTAATAAAATAAATATTAGTTTTTATAAACTTTTCTTTTTTATTGTAAACGTTTAACGTTAAACTACTATTCTTTACTATAGTATTTACTATAAAAACGAAACTAATTTAATTATTACGATTTAAAACTAATTAATAGTAGAAATATTAACTAAGCTAATTATACTTTTCTACAATAACTTCGACTCGGTACTAATAAAAGTAGATAATATTCTTAAGTATATTCTCTTTTTTCTCTTTGTTTCTATTCTTTAACCTTTTTTCTTTAGTTTTAATACGTCTTCTAACCTTTATATAGCTTCCTTATAATACTCCTTCTCTAAAGTATTTATCTTAGTATAATCCTTCTTAATGTCTTTGTAGCGTAATAGTTATAGCGTTAGGTAAACCTCTTAATTACCTAAATTGAGAGGTGCTAGGTTCGATTCCTAGAAGGGTAAAAATTCTAAAGGCTTTTTCTACGGAATTAACTCCTATCGTAAGGAATCGACGTAAAATTCCAACTAATATTGTAGCTCCTACTGTAGCTTATACTAGGATAAAGGTTACTATGTCTTAGCTAATAAGCTATATTGTGTTTACTATAAGGTTTTCATTTGTTGTATAGTTTTCTCTAATTAGATAGTACTATTATAAATCCGAAGTCGGCGTTACTTCCTATATATTTAAGTATATAGAGAAATAATAGTAATTATAAATAATTCTTCTTAACTAAGTTCTTAAGCTTAGCTACGTATTCGCTTATCTCTTTTACTCGCTTCTTATCGTCGCTAGTAATCGCTTCGAGCGCTTCGATTAATAGCTTAAACGTAGCTTTCTCGTTAAACGCTTTAACTAGCTTAGGAAAATAGATTTAAAAAGTTACTTAATTCTACTTATACTTAGAGACGAAGACTTTAACTTTACGCGTAGTAGAATAGTTTATCGTAGCTATAGTTTTAATTAAAAGGTTAGCTTCGCGATAGCTTTAACGAGTATAATTAGTAGAAGGTGTTACTTACTAGTAGTTTTTGTAGTTATTAGATTGTAAAGAGTTTTAAAGTTACTTAGCGTAGTCTTTGTAATTAGTTAAACTTAGTTAACGAAAATAGTTAAATTAATCGTATATAAACTAGTTTATAGTAGTTAGTTTAAGCGATTAATAAAAGTAGTAGAATTAATCGAAATAAAAAGACTTATATAAGAGACTTAACTAGTAAGTAAGTAAGTACGTAAGCATTTGTACCTTTTTGAAGTAGTAAGCTTACGTAGCTATAGTTTATAAGCTATTTTAAAGTTTATAATTATAACTCGTTCGGTAAAGTTATTAATAAGTTCTAAGTTTACGTATATAAAGTATAGTTTCGAAGTTAAGATAAAGGTTATTATACGAAAATAAGTATAAGTATCTACTTAATTATATATTCTATTATACTTTAAAAAGGCTACCTTTACTTACATAGTACTTAGCTAAATACTTTAAATAAACTTTTCTTTTCTTAAAGTAATAAGTTAAGTAATTTTATATATATTAGATATAAATATTATAATATTATACTTAGCTTTTTCTTTTAACTTAAAGTTTTAATAAAATAAGTAAGTAATAAGTTCTTCGAATTTTAAAATTCTTTCGTTTTTAATATATACTTCGAAAGTTAAGAAATTAATAAAGTTAACTTTTTATTTTAATATTTTACTAAAGTTATTACTTTATATATAAAAAGCTATAATATTAATACTTTTAATATAAGTTATATTATAAATTTAATTTATTAATTTTTAGTAATTAATAATTATAAAACTATATATTTTTATTTTTAAAAATAAAATTTAAAAATCTTAAATTATTATTTTTTATTATATATTAAAGTTTTTTTTATAAAAAAAGTAAAAGATTTTTTATTATTTTTAGTTAAAATTATAAATAAACTATTTAACTACTTTTTTAATTATTATTTAGAATATTTAGCTAAGCACTACGTAAGTAAAGGTAGCCTTTTTGGAATATAATAGAATACATAGTTAAGTAGATACCTACACCTATTTTCGTATAGTAACCTTTATCCTAGCTTCGAAACTACACCTCGCATACGTAAATCTAGAACTCATCAACAGCCTCACCGAACGAGTCACAACCGTAAACCTTAAAACAGCCTACATAGCTACGCAAGCTCGCCACCTCGGAGGGGTACAAATGCCTACATGCTTGCCTACTAGTTAAGTTTCCTACACAAGTCTTCCTATCTCTACATCTCTAAGCGATTAATTCCACTACTTTTATTAATCGCCCGAACCAACTACTACAAACCAGTATATATAAGACTTGCTACGCGATTAATTCAACTACCTTCGTTAATTACGTCTAACTAATTATAAAGACTACGCTAAGCAACTTTAGGACTCTTTACAATCTAACAACTACAAAAACCACTAGTAAGTAGTACCTTCGTCGAAGCTATCGCGAAACTAACCCTCCGATTAGAACCGTAGCCGCGATAGACTACTCTACTACTACCGCGCGCAAAGTTAAGGTCTTCGTCCCCGAACGTAAGTAGAATCGGGTGACTCTCTTAATCTACCTCTAAGCCGGCCGGAGCGTTTAACGAGAAGGCCGCCTTCGGGCTATTAATTACGGCCTTCGAAGAAATCGCTCGTAACGATAAGGAACAGCGGAAGGAGATAGGCGGATACGCGAGCCGGCTCCGTAGCCTAGTTAAAAAGGAGTATACCAAAATAAGTACCGCGGAGAAGGCGTACTATAAGAAGGCCGTATAGAAGTTAGAGGCTACGTTAGAGCCAAAGAGGAAGAGTTGAAGGACCTAAGAATATTATCTATACTACTACCTTTATTAGTACCGAGTCGAGATTATCGTAGGAAAGTGTAGTCGGCTTAGTTAGTATTTCTATTATTATTAATTAGTTTTAGATCGTAATAATTGAATTAGTTCCGTTTCTATAGTAAATGCTATAGTAAAGGTTAGTAGTTTAACGTCGAACTTTACGACGATTTTTAATTATTATATTAATAGTTTCTTAGATATTTTCTCTTATATATTAAAATTCGTTAAAACTTCGTAGTAATATACTTTTAAAATAGTTAATAAAACGATTAATTAAAATTATCTTCGTTATATTTAATATTAGTTAATATTTTATTATTTTATATTAGTAAAGATAAATAATAAGTAAAATATTAATAAAGATTAATATTAATATATTTATTTAATAAGTTTTTATCGAAATTAGTAATATTAAAGTTATTATAGCTAATAATACTAGTTGTAAAGCTAAGTAAAAAGCTAAGTATAAAGGTACTAAAGTTTTAATTACTTATTACTTAAGTAAACTACTATTACTTAAGTAAACTACTATTACTT
>KV875129.1:0-27573 GCA_001879275.1 Coniochaeta ligniaria NRRL 30616 | reverse complement strand
CTATAATAGATTTAATACCTATAGTTAATAATAGCCTTATTAATTAAAAAAGCTCCTTTTGTTCGACTAATTAAAGAGATTTCTAACTAATATAAGACTAGATTAAGATAGTAAGCGACTATAATCGAAGCTTTATAAAAGTCTTCTAAGTCGATCTTAACCGATTTCTTTTATAATATATAATAATTAATATAATAATTAATATAATAATTAGTAAATATTAACCTTAGATAGTAGCTAATTTATACTATATTTATACGAAATATATTATAATATAAACAAAGGATATATACCTAGTTTTAGCTTTAGTAAAGATTATACGCTATTTCCTAATATCCCTTATTTAAGATATATAATAGAAAATCCCTATATACTTTATAAGATAGAAAAATAATAATAGTAATATAGTAATTATATATAAGCTAACTTTTAAGGATCTAAATCGTAAGAAAAAGGCTAAGGGTATAAATAGTAAGGGAAGAAGTAAGACTATCCTAAAAGGTAAAACTCTCCTAAAATAGAAAGACTAGACTTTCGATATAATAAAGTTTAAGAATACGTAATACGCTACTTTAAATAATAATTAACGTTACTTTACTTATTATCTAGCTCTAATTATTATAATAATTATTATATTTATTTTTATAATACTTCTTTTATATATGTATTTTTATTTTACCTCTATTTACCCCTATTTTATTTATATTTTATATTCTATTCTAAAGTTAATATTATTTATTACTACCTTATAAGACGTTATATAATTACTATCTTAATTATTATATTAATTATTACCATAGTTAACTCGACTTTACCTTATATAACCTATAGGTACCCGTAGATACCCATAGTAACCCATAGGTTAGTGGGTTAGTTCTACCCATAGGTACCCATGGGTAATGTTTGGCTCTAGTAGCGAGGAAGCTAGCGAATGCCCAGCCACATCGAAATCGTCATCTTATTAGCTGGAGAGCTTTGTCGAGATGGATCACGCGGAGATAGTGATGGCGAGACGCGGTGTTCGCAGAGTTTTGAGCCACCAAGGCCTTGAGTGGCGCACCGGAAGCCCATGAAACAGAACGGCTAGGTCCACGTCCACGTCCCTGTCCCTGAGACCGCGACGTGTTATGGCGCTCACGGTTAGCACCTCTGAATCCACCACGGCCGGTGTTGGTGGTGGCACGGACACGATCGATGGAAGCAGCGGGAGGAGTGTCCAAGGTGAGCCTTCCTGTCGCTCATAATCTCACCCTGGTGCTTGCGTTACGATATGGGCAGACCCTGTAACAGGCCGAGGGAGTCCTGCGTGTCCTTGTCGAGCGGAGTCTCGTCCTTGTACTTGCAACCCTTCTGGGTGAAGGCGACGCCATCGTGGATCCACCTATCACAGGAGATCTTCAGTTTCTTCTGCGCCTCTGGGGCGGGGGAGGACGCGATGATTACGTCGATGCTTCATTATATCCGTCAGACAGCCCATCTTCGAGTCAATCTAGGTAACAGACTCATCGAGGTAATGGATTGTCCAGAGGTCGACTCTAGGCTTCTCGGGCGTAGATGGCGAGTCGATGTGCCCGTGGGTGGGCCAGACCTTGCTTGTCTGGCGGGCCGCTTTGGCTTGGAGAGCTTGGTGGCTGATCTGTGGGTTCGTTGGACATCTTTCTTGGGTTTCTTGATGGATATCGAGGTCTTGCTCGCTGAGTTGATGGAGATCCAAGGCGGTGGGGTAAGAAATCGATGGAGAGACGAAATCGTACCAAAGACTCGTCAAGGTGTTGAGCATTCGATGGAGCTCTTGATAAAATAAGGCTTGGGTTCTTCTGCATCTGGGTCCTGGTTCCACTCTTCGCTCCCGCTTTGGCGTAGTGACGAATGTCAAACGCAATGTCAGTCCCGGCGATCGTTCGATAGCGTATGTTGTGCGCGATCTCGATCCTAATGGCTTGCGAATGTCCTTCTTGAGGTCTCTAAAGGAGAGCCAAAGTAGCGTAATAATCGCAACTGCCACTTCTGAGCATATCCTCTCGTAGTAGACACAGCCGGTGATCTTCCTCTGAGCTTATTTAGCTGGGAGCAGCCGACTTTGGAGCTTATGATCTGGCAAGCTCGTCGTTGTGGTTCGTCGTAGTGTCTTGTGGAGGAGCTTCGCTCTCGACTGGGGTATCGACTTCATCCGAATCCCATTGGGATCTTGATGGTGTAGTGCCTTCTCTGGGGTCTCGAGTCGGCATCGGCTACCTTATAAGTATCAACACCTTCAAATTCGACTCTGAGTCGTCGGCTAAAAGGGACATTATACTATCGCACTACTCAATGAATATTAAAAGCCAATTAAAGACAAATAAAATAGAAGGAGAGACGAAGCAGGTGGGAGCTGACCATAAAACGAATTCGGACGGGCTTAAACAAAGAGGGTATGGGATTTGCTGCAATACACCCAATACAGAGAAGAGACATATCTCCGCAGCTTTGTAGGCATCTGCTACTTTCCGCCATATTTGTTTGAAGACCTGACCTCCATAAAGGAGATATTCACTTATGAACGACCCAAGGTAGGCGCCCGGCCAACGGGCGGTGTACCATCCATTTCTTGCTGTTTGGACTAGGACCCTGTGGCGGCCATCATTCCACTTGCTGTCTCCCTTTGTCGTCTTCCATTGTCACACTGCCTCGGCGCGACTGTCCGTACTCGCTTATTTGAATGGCTGAAGTCCTTCCCTCCGCGGTGTGCTGATGATGTCTATGACCGGGAAGAGGCTTGTCTGGCCTTGTCCTCAGCTCTGTCCGTCCGGGTTGTTGTGGGGTTGTTCACTCGGCATGAGTTCGAATCTGAAGTTGGCACTAGACGTTCTCTTCAACCCAGACCTTATTCAACAGTGGCTGTGGTGCGGGTGACGACTTGAGCCTTGCTTCAAACTCTGTCGTGGCTAGGTCTTGCAGTAGTGGCTTTCTCGTTTGCACCAATCTACGATAGGAAACTTGAGTTAGAAAGCTCTTAATTCGAGTTCAAGCGTATGGAATACGTACTCGTCGACGAGATGCCTGAACTTCGTACTAACCAGCGACGTCAGTCTGTCGCCACGAGTAGGTGCTCGGTCAAGCCAGATGCAGGTCGCTTGTAGCAGTCTAGCGACCAATGGTGACATCTGTCGAATTCGACAACATCGACGAACACCCTAGATACTCAATCAACGAAGACGTGGCAATGATGAAGTTGACGATGTGTAGCAGATGTGGGTGTATTGATCATTGTTGAGGATTGAAGCCCGATCGCCAGGTGGTTTCATCTCCACTTTTACGCGAAGTCAAGACAGTCGCTTATTTGTGCCTGCATAAGCCCAGGTTGCACAAAGAGGGGCCGGCACCGGTTCGGCCCGGGCCTCCCTGGTGGGCGGCATTGACCAGCAGCATGTGTGCCATGGTCGAAGCTTCCATGCTTGACTGTACATCCGCCTCGCTAAATGACGGATCGTTAGAACTGATCGAATTCCTAGCTTATTTTCTGATTGGTTGCATTTAACCGTTTTATTGTCCAATCCAGACACCAGACACAAGACACCAGACATGTGCCAATCATTCATGACCTGGGTACTGAAAGAATGTGCATTTGGCATAAGTTTTTTCTCTGACGTTCCGTCCACACACAGCCATTCGCCCAACACCGCGAATCATTCAATCAACCACAACACGCTCTCTCTGCTACCTCAACACTCCAATACTCGTCTGCTGACAACCGTCCTCTGACACTACCGTCTGTCCTTTCCATCCCGCCGTGATAGCGACGCTATTATCAATTCCGGGATAGTCTCTGTAAGGTAGGTACCAGCAATCTCACCAAAGACGAAGAGTAGTAGGCTTGGACAAGATCAGCTACCCAGGATTTATAATCTCGAAGCCCCGCCACCGCAAAGAAGCCGACACGACCATCCTCGTCCAAAATATTCTGCAACCGCACGAAGTTCCACCGCGGAGAAAGCAAAGACTGGTCGAAAATGGACGCTCAGGAGAAGGATGACACACCAGGATAATACACCACAGATGCAAAGCTAGATATTAGCACCGGCACAACCAACAGGCGTCGCTCCGCGCGCGATGATGTACGGTGTACCCGCAGACCAGTCGGCATACGACTCCTCTCCATCGCCCTTGGGTTGCGGACAACAACAACGGATTCGAAGCCATCGGTCCCAGGCTCCATTCCTGTCTTCGGGAGCTCGGTAAAGACTTCGGCTGGCGCGGCCGTCCCGTCGTCCTTCAGCTTCACCATCATCATCAGCTTACATCGTCGAAACACCAGACTACCGGCTACAGAGGAGAAGGGATTGGTCAAGAGGTTCGAGATCAACCTCCAATAGACGTTGCTGTACCGATATCACACGTCCTCCCTTGAAGATAGCGACTTCGTCGAGCACGACTGGGACGACCAGGTCATTCTTGGTGTTAGGCTGAAGCGGAGGCGCGACGCTGCTAAGGCGAGCAGGAAGAACCTGGCGTGGGAGATGGAGGGCCCGGCCTCTCTTCCTGACGACTGGCGGCCTGTCACAAAATGATGTAGGTAAGCACTGAGCTTGGTGTTGGGCTGGGAGGAAAGCTCTCGAAGGCAGGGGGTCGTCTCTGGGGTTCTGTATCCGCTGAAGATCAACCCCTGACACCGTTAGCGACCAAAGGCTGGGCACTAACCCTTGGGCACGATGCTTATAGGTTTCTCGGAGTGATTCCTCGAGCCGACGAAGGCTCTGAGGTACAGAGAAGAGGTTGGGGAGATGGTATCTGCTCCTAGTGAGAGATTAGCGAGTGGGAAAGTTATAGACTTTAACTGCATTCGTCTGCTGTCGATAAACAAGCCTCTCTCAAGGGGGCCGAGGGATAGACGGCAGAAGGAGAGGGGGGGTTTGAAGGTCCACTATCCTCGGGTTCAAGGTTCAAAGATGTCTTGGGGCGCTAAGAGTAGTTCATCATAGAAAGGTATTGCTTGGTGCGATCGAGCTTATCCAACACAGTATAGAGTAATTCCGAACGAGTATAGAGGTAAGGGAATATAGAGGGCATGGCGGTGATAGTAAGTAGTATTGTTTGGATATGCTACGAGATTTGGGCTGCAGTCTTATGAATTCTGGGGTTCAACGAGGCGTTGGGCACTAGAAGACCTTGACTTTTATTCTGTGCTTCCCTGTTTCATTTCCAAGCTCTAGTTGACAATGAATCTACACGTTTAATTTACAAAGGGTAGACAGTGTCACCACTGTTCCTTGCCGTCTGTTTTGGGACACATATTCACCGTAGTGACAGGACTATATATACTACTACTCGCATCTTACTGCATATCAGAGTACAAAACGAACACGATAGCTATGACCAGGACCTCTTGTTGATGTTCTTTGCACAAGTGTATCTCAAATGGTTCGACCAAACACATCTAAACCTAAGAGCTTTACGAGATGAAGCAACCGGCTTTACATCTGCGCGGACCTCTGATAAGACCGTAATCTCGGTACCTAGCACCGCCCCAAGCACGTCGTAGCCCAGCGAGAACAACCGTCGATCCAACAAACTCACGACCGCGAGCTACGGAAATGCCGCTAATACTGCAGCAAATACCTCGACCCTGCGGTGTCGGACGATGACAGAGTTCTCCAGAAATGCGGCTTGTGTTGATGTTATGTATTCTATCCTAGAATCCATGTGCCTCTCGTGTTGGGCCGACACGTCTTCTAACGACCCAAAAGTCATCCCAGAGACTAGCCAATATGCCAATGAACCCGGCTTTGTTTACCATATTGAGTATACCAAGCAGCGGAGGAGAAGACAGAGGACACAACAGTTGTTCGTTCGGCAGCCAGTTTGTCTTGCTCGTCGACGACGTCAATGGTCATATTCGCAGACGATATGACGAGGTTGATGCTGATACCCGTCATCTCGAGGTCAATAGAGACATAGGTGGCTGCAGCCATAGCTTCCGACACCTTCGGAAGCCATTTCCAGAAGTTCTCCGCCGTGATCTTCATATTGGGCAATGAAGAAGCGGGCAAGAGATGGTGAACACCCTTGGAGGGCGGTGGGGATCAAACCCTTGCCAGACCTAAGTACAAGGCAAAGAACAATGAGGACAGATTCTAAGAACTCGCGTTAATCTAAGCCAGAGTGGATGAGGAGGTTGAACGTACGGGGGTGGTACGCTGTCGGCATGATGAGTCTGAAGATAATGAATACCTGCTGGACTGAGGCTTCAGTTTGTGGCTCCTGGCTTGTTTACCTTTGATCAACTGGCTCTTAGAGTTGCGGGAGACCAAACTAAACGATTTGGAATCACATGAGCGACCAGAAGCTGTTTGCCGGCGTCAGGGCAGTCGGACTCGCCATGGAACATGGCTGGCCTAATGCGAGAGGTGACCGCAAATGTATGGCAAGTGGCCACTCAGCGCCATCTCTTGGGCACCAAGGGTCCAAGGTATCTTGCGACCGTGGATGCGTCGATAGTTGTGGAGACAAGTTGGTGGATGGAGAAGGAATACGACCTTGGGGGAGGGGAAAGGAAGTCGTCATCCTGTTCCTCCTTTCCTGACGATCGTCGTCGTCGTCGTCGGCGTGCTTCATCTTTGACTTCGGAACTTCGGACTCGGTCTTGACTTCGCCCTTGGACATCGGCATAGCCTCAGGCGCGGCCGCAGACTTAGCTCCGGCGTCGGCCTTGCTTTTCAGCTTGGGCTTGGCCTTGGTGCCCCTGTGGAGGACCAGAGCCTCTTTTTTTGCCACCGATAATGACGGCGACGAGGATAGCGGGTGCAAGGGGAACCAAGGTGGCAGACACTGTGCGAGAGGTTAGCGTGTCGTTTGAGAGACAGGCGTTGGACTGGAAAGGTCCAAAGAGCAGGTCGTACATCCCGGTCCCGCTGGCCTCTGTGTTGCTGCGAAGGATACGCAGTATGCAAGCCACGAGGGTCCCCTGCTCCAAGCATCCGATCTTCCCTGACCGCTCTTCAGAGTGGTACTTTGCGAGAGACTACCGGGACGGCATGGTACCATAACACCAATCCGAAGCAAAAGTGCTCGTCTTCCCCGTTGTCTTCCATTCTACTCGGCATGGCTTGTAGGAAGGTATCTTCACAAAGGGCCACGTCGGCGGGCTTGTCGATGGCATGATGTGAACACACCTAAGGGAGGACATGGGTTGTTACGCCGCATGTCTCACGGCTCAAGGCGCCGTCGCGACGTAAGACATCTAGTCATTCGGTACTACTTTGCAGTTAGAAAAATGATGCCGAGAGCGACGATAAACAATAAGGTGGCGCACGTACCCACCCGACTAGGACTCCCCACTGAAAATCACAGGTTGTTTCTGTCCATGTGCGATGGTGATTGAAAGAACATCGGCCATCTTGTTTGTCCTTGGACGACAGTAACAGGAGTGGCCAGCATCTTCCGATCTAGAGGACACTGCGAGAATTGTTAGTACCAGGGGAAGACGAAGAAACGCTCAGTCAGATCGTGGTCACCTACCATTGCTATTCCGACGAAATTCCTGTCCAGAATCGACACCAACCTTCTCGGTGTCCCGGCACGAGGCCAAGATGGCCGTGAAAATGAGGGTCCTCAGCGGCATACCTGCAAGAGACGCATTGGCTGAGAAACGACGCTTAGGTATCTCATAGGGGCAAAGACTCTAGGGACCATGTGGCAGTGAGGAGCGTCGCCTCACTGTTTGGGACAAGGGTGTATATCGAGTATAGAGGTCCTATCACCCCTGGATGTACTCCCTTCGCACCGCTAAATACAGCTGGCATCTCGAACTGGCATCTCAAACGTGGTAGCAGCACAAATGTGAACGACTGGACCGTGCGCCGACGACTTGTCGACTTCTCCAAAGCCACAAACCGCTTAAGAATTTGTAGCTGTCTCGGGGACAAGCTCTTTGTATTCTCGGACGAGTTGCTTCGCTAGGAGCTGAACCAACTGGCGATGGCGCATGTTAGCTTTGGGGCAGGCAGCCCAGACTCCACATATCGGTCTGGTCATAGCCGCCGGAGGGCTGTGTGGTCGTCGCTTGATCGGCTCGGAACAGAACAGCGACGCATGGAGACTGCCGCCATACTAGTATATTTTCGGCGTAAATACAAATACCGGTACGAGCAGTCATTGTCGAAAGATTGGTGCCACGGATCATCAGCGTGTAAGGAGAGGCTTTTGGAAATTCGAGGATCTAGCCGAGGTAGTTGTTTAGGCAATCTAAGAAATGATATTGTTAGTAAGATACGCTGTGGTAAACAATCTCAGAGTTACTTGTTGCAAGACAGCGGGAGAGGTTGGAAAGGAGTCAGAGAACAAGAGATCCAATGGGAAGTTTACATACCAGAGGCGTATATGCGCGATCAAGCAGCGCGACCGAGTTTGGTAGCTACTGATGAACCTAATATTGAGCAGATAGATTAGACCGATGATCTGGCGATAAGGTGGTTATATAATCAGCCTAATCGTGACTTTTGTCGCCTAGTTGCCGGTGTGGTTGTTGCCAAAAGGCCGGAAGCTACCAGGAATCCAGGATTGAAAGGCACTTGGATGATTAATGCAGCTCAAGTCGGAGGCTGGTTCAAGGCAAATGTTGGACCTGCCCACGTGATCGAGATTCTGCCAGGCGGTGAACCACTTGCCCTGCCAGGATTCAGTGAGTTGGGTGACGCTTATCTCAGATCTCGCCCGCAGCGAATCCTGACCAATCAAATGACACCACACGCACCACCTGCAAGCTGAGCCGCTGATATGAGCGCGCACCAAGGAAGGAACATGTCGTCCTTCATCTCGACACCTTCGCAGACGAACTGCCCACACCAGCGCAGTAAGTGCAATTCCGCGCCCGCTTGTACAGTTGCTAACATTGACACAGGGATTCCCGTATTCCAATGGTTGACTTCTTTTGTGGCGCGGCCTGTCCCGGGGTATATTCTGCGCTCACCCCTCGGCTACCATATGTGTGTCCACCAAGCCGTCACCTGCGCAGCAATGGCCAACACTTGCCAGCCTTACTCTGCGGGCTGGAGAGCAGTGAGATGATCCAACGGCACGAGGTGCAAGTGCAACAGGCCAGGAATCAAGGCTCACAGCTGGGCCGGTAGACACGTCTATTTTCGCCCACACCCTGGGCACCTGGAATCACTGCACCTGCCCACAAGAGAAATGCCCTCGGAGGTAGAGACTTGCCGGTTGACCCTCCGAGTTGGATTGCAAGTGGGTGCCGTGCAGGACTCTGGGCAGAATCTGGGGTCTTGACAAGCTCTTCAAATGCCGCTGTTTCGCCTACACCAGGGCACTTGCAACCACCACACCTATCCGCAAACCGCTTGGGCCCGGAGGTAGAGAATTACCAGGAGACCCTCCGAGCCAAGTTGTGGGCCGAGATCTGGGAGGGAGGTTGTTCTGCAAGGAGGCTCTTGATCGGACTGTTCAATACACCTAGCCCCAGAACCCAACCTAACAGCGAAGATATACGTCAATGATTACAAGAATACAGCCGTTTAAATCTCTAGTTTGAGGCCATCTTCAGGGTACATTTGGCTACGTTGTTAGTGCCGTACTTGTGAAACAATCAGTGAACGCATATCTTGCCTAGAGCGTCTCCATGTTCCTTGGTGGCCGCCCAGATCGGTGTCTCAGACGTCTTTCCAAGGCAACTCGGTCACCACAGGTGCCAAAAGTCACTACCAGCCGAGCCTTAGAAGGGACGTCTGAATCTGAGACCAGTTGACACCGTTGCTCAGAGTTGAGGGCTCGAAACAGGGCCATGATAAGGCTACAATACGATTTTCTTCCGCTCTCTTTGCCAAAGGCATTTCACAGGCATAGTCCTGTGGTAGTTACAACTTGGAATGCCTCATCTGAACCTAAGCTCTACCTTTCCCCTTCTGGCTTCTGGTAATCTGCCCAGCTTTTGGAACCATGAACGTCATGACTCACACCTACCCGGCGCTGCTATTGACGAGTCATGTGATGCTACAACTTGAAAGGTACGAAGGCAACCACGTTGGGATTCTTGCCCAACCCGTCAGAACTTGGGTTCCGCACCGAGGATCCCCACCATGTTTCTGCTTCTGAGATCTTAGCTCGGTGCGTCGTGTCTCTCGCGCTTGTCATCTGCCTAAGATGTGTATCCCGAAAGGCAAGAACTACACCACCCTCCCCAACGCTATGTCACGCATTCTACTTACTTCGACGTTCCCTAATAGCAAGATCGACGACGCCTTTTCGCGCTTGACTGCATCGACTTTCCCGTCATCGCCAAAGATTCTCGCGCCATCTTTGCTCTCTTCATCATAGATTACGTTTCCCGTGTCTTAGAACTCTAATTCACGTTCCCATAGCAGGTGTGGCGCCGCTTGGGAAGGAGCGTGGCCTGGGTGGAGTACACCTGCTATCATGACATTGCATCTGGCCTAGTCCTTCCTCGTCCTGCCAGTCTCCGGGGTCGACCCACCTGCATTATCATGGGGGTCTACTGCAGCAATGGAACGTCGTGTTAGGAGTTTCCAGGTGGTTTTACATCCTTTAGTACGTCCCCATCTCACTCTCCACCAACACAGCTCTCAGCTATCTTCTTATCTCATCGACTAACCGGCATGATAGCAAGCCAAGTTCCAGCGTTCAACCAAACTGGGTAACGTCTTAGGTTACCGAGTCTGCAGCCAAGTTGGGACGGTAGCTCTTCATCCGTCTTATAAAGCAACATCCCATAGAGACAACATGGTCATTTAGCTCAGTGGAAGAGCGTCTGTTTAACATGTACCCTCAGAGGGTATGTATAGACATAGATGGTCGTAGGTTGGAACCCTGTAGCGACCACTATCCTTTTTCTTTTGGCGAAGCTCCCTAGCACAATCCTTTTCCAGACAATTCGCTGCTCTGCTTCGAGCTGTTCGAGATTTGCGACCACCGCTAACTCTCTATTGATCGACTTGGCCGT
This sequence comes from Coniochaeta ligniaria NRRL 30616, assembly GCA_001879275.1. Classification (NCBI taxonomy): domain Eukaryota; kingdom Fungi; phylum Ascomycota; class Sordariomycetes; order Coniochaetales; family Coniochaetaceae; genus Coniochaeta; species Coniochaeta ligniaria. The sequence continues at coordinate 16,628 of KV875129.1, read as the reverse complement.
CTTGGAATCTTCGTGTTCATCAAACACCACCCTGGCTTTCTCAGCAGACGCTGTGCCGCCATTGTCCCTCGTGCAGTCGCTTCACTAGACGTCCCCCCGGCACGTCCCTCTCGGTCTTTTGGCCAGACTTAATGGCCGGAATATAACCCTGGACACTGTTTCAGACACATCGACCCGGCAGACAGCTCGCCGCCCCGGAAAAGGTCCCCCGGGCCCCATCACCCACGTCGACCTCCTCCAAACTATACGGCTCTTGGCCCCAACTACGTCATCTTTTCGGTTTTCGAAACGGGCTAAGGGGTTTCGATCCGGCCTCACCCCAAACACCGACAGAGCCGCTGACGTAGAAGACGCCCCGTCGGAATAGGACGCGGTGATGGATAATGAATATCGGCGGTGGACAGCCGCCATCATCCCGGGGAGCCACACCAGCTCTGGCAGAAACTGTGTTCTCCTTATTCTCTTGCACCCGGCATCCTACAATAGTCCAACACCCCCATAACACACACACGCATACATACGTACCTCGATACCCTTATTCCAGTAAGACACCCCCATCACACTTCCTTCAAACGGCCCCAAGGCTTGTCAGCGCCTCCCAGTTGGAGGCCGATTGTATCATGGATAGCCAAGAGAGGCAAGTACGAGTACAAACTCCTTCCCCTAGCCGACATTCCTCCGCAAAAAATAGGAGAAGTCATACTTCCCGCGCAAGTAGTGCGCCTTCCTCTCGCGAAGCTTATTGGAACGGTGGCGGCGGGAAGAGGTCCGGACAGACTAGTCAGACGATCATTAAGCAGGACAGACAACGTGCTCAAGATCAAAAGCGGACCTACCCAGACGCGGACATCTCGGCTAGCGTAGCTGCTAGCGTAGCTGAAGTCCGAGATCCGAGCGCGGGACTCGTCGACGTTAACGAGATCGGCGGGTCTGGACAGAGCGAGGCCAGCGGCGTCTCCAACGGTGCGACGCGAACACCAGGGACGGGGAGTCGGAGCAGGTGGTGCGTGTCCTGGTCGGGTCGACAAAGAGCAAGAAGTTCAGCCGGAGGGCCGTGGTGGAACAGGCGCAGACCGCGGCACAGACGCCGGCTGCTCCCGCGTGTCGTTGGCGAGATAACCTTGGTCGGACGAATGGAGGTGCTGCTTCCGGGATGGTGACCTACGCGGTCAGAAGCCGGAACCACGCTTATATGGCGTTCGTGTTAGATTCGTCGCCCCAGGGCGCGCTCAATTCCACTCCGTGCCGATGACATTTGTCCCTTCTGATGTTTGACGTCTCATATCATATAACACTAGTCGTCACGCAGGCTTGGTTAGCTGAAACAAGACTCTGTAGAGCTTGAACATAACCTCGCAAGGCATAGCATATTCGTAGCTATGAAGCGGACCGAGAAGAGAGCTGGTTTTATCAACCCTGAGACACTTCTGGAAGGACGGATGCACCGCTGCTGCAATAGTAGTATAGTTGGTCGACGATATGATACATCTGCGAAGCACGCTTGTAGACCAGCACATCCACCTCATAATCTTTCTTCACCACCACAAGCAACTCCAACGATCTTCTCGCAAACCACAACTACGCGGAAATAAAGGTAACGATCTCATCAATCAATCTATTTCTTTCTAAACCATGTCAACCTCCTCCGAGGCTCTCTCGATCTTCCGACAAGTATCATTAGCCGCCTCCCTCCTCGCCAGCTTAAGCCTCTCCCTCCCACGTCCGACCGCCGCAGAATTACCATCGCAAATGGTCTTCAGCCGCTCTATCATCTCTGTCTCAGCTGAGCCAGGAGGCACAAGGAACCCTCCTCCTCCTCCTCCTCCTGGTCACTACCAGCACCACTCGATGTGTAGTCTTCTTCGTCGCCGGGGGATGCCGTCAGGATGTCGCCTAGCCAAGCCGACTACGGTTGGCGAGAGTGGCTGGCATGTGGAAGCGGCTGTGTTTCCAGCTTGGAAGAATCGTCGGATGGGGTTCAGGACTAGGGAGGGATCGTGGTTCTTGGTGTCTTGTTTCTTAGCGGCTAAAGCTGGTAGCGGTAGTTAGTAAGGGAGCCATGACGCCATCACGAGCCGGAACCTCTGCGGAAGCCGTGCTTAGGTTGGAAGTTGCACCCACCTTATTGACTTAACACGCCGTTAGTCCATTGCCTTGTGATCTTTGTTTTGACTGTAGTAGATCGATGGATTCGGATTGAAGAGGTGACGCTCTTGTCTCGATGATAGAACTGTTAGGTAGGAGAAGAAAAGAATTCGGCTGCTCAGCAAATCACCAAACTCGGGATACCTCAACTGGTTTTTCTGTCGTCCCCGATATCATCGTGTCTTTCGCCACCTTGCGTGATGCTCAGACGTCGCTTCACGTGTTGAACATGGTGATTGATTGATCACAAGGGCTTGTCTGGTCGTCTCGTATACGATTGCGACTTTGCGTTGAGTTTAATGGGATAATAGTTAAAATCCTGCAGCTGTCGCAAGCTGAATGCTGCAAGCTGAAATGGCAATGTGAGTCGGGCCTGTGGCTGTGGTTTGTGGCTTGTGTGCTGGGGCAATTTGCGGCTCACCTCACATGCACACGGCTTAAATCTTGCGTTGCTGCATGCTAGCCCAAATAGGCTAAGGCAAGGTTCGTGTCCAGCTTTTGCCGCATAGGCAGTCACGTGACAGTGGAGCGACGCTTGGCTGTGGTGGAGCTGGGGTGACAGCTGCGACGCACTCCCAAATTGTGGTGGAGCAGCACATGTAGTCATGGGACTGGAGTGGAGCGACCTCTACAGTGGAGCAACACCTGCAATGGACCTCCCACAGCTGACTACTTGGACATTCAACCATGTGCGGCAGGGGCATATGTGGTAGGGTAGGCAGGCAAATGCGTAGCAGGCATAAGCGATGTAGGGAAGATGACGGACTTTGACCACCACAAGCATCTGTGGCAACACACGTCGGGGTGCAACTTAGCTGTATGCAGCTGCCATATCTTGTGATACGGGCAGACGGGAGGCCGTCGCAGCACCGATAAATGCATTGGGCCCACAATTAGAAAATCGATCGGAAACTCGATCAGACCCAGACATGGATGCATCTATCCGGCTATCGATTGTTGGTCAACCACCACAAGTTCCTCCTTACTCTGCCATCACGCGTCAATACCATCCTGTCCGTGCCCAGGTCACACTCAATGTAAGTGACTTCCATCGGAAATTGAGTCGCTCTTTACCCAATTCCATCCTCTGATTATAGAATCACTTAAGTCATCTCAAGCGTGCTCGCCTAATTCCATTGCGTACTCGCCTTTCGCTGCCACCCAAGTCGCCTTTCTCCTTTTCTGTTCGTGTCTCCTGCCGACTATGGGTCTATTTGCCTTTCCAGGGTAGAGTTTTCGCTGCGCCGACTCTCTCTTCGCTATGTCGTACATATCTTGATCACTTCGACCAAAGACCGCCGACATGACCGACCTTCGGCGCATCTGCATCGGCTTTCCAAGTAACTACTCCCCGTGCATGCTTTCCATCCATCCGTAAGTCGGACACTTTCTTCTGCTCTGCTTTAGATTGCATCTTATTCCATTTTAAGCTAACCGGCGTGTGCCCAGGTCTACCTGGATCGAATGGCAGCACACTATGATCCAATTGCCTACCTGCAACTATGCCGAGGTTCTGCATCGTCATTGTCCGTCGCCGCCGTACTTGTCGCCATAAAGACACCACGAGAAGCCCTACCTGAGAGCTGTGGTAGCTGAGCCTACTACTTCCACGCGCCTTGGCCGGCAGACCGATCAAACCCGTAAGGGTAGCTGTGCGAGATGCGGACGCCGTCGCTGATGAAGCAATGGATTCCCATCGTCGCCGCAGCTCGATGCAAATCCAGAGAAGCCTCACAGGCATAGCCGTTCTTAGATCCGGGCGCATTCCCACCATCTCCCCCACCAACGATGAATCCGACGCTCTGAAAGGGAGTCTCCTAGCCCGCAGACTTTCGAGCTGGCCGGCCCGCCAACCAGCCTTCCAGAGATCGCCATAATCTATCGCTTTCTGACGCGAAGACGGATTCCCACTCGTTGAGCCACTCGCTTCACCACCCAGTTCCCGAAGCTCCGAAGCCAAGACGTCAATCCAACCGTTGCCGAGGCCGAAGCCGTCAAGTTCATGCAAGGTCCCCGAAATGGCACCCCATCGAGATCGCACTTGAATCTATCAGCAATGGCGTCAACCCCGCTGCGAACGAGTCTCCAGACGCGAGACGGCCGATATCGTACGTCACTGTCACAGATCCAGCGCCATCCACACCCAAGAGGATGCAGCTGATGCTCAAGAAGAGGAGAAAGTCGAAGACCTCGATACCACACGCCTTCCTCAGGCCAAGTTACGGGCTCATACTCTCTCAGCAGCCGCTCCCCTACAAGATGTTCATCCCGCGACCCCAGACACCACAGCGACCTAAAACGACAAGCCTGCCAGACCACAGACCCCGGAGCTTGGCTTCCCCCAGCCAAATAGCCCAAAGAAAGATTACCAACTTATCTCTACTGTGGAAAAGATTCAACCCGAAGAGCTTGCAAGCTGTTGAAGCACATTTACGCGGATACCTATAAGAGAGACAGATCAGCTCGATCTTCACACCCAGGCAATTATATTATTATATAGCGTTTTAGCACCTCTTACGACATAGTTTGGAACGTAATACCCAATGCCCAATTCGATATAGTTCAAAATAGAGTTAAGGTTTACCTAAACTCCTAATTCATATAAACACCTTAAACCCCCTTAATAGTATCACCGATAAGAGTTATACTACGAACTCTATTTATTTATAAACTATAGAAAGAGCTAACTTATAAGATTAAGCTTTGTAGAAGGCTATAAAATGGTTAGCTTACTCTATTAAATCTACGCTCTTTTCTCACCTAAATCTTCTTCTACTTCGTAACTCTAAGCTTTTCTTCTAATTACAACTATATTATAATATATCTACTAAGATAAATCCATTTATACGCTTAGAATATATTTAATAGTAAAACGGCTCTACTTCTACTAAGTCTTAGCTTCGCTAATCTTTAATACTTAGCAGATCTACGATACCCTATATTACCGCTTATATCCTAGTCTCCGGGGTTACGTAGGATCCGAAGACCGTATCCGCTACGCTTTCCTTTAAGAATAAGAAGGCTAAGCAAATCCCTCTATAAAAAGATCGTACAAAGTAGTTAACCTTAATCCTCGAGACCCTTAACCTAGTCCTTAAGACTAATAAGAAGCGCCGTAAGGAAGTCGAGGCCTATAGTAGGCGGATCTAGAAGCTCTTAAAGAAAAAGCGTAAAGACTAGGCCGAGATTAGTAGTATTAAAGAGAATTGGATATATATTACGATAAGTAATACGAGATTTAATTAGGTATTAGCGTTTATATTAATAAATTGAGAGCCCTAAGGTTGATAGAAGTTAGGATCGAATTGGGAGTAGATAGAGGGCGAGATTATTATCGGAGTTCGGCGTAGTTGAAGGCTACTTACTATTTGGTTAGATCTAGTAGTTAAATACTCTTAAGAGACAACTATTAGCTCTTTTTTTCGTATAATAGAAAACACGTTATTAGCCTTTTAACGCCATACTGAGGGCGATCACACCCAGGTAAGGCAAGCCGATAACCCTCTCACTAGAACCCTCGACGCAAGATCTAGACCATCACCTCTCGGCTAGCCCTATCTTACCTTCCTCGCCAGCCGCAGGGATATCATCAACTTCCTCATCAACCATACGAGCCAGAGTAGTCACACCTTTCTCGGCGCCAGCCAGATCTGCGCAAATCCATCTCGGCAGAAAGCCACAGCAGTTTTTCCATCCCATCAGGCGCACCATCAAGATCAGAGATTCCAGACACGACTTCCAACCCACCCAAATGTCCTCCGTGATCCCATCCACCAGACAACCCAACAGTCCTGCTACGGGACTCGACGAGGTCGTCAACCGCTTCCTCCGGCAGTGTGCGCAAGCCAGCCTTCCTTGACGCCGTCGACGATGACGTAGTCCAGTGGAAACAGTAAAGGTGGTGGCTGCTCTGCTGGCTCCTGGACGACGCTATGTGTGGGAGTCTGTCTGCGCTTTATCAGGAGCCGGATTCTGAGGAAGAGAGTTCTGACTCCGTAGCGGAGAAGGTTGTCGACGTACGCGGTCTATCATAGGATTGTCGTCCAAGGCCAGTCCTATGTCGCTGTCGAGACGCTTGTGATGACGGAGACGGCCACGACGCTAGGGCAGGACACCTGACCCTCGTGGCGGGTGGCGGAGTCGTTGACGATATAGACGGTTCATAGGCGGCGTAATGTGGTCCTTCTGCTGGAGCTGGTGGTAGATACGCTTGGGTGTGTAGCTGATGTGGAATAAGATGGTGCTGCGGGTATATCGGGACCTCTATGGGGTTAGGCGGATGGTGGTGGTTTACCTGTGGTGTTATTTCCTGTCGTTCGACGTGGCGCGTATCTTTGTTCCTTGTCCGTCTCTTGGGTGTGTTGTGCTTATGTCGTGGCTCGAGTGGGCTGTAACTCTGCTTTAGTAAGTAGTCGCGATAAGGATAGATGCCGCGGTAGCCGGATTAGTGTAGGTGGCCTATATTCCGACATAGCTGGCAGCTTCCTCACTGGCCTTTTTGCTCTTGATCTTGCTAGTGGCTACGAGTGCCGAAAAAGCCCGATATGCCGTGTCGATGGTCTCGTACGTCTTCGATAGGTGATGTTGGAGAGCCGTGTCGATCTATGTGGTTTGTGTTGTCGTCATGGTTTCAAGTCGACCGCAAAGACGTGGTTGACGGCGACATTGTCCACGTCGGCGACTGTACGGTCCTTGACCGGATAATCAATCCCGTTGCGTCTGGGCTGTCTGCCGGGTGTGATATGACGACGCTATCCAGGTCACGGGAGGACTCGTCTTCCTCGCTGATCGTGGTCGGCTGCATGGTGATATAGCAATGAAGCCTCGTAAAACGTTTTAGGATGCTGTGCTTGATGTAATAGGTGAGAGAGATGCTCTGAGGCTCTGAGGCTCTGCGTCTACGCCACTCAACTCGCTATCCGTCGTCACTCCCGGACCCTACACATGGGGGATTGCAACCAATTCCTTCTTTGAGCGCTTGCTCGATGAACCTATCCCATCCTAGGCCTTTTTCTCAACCCGATCGACCTTCTCCTGAGGCTTCTTCTTTCCTTCATCCGCTGCGACGGCGGACTTGACATCATACCATAATGCTCCCTCAGCAAGGGAAAGAAGCGATTCTCCCGCGATTTTTTCGTCCTTCTTTTATGCCCAACTTTCTGGGCCAAGCCTTTCGAGTCGGCTCAATAAGCGTGCCTCGACCTTCAGTCAGTCGTCGGCGCGGTAATTCAAAGCATTGGTAATACTAAGAGATATCACCGACAGCGCCGTTCAAGGAACAAGGTTTCAGGGCCACAACGTCTTCATTACAATATTGCCAATATGTAGGAAGGTGAAGACAACCATCTGTCTAAAACAAAAGGTATCCGTCAAGACTGTGCCGAAAGCTAAAAACACGGGGTTGAGCATCAGTTCGCATTTAACCTGGCCTATGGCGACGATGCCCTTGCCTTCAACGACTGTGCTGCTGTCGGTCTGGTTGTCGATGTCCAGGGAGGTCTTTCCTGCCAGTTCATTGGCGGGCATAAGCTTCTCGTCGAAACATCGGTGCAGGTTACGGTACAAGTCAAGGTAAAGACCACGGATGCTCCCACCATCAACGTTTGCGGCAAGGTTGCCTTGGCGAGTTTGTCAGTTTCCAGCACCTGCTAGCAAATATTCTGATCCACGTGGTTAATATGGTGTATAAGAAGATGCTGCGCTATGACATTTCCATCGTCCTGAAGGACACAATGGGATCGAAGAATTCCGAACGTCTTTCCACCCCGGCTCATCTACGCGGCGATCAAGGATCGTAATATCGCTAATCACTACACGTGTAAAGCGGAAGCGAACGACGACCGAAAGGTTTTCTCTCATCAGCGCGAATTCTACCAATGATGTACTGCTACCATCGTCGTCGTAAAAGGCCTTGCCGCTTGACTTGTGATAAACGTTTCCAACCCTCTTTTCGTCTACCTTTGTCCCGAAGTAGAAGATATCGAACAACAAGTTGCTAGTCTTTCCTGAGTTTATGAAAATGATATCATCGAGCAAGATGGTATCGCTTTTGACGACGTTCCGGGTTTAGGATCGAGGACGAACATTAGCGACATCCTTGCCCCACTGCAGATTAGCATATCACAGCCTAGGCCACTGTAAAGCTTCTGGGTACGGCTGGCCATCGTTGTAGTATCGTCGTTGCCGTTCGTCGTGTCGTTTCCGGCGTCGCCGGTCATGATGTTGTCACGACTACTACCGGATGCCGGCCGCGCGCGGGGTAGGGGGACATGGAACGTCTCAAGGAGTAGCTCAGCGACACCACGAGTCTCTCCACAGAGGTCCTGGACATACCTGAAGCAGGCTAACGGTCTAAACTATGTATACATTCTATCTGGATGGTTTGTCTGGAATTGGGAAAACCAAGTCTTCATGTTCTGACCGTTTTACACCATATCAAAGATGTCTTGGCTGGAATTTTCTGTCAACGGGTTAGCGGTGGAATTTAAATCGTGCCATTGTCGAGACTAGATAGGCCGTTGACGATGGTGAGGAAGTTATGGATGGAGGCTGTTTGGCCCATGATGACAACCCCTGTCGCCGAATCATCCGAGGTCGTGGCAGTCAGGCCTCCTGTGCATTGGATGGCGAGCGCCACCACATTGCGTCAGTACCACTCCCCGTCACAGATGCACATCTGGCTGGTTCCATCCGTCAGGACAAGGAAGCCTGTGCTCCAGAATCCTGCACTGCTCAGGATTCGGCCACACGGTTCTCCACCTATATGGACATGTGACTTCGCACCTGCTCCTCTCACTGCGTTGACAGCCGTAAGGGCAGTCCCAAATGCTCCTCTACAGTGTGTCAGACGCTAGAACGCCATACCCGGAAGGGGTCAGATGTTCACATGTTGTTAAGATAGCCCCTCGCTAGGAACTTGGAAGAATCAAGGCACCTGATCCATATCTCATCATAACTTGTGCACCCTTGGTTCCGGCTATTTTCAAGACTGCCCGTTGCCCGGAACGTCCGGTTCTAGACAGCGTCTGGTTTCATCGTAGTCGCGTTTCCATCTATACGTTACAGAATTTGTTCAGCATCGTTAGCAAACCTTTTGCCTCCAGATCCGTGATCGCCGCCGTCGTTTGCCCGGTGAAACGCGTGCCTGCCTCGCCCGAAATTACGCGACTTCCTCAGAGCCCACTTGGTCTTTGTTCCTTCCTTCAGAACTTCTTACTTGGTCTGCCAGGTTCCACTGGCTTAGCGACTCAATGTCCAGCTCTTTTCTCCTCTCAATTAGCTCTCTCCATGGGAAATGGAACAGAATAAACAGCATATTACCGGTTTTGCGTCCGGACTCCGAGTTCCTACTTCGAAACTTCATCTGAAACCGCCTGAGGATAGCGTCAACATTCGATGGGCAAGTTTCGGCGATATTATGTCATGAAATGATGTTTTGAATGCTTTGACAGGTTGTCGAAGATTGGGGTGGGTTCGTGAATCTTCACAGGGCTTTTCAACGGGTTCGACAACCTGTACAGAGCATCTGCAGACTTTTGACACAACGGCCCTGCTAAAGCGGTTGTATACTACAATCTCCCAACCGTCGACAGATAGAATAGGGGACACCAGAAACATCACCACCTCTGCAAACCATAGAGTGTTAGACTCATCCGAACGCCTATACGGTGACGAACCGGACCACTTTGTTTGTTATCATAACCAGCACCCCCTCCAGTGGCAGCTGTGATCAGTATCGGCTTCACTCACAGTCAATCTTGACACGCGGTCTGTGACCCAACGTCGCAGGCGCCAGACGTCTCAATCACACCCTGGTTATTCAGTAGTTCATGGTCAAGACCTTTCGGCGAGACTTCTGCACCCAATAACATGTGTCAAAGCATTAGCTCCAGGTGAGTTAGCTTTCGGCTCATGCTCCTTTGGTCTTCTCATATCGACAGGGGACTGAGTTGTAAATAACTATGCTAGTCAATATGCGACAGAGATATAAGTGAGCTCACACGAAACAGGAAGTTGACAAGGAGGTGGTGTATCGAGTGTAAGTGCACAATTTGTCTCTCGCTGCCTCACCACCTAACCTGTATTATCGGGCGCGGACCTAATAACCTTTCTTTTTGGGACTGCCTCGCAGCCGTCACCACAGTATTAGATCACCCCCGTCGGCTTTTCCTCTGCACTTCAACCAACTCGGCATGCAAGACTGTTCCAACAAAGCCACTCTTCACGAGGCTTCTCGATGCCCTGAGTCTAAACTTCGAGGAACCCAACGAAAACAAGCTGTACGAGATCGACAAGCTGTTCGCGATCGATATGATCAAGAACTCGCTCAAGCACAACTTGTACAAAACGCTTACGAAGTCGGGCTTCGTCGACAAGACAGGTTCGAACCTGTTATGGTGCTCCCACGCCCAAGACACGCCTCAGCGCGACATAGACCAGGAAACGGGCCACAGGCGTGTGTCGAAGCGTGCTCATCTCAAGGGGGCTGAATCAAACGTCTACCGAGACGTCCGAGATTTCCCCCACTTCGCCCGGAGCCAGTTCCCGGCAGACCAAGTCGACTTCGTCCTACGCGAAGTGTACCTCAAGTCTATATGCGAGCACATTCTGGCCTTGAAGCCTAACCTTGTTAACACCGAGAAGGGCGCCTCCTGGCAAAGCACGCCCTGCGGGAGAAGGCATTCAGGGCGTTCAGAAGTGCGAGATGCTTTCACCCAAACGACAGCATGGTGTCCTACCGCGGCTGAAAGACATTCCCGACAACCCAGCGGCTCTCCGCGTCCGCGGCACGATAAACCCTTTCAACGGAAGGACGACCAAGGCCGTATCTCCATGTTCGGAAGTGCTGGATGCTGCCGCCGCTCTCTCTCCTCTGCCAAATGGACACTCGCAACCTCCACCAAGTTCACATCACATATCAACGAGGCATCTATATTCGCCCCGATCAACGGTGAAGCCAAATTCCTGGCCCGAAACCGTGCGCCAAGACCAGGCCGAGGAACCGAGTGAAACTGTGATCTAGGAACAAGTCTGTTTGGCCTCCTTATCTTATCCTTCATCCCAACGTTCCTCCGACCTCCAACGTGAACGACAATAGCTCTAGCACGCGAGGCTCACGCCTTCTTTGACCACGGCCAGCTCAACCGTTGAACTTGCTTAGCACCGAGGCTCTTGCTCACTGAGACCGAGTGCCAAGTGACTGTGAGTGACGCACCCCTACGGAATCACAATAACAGCCAGAGAGCGTCATCTCTATGGAGGATAACATTAACACGGCGGAAACATATCACTCACCGCTAAGAAGAGAAAGAGATACCTTTCTCGAACTCTCTGCCTCAGATCGACAGAAACTGCCCAGTCCTACTGGTTGGCTCACCGGGAGTATTATGGACACATTCCACTGTCCTAGGTCTTGAGCTGACATCCTTCCACTGGGTGAAAATCTGGGATGATACGGAGCAAGAACGAGCGAGCCTGTACGACTCACGCCCAGTGTGGTTCGGGGAAGAGGTGTGTGGAGATCGAGCCGCCCTAGGGAAGATTAGACACGCCCGCCTCCTTATCGTCCTCCTTCTGCACATGCTTCTAGTCCTGCTTCTCGTGTACCACCTTCTTGAATTTCGAATTCTTCTAACGCCTCGGATCAGCCTTCTTCGGGAGGACGGCGAGACTTTTGAACGAAACCATCCGACGATACCATAATCTCAATATACGATTTGGTGCAATGGATCTGAATCATATCGCTGCCTCTTTCCCCGTCCCGAGACTGGGTGTCTCAAACATGGACCATGGTTAAACCATGATTGGCGGTGTGCCAGTAGTATGCACCTCTCTGGGTGATCTCTGCTGTTGTCGCCATCTAGCCCAGTCATCTGCGCTACTAAGGACGCCGGCAATACCGCTGTGCCGAGCTTCCGACGTAGCCCTGGCTTGCTGTTGACCGAGGTAACGAAGCTAGTATAGTAGCGAGTTTCCCACGCGGCGCTGTGTGACGTGTCAGATTAGCCTTGAGCCAAAATACGTGAATCCTCCGCCCTGGCTGGCTGGCCAACTTTTCCAATGGACTCACATTACTTCTGTGAAACTCTGGGACAGCTGGCATCTTTCGCGAGGGAGCGCGAGCGCGGGCCGTCTGCATGTGTTCTGATCTTTGGACGTGGTTGTTTGGGGATTGTTCGCTGGTAAAAGTGAGACCTTATGCATATCTTGCATGTTGGCTGCCCCCAGTGGTCGCGATGGATCCAAGGCCGGTTGATTCCTTGATTAACAAGGCGTCTGGACTGCCTCTGTAGCACAGGCTATCTCGCCGGATTGGTTTGGAAGGTCAACACCGGTAAGACGGAAAGGTTGGTTCTAAAGTGACGGTGGTACCGCAAGTTGCGACATACTTGGGCGCGGGAAATGATGTTATCTATCGTTGTGCCTGCTCTGGCGGCGATACTGGTTGGAATAGAAGACGGGTTGTCTTCTGCGCCTGATTATGGGGTACCTTTGTCTTGGATACTATGGAAACACTAAGTGTAAAAAGATAGATAATGAAGATCCCATGGCGCCAGACGATGCAACGCTCTCCGACGCGGAGATGTTGTGTTCGGGGCGGACTTACTTCTGGCTCGTCCAAGCACTCTCGTCTGTCATAGCCGTATCTGCCGTAGGGCAGCATTGTGTCTGGTTGGAAGTTGCCGTTTAGAAGTTCGTCTGGCAAAAGAAGGCAGTGGATTATCTCAGATTCAGACGTCTCTTCCAACCCGTATGGTTGCCACAGCTGGGCTCGGAGGGCCTCATTCCAATTCCCTACCTACGAGTGCAAGCAGCTTTGAAGTAGGTGCAGTGATCCTAGTTGCGCTTGTGCGGGCGAAAATAGGTGCATTTGAACAGTGTATCGCGAGATAACATTTTGCCCAGGACCACGCCCAACCTCCACCCGCAAGTCGTCTCGTAGGGTCTCCCCATACTCCTCCACCTCAGAATGCAAGTGGACTGCAGGTAGGTGCAGTGGTTCTGGGTGCCCAAGTCCGGGCGAAATATAGGCGTGGATGCCCCTGTCGCGAGCCCCAGAATCCTAGCTTGTTGCACTTTCCACATGTGCCAGGAGGCGTCCTCGCATCTTTCCCGCCTCTGCAGCACCCGGCCGGTCATTGCAGGCCACATACGGCTGCGCAAGTGCGGGCTTGGGGGACACGCATATGGCAGTCCACCTCTGAGCCTTTAATCTCGCCTGGCACTAGTTGTCCTACAAAAAGGGCCTACCTTTGGAATCCTTAGGTGAAGGTTAGTAACTGTACAAGTGGGCGTGGAATTGTACTTACGGCGCGGGAGTAGGTAGTAGCGCGGATGAGGTGGTGAAATGGAGGGCCAATATGTTCCTTAGTGTACGCCCATATCGGCGGCTCAGACCAGTGTTACAGATGATAGGTATGGTGTGATCCGATTAGGTAAAACTCGCTGCAGGCCCACTGTTGTGGCCTGGCACCTAGCACATGTGAAGACTGGTCTGATATCTGAGATGAGCAGAGACGGTCGTCGCCAATCGTAGTCTTCTCCTTGGTGTGGCGTACCGTCTACGGCAAACGAAGACAGAGCAGCAGATAGAGCTTTTACACTCCTTTCATGTTCAATCCCCTCTTGGCATATTCCTTTGCTCTCTATGTCCAGGCTCTTTTTTTGGCCGTCTCATCAACTCTTCCCCAGAGCCAAACGATCTACCTCGACTACGATAATCACTCTCTACGCATCAACAATTTGTCCAAATACAGAGAGAATATATACTACTATCCACCTTCTTGCATGACCTCGCTAACCCTCCGTCAGAGTATCTGCGGCACAGCCAGCCGTAACATTCCACCTCCCCTCTCGACCACTTCAAGCAATCTTCCCTCCGATGTCCGATAGGACAACTACGACGTTCATACCTCCTTGTTGGATTGAGGACAGAGTTCTCGTTGACCCCCAGAACCTCCACCAGACACCAGCATAATATTAGACGCCGCGAGTTATCTCCGCCAAGGACGCAGCGAGTACTTCGAAAACGAACGACTTCTCCTCGAGTACACATCCGAGACAAGCTCCAAGATACGATTAGGAACATCCTCCACCAGTCTGTACAGAAGGACCTGGTATTGCTAATGAAGAAGAACCATACAAATGTGGACAATGAGTCGACGACCTCCAACTCGGCGACCGTCGACACTACTCAAAAGGTTACAAGAATCCATTCAAATGCTGCTGGGGTCCCAGACTCCTTATTAGAGGTCGAAATGCCAACGCTACTACCTAGAATAGTTCCAAGGCAGAGGCACACCCATCAACCACCTTAGGTCAACATTCGCCTACCATTCTGATGCTTGGTCGTCGGATATCCTCCATAATATCGCCAACAGCAGATCTGCCACCCCTCATCTCCATTTGGTTTACACACGAAGACGGGGTCGAACCCGGGCCCTGTGCAAGATTCCGCACCGGTTACATCATCCACCCAACCGCTGAGGCCGCGGCCTCAGTCAATGGGGAGTAGGCACGCTAATAATACCCACTCTCATCTTCAACGTCCCCTCATATCGCAGTGGCTGGGGGAGTAAAACGGACGCCCAACCATAGGTTTGTTAAGGTTCTGAATATTGTATTGGATAAGCTTAGTCGGTATTATTGGTAGAGTAGATGCTTTGGTTGGCTCCCGTATCGTTTCGATGGAAGCTCCTCTCTGGACTAGTCGTTGGTAACTTGGAGAGCGGATATGGACCATCACCGTAGTAGTATGAGGTTGGCTACTACGACACGTCCCACCCCTCCGTTGATTCGGGAGAGCGTCAGATCAAGCCCCTGCCCAATAAATATAAAATAGAGCGAGATTCCTCGCCCGAGTTCCTCCCTAAATCCAATCACCAATAGCGTAAACTGACCATACTGAGGTGATATCTCCTCAACTCAGACATCGTCGGAAAGGCACTTAGCCCGCACCTTATCCTCCAAGTGGAGGAGTACGACTTTTTTCCTTGGCAAAGCTGTCTTAGCACGTGGTCTCGAATGAAGTCCGGCCATTAAATGCAGATCCAGTATATCGGTTGTACGGGATGCGGTATAGGTTCAGGTTGGCAAATCGCCTCCCGGCCAACTGGGGCGAGCGAACGCGCCGAGAGGTTCCCTGCCATTCTCGGAGGCGAAATAGTGAGTGTCGTCGTGCTTGACATTACGATAAGAGGTCATCTCGCTATCATGGTGAGGACGCTGAGCTTTCCCAGTCATGTCCAAGTCGTCGTCTTCATCAGCTAGCGCTCGGTATGGTGATGGACAACGGTAAGGTGATGGATGGCGAAATAGTGGTAGCGGAGGCGCGGTCTTTATAGTGGTTTGAGTAGCTAGTTGTTGGTTCTTGGCTCTCTGGGCCCTTATCGTCTCCTTGGAGAGTTTGTCTTTAGGTGAAGCGATGTAATAAACTCCTCGAGGTAGCGTATCGTCGGGAGGTTGACTCCAAGTTTCTTAGGACGTGGAACGGCTAGAAGTTGGCTGCTTGGATCTGATAGACCTTGGCACGGTAGGTTAATGGTTAGGATACGAGATGCTCGTCAAGGTGCTGACGGTTCGATAGAGCTCCTGATCTGAACTAGATGTGTTAGGTACCACCCTTGCCGTTCGCAAAGCCGAGTCTGTGTCATGGTCTGACAAAAGTTTAAAGTGGAGCGCAAGTTCAAGGTAGAGCGCAAGTTTAAAGGAGCGCGCCGAACTTGTAGGGGTGACAGAATGAATCCCTGATCGATAAGGGTCCAATCACTTACTCGGCAGCAGTGCAAGAAGGTGTCAAGTGTATAGATGTGTTATGCTATCAATCGCTCGCTGTCATCCAGCTAATCGCTGTTATATTGTCATAATCGTTCGATGGCACGCTTTACACGCGATCTTCACGAATTCAAGTGGCGTGAATACGGCCTTCTTAAGGTCTCCGAAGGAGAGTCAAAAGCAGCGCAACAAGCGCAGGTATCACTTCCGGAACCTAAACGGTATAACAGGCTTAGTGACTGAACGCATCCCGGCTACTAGCTAGACGTCGATCAAATGCAAAATGCAGACCATGCACCCGTGTTCCGCATTCAACGCCGCGTCACTCGCGCTCGTAGCCAGGGCCGAGACTGGACAGCCGTAACATTCAGTCGAGCACATCCCGGAAGATAACCATTACATAGCACGGGCCCGAGGTCGTGAGGTCGAGGGAGGAGGGGTACAATCGCGATGGGCAGGGTGCTCAAAAGAGTCAGTTTCAGAGTCCATCTCCTGTAAAAGCTATTGCCCATGAACATTTGCCTAAGTATAGTTCATATTACGAGACCGCTTATGCCCTTGTGTAGGATACGGAGGGCATAGAGAACTAGTATTAAATCCAACACTAGATTAAGAACCGCAACATAAGCACCACTAAGAGCCCCCCTCTCGACTAAAAAGTGTCAAAGGACGGCTAAAAGTGCCAAAGAAGGCCTCTAATCCTTCCATCC
>KV875128.1:0-31595 GCA_001879275.1 Coniochaeta ligniaria NRRL 30616 | reverse complement strand
CCTAACCCTAACCCTAACCCTAACCCTAACCCTTGGTCGCATTAAGCAAGTGCGAAATCGTATCCACCTGCCTAACGGTAGTGCAAATCTCGCGCCCAAACCACAGAAACATCCTCCACTTGCTCACGTCGTGGTTCCGGGCGCTCCCGGGCTGCTCGTTGAGGCTGTGGTTCACCGCCCTGCGCGCCTTCTCGAAGACGACGGCCAGCGTTTTCGTCTTGGTCAGCTGGGCGGGCATGTCCTGGTACACCACGGCGAGGGAGGCGTCCAGCTCGAACGAGGGTATGAGGCGGTCTGCGACGGCGACGAAGTCGCGGATGTCTCTGGTGTTTCTGAGCGGGGGAAATGGTTAGTTGCATATCCCTTCCATTTACGAGTATGATAGCCATTTTGTGCCACGACAAGTGATGAGGGCAGATAGACACACACCTCTCCTCCGGCCCATGCACACCCTGTGCCTGTATGGCCTTTGCCTTGGCCCAAAAGACGGCGACCAGCTTCTCCCACCGGGCCTTGATGGCCGGGCTGTTGTTATTGACCTCGGCGGACAGGAGGCCCATTTCCTGGACTACCTCGGCGTCTCTCTCGGGCATCCGAGTAAGTTGGCCGCGGCCGGTGCGCATGTCGGCCTGGTCGCCTTGGACGGGATTATCCTGGGCTGGTGGAGGGGGGCGCGGACCGATGCCTGCCAGGGGCAGGTTCTGGTTCTGAGCACCGGGGTTGTTCTCGTTCTCGTCTTCGGAGCCGGAGGCGAAGGGGTTGCTGAGGCTGGAGGCGCGGGAGCGAGGGGACTGGGGGGAGCTGTGCTCGGGGGACTGAGAGGGGCGGTACTCGGGGGACTGGGAGGGGTCGCGCTGAGGTGATTGGGGGGGAGGAGCGCTATCCTGAGGACTGGCGGCGAGGGGCGATGGGTTCGGGTTGAGAGGGCTCGATTGGGGGTCCGGCTGTGCCATTGTGCTTGGTGCTGTTCCCATTCTGGTTGTATGATGTATGCGTATGTGTAAGTAAAGGAAAGTTATCTGTCTCTGCTGTTCAGTCGGTATGTTGTCGAGACGTCGGCAGATGAGAAATCCTGAAGACGCGACATACGAAACGAGGTGCAGTCGTGTTCATGTTCACACGGCAGGTGGGATGTATGGCTACTCATGTCGGCACAGGGGGTTGCTCCTTCCTTGCCAACACATTTGGACATAAACTTAACCACGCTGCCTTGATGGATTACATAAGTCTGCTCTTAAAGTCACGCTCCACAATTACTGGATTATATGCATTTTACGCGGGTAGGTTTGCTACAAATCCTAGCCGCACTCAATGTTTAGGGTTATGGTTAATTCTTGGGACCTGTGTGTCGTAGTCCTACGACATACGTCCTATGCAGATATAATAGCCAGTTGGGGCTATATATAAAAGGCTGCGGCTATCCAAATCAAGGAGGAGCTAGAGACAGGCAAACTATCGAAGAGAGCTAACCGATCTCCTTTACCTAAATACAATCTTCTCTACAATTTCCTTTAACTACCCTAACTACGGCCTTATAATATTAGAGTACCTCTTTTGTTTTAAGATATTAAAGTATTCCTCCTCTTTTACGACGTTAATCGTTTCGAAAGATACTAACTCTTACTTAAAGAAAACTATTATCTTCAAATCTTCGACCTCTATTTCGTCGAAATCGATCTTATTAATCGTATAAGCGTTTCTATATAAGTACTTCTATAATAACTTATCCTTTTTAAGTATCGGCGTTATAATCGTAAGGAATTTAATAACGTTACTCTTTTTAAGCTTAGGCTTAGGAACCTTAGTAACTTTAGTAGGTTTAGTAGCTATAATAGTTAAATTTTGAAAGAAGAAGAAGAAGTATATTATTATTATTATATAGCGTTTTGGTACCTCTTGCGATACGGTTTAGAACGTAATACCTAGCGCCTAATTCGATATAATTTAAAATAAAGTTAAGGTTTACCTAAACTCTTAATTTATATAAATACCTTAAACTTCTTTAATAGTATTACCGATAAGAGTTATACTACGAACTCTATTTGCTTATATAAAAAGAGCTAGCTTATAAGATTAAGCTTTATAGAGGGCTATAAAATAACTAGCCTACTCTACTAAACCTACGCTCTTTGCTCGCTTAGATCCTCTTCTACTTCGTAACTTTTCTTCTAATTGCAACTATATTATAATATATCTCTACAAAACTAAGATAAATCTATTTACGCGCGTAGAATATATCTAATAGTGAGACGGCTCTACTTCTACTACTAGCTAAGCATACGAGCTTAGGTCCTAGCCTCGCTAATCTCTAGCACTTAGTAGATCTACGATACTTATAACCTATATCACTACTTATATCCCGGTTCCTAGGGTTACGTAGAAGGCTAAGACCTTATTCGCTACTTTATCGTTCGAGAACGATAAAGCTAAAGAAATCTCGCGACAAAATTGTATAGATCGATTAACCTCGATCCTTAAGGCTTTTAATCTAGTCTTAAAGACTAATAAGAAGCGCCGTAAGGAGGTCGAAGCCTATAGTAGTCGAATCCGGAAGCTCCTAAAGAAGGAGATTAAAGATTCGCCCGAGATTAGTAGTATTAAAAGGGATTAGTTAACGATTAAGATATAGGATGAGAAATTCGACGATATATTAGCATATATGCTAACAAATTGAAGGCTAGGCGAGACTATTGTCGGAGTTCGGCGTAATTAAAGGCTACTTAACCTATTTGGCTAGATCTAGTAGTTAAATAGTCTTAAGAGATAACTGTTAGCTCTTTTTTTCGCACAATAGAAGATACGTTATCAGCCTTTTAACGCTATGCCGAGGGCGAAAGAAGAAGTATATAGTTCTAAAGATAGAGAATTACTTCTTAGGAAATCGAGATACTCTCCTATATAGCCTCTTAGGAGTAGGTTAACTAGTTAAGGTTTTCTAAGTATAAGAAGAAGCTTATCGAAGAGGAGTTAGTACGATAATTTAAGAAGATTTATCTCTATTCAGCTCGCTTATCGATATAAACCTTAAAACCTGCGCAGCCTAGTTTTATTAGCTCGCACCTAATAACCTCTTTTTTTTTAGGACTGCCTCGTAGCCGTCACCCCAGTCGAGGAGAGCAAGGGAGCAGCAGAGCTGGTGAGCAGTATAGCACAGGAGAAGTAGGGTAGGACATCTGAGAATAAGAGACGAGGAGAGCAGGAGATAAGGCGAGGAGGAGACGAGGGTAAGAGGGGGCGAAGCGAGGTAGAGATGAGGTAAGTGTAAGGAGGAGACGAGACGAGGCCGGGAGGGGACGGGGCGGGATGAGGACGAGGCGAAAAGGGGACGAGGTGCAGCAGGACCGTGAAGAGGAGATGCTTTGGACACCGGACACACGGCTGTGTGGACGAGATGTTATCGGAGGCGTGGTGATTTCGAGTCAGGGTTGGAGTGAAGATGGAATGATGATACTTGTTGAATTCTATGACGCCGCTCAGGTGCAACGTTGTGATGACAGTGAGCTACCTGGGCACAGGTAACCGTGCCATGCTCCAACTTGGCGACCATAGCTGCACCAGACATTTTGAGGAGATATAGCTGGGACCCCAAGGTGCATACATGCTGATCGCCCTCATCAGTTCAACGTCAACCATGGGAACGATGCCGCTAGCGGGTTCAATCCTGCTGGACCTTTCGAGGTTTCCGCGTCCTCCGGAGCTGCTTGGACGTCTGAAGCTACTGAGGTGATGACGACGATGCAGACGACAACCGCGGCGATATCAACGACAGTGATAGCGATGAGTTCCACGTCAATGACGACTAGGAACTCTCGGACGGCGAGCAGCCATAGGACAAGTAAGTGTGGGACTGCTTGCTTGTGCTTGTCAAGCTTGGCCTGGTAGCTGGCGGGGTAGCTGACGTAATACGCGCGGAGAAAGGCATCAATCTTGAAGATGTATTTGAGTTTGAGTGAAAGGGAATGTCAATCGAAAGATGATATATATCGCAACCGGTGCCGTATCAATTGTATAGTCCATCAGGAGAAATAAATACGATGAAGAAACGACTGTGTTAAGTGTCGAGGATTTTGAGTCGCTCTTGGGTGGTGCATCGCCAGAGTCTGGGTGGTGGGTGCTGTGGTTACCTTAGTGTCAGGGCTGGTTCCAAGTTACAGGTGGTCTTAGGTGGCCCCACGGGTTTTTGAAATATTCTGCCTGGACTTGCCCGACGAGTGACTTCTTTCGATCCATCATCTTTCTGCCCATATCAGCCTTTAGCTTCTGTCATTAATCCATACGTCGCCAAATACCTTGACGCCCGGCTGTGGTGCTGTCCTTGTGCGAATACTCCGTGTGCCTCGTCAGAAGTTGGATTACGTCTATCTTTATCCTAATACCCTAAGAAACAACTCGACAGCGAAGAATTCTGACAGCGAAGCTCGAACAAGGAATTGCCTGGAAGACGGCAGTCGAAGGGTCACCGGATCTGAGCTGTTCAGATACGAAAGGCCGGTCTCGGCACACTGCAAGGCGGCGCCAGGCCGGCTGATACAGTCTAGGGCTACTGCCATTGCTACTCCTTACATACAAGCGCCAACGGTTTCGACACATCCTCCTAAGAACTCAGACACAGGATCGCGCCTATTAGGCAACAGAGCAGCAGTAGCGCCATTCGGCAACGCAATCCTAATCCGAGTCAGCGGCTGCCTACGATCCTCTTCGCGCGCGACTCGACCACCAGCTCTAGATGAAGCATGTCAACAACCCCATCACAAGGAACCTCTCATGCTTCGCAATATGTAGCATGTGACGAGAACCACGGCTGCTAGCAGCGAGAGTCACGATTGGAGCGAACCGGCTTTCCTCTAAGTATTACGCCCGGAGCTAGGCTCGGCCCTATTGCTCAGGCAATAAGGCAATACCGCGAACAGGGAAAATCGGCCATCTCGATCCCCAGCCGACCGCGAGCAACCGAGCTCCGACTACTGGCATCTTGCGGTATCAGCGCGCTCAAGTGACGCCGTGACCAAGGCTCGCTGCACCGGCGTGTACTGGCGCAAGCGGTGCTTCGAGGCTTACATTTCAGAGCGGGCACCTTGTGATCTTCGGCAAAACCCAGACCCGCGGCAGAGTTCCACTGCTTGCTAGGTGTCAAGGCTGATCCTTGTCCGCCCTCTTCGTTCAAGAGCAGAGCGATGCCAACTATCAATGTGATGCGGTGAGCCAAGCAGCCCATCCCACAGTTCTGACCTCGCCACTAACCTCGGTAGACAGAGACCCGCGCAGCGATCCTCACCCAGTAGCCATAGCAGAGGCCACTTGTGTTCATCGAGCTTGGTACAACCACCCACAACCATCAGTGCGAGCCGTACTTGCGTTCTGTCGTTCGGCCCCAAGATCAGGACGACGGCGGAGATCCGAGGGTTGCTCGATCGGTGGCCCGCGGGCTTCAGCTCGGCAGGAACTGACTGCAAGGAGACACAGGCTGAGGAAGAGTCAGCGAGCAAGAAGGACACGACTGCACCGGTATGTTGTCCTCTTCCCTGCCGTCGCGAACACTGTATAAGATCGACGCTAACCAACATCTGCACAGGTTATCGCACACGGCAACGAGCCGCCGCGGGGAGCTAAGATCTACAGGGAGCTGCAGCAGGAGGGGGAGGACGAGGAGCTCCTGAGGAAGAAGGGCGACGCCATGCCGGAAAAGAAGAATTAAGTCGGTCACCGAAACTGACTGCCCGGTTGAGTGAGTTGCCCTCTCTACCTACACCAAGAAACCCCGATGCAACTTCCACTACAAGGGCCATGCGAGTTACCAAGATGCTAACCAAGCGTTGTTACCAATAGTACCGCCAAGGCACCGCAACTGTTCTACCTTTCGCCCCAGGTTGCAATATCTCCGCGCTTTCGGCTAACTTCGATATGCTATGACACGACAGCCATCAGCGCCGACGGAGCACCGAGTTTGAGATCCCTCTGTATCACATGGCGTGTGTCTGGGAAGCATGCTTTTCTCTGGCCAGAGATAGGTCAACCACTCTCGGCTCTTTGAGTGCTCACCAATTCTGATGGCAGAGCGGTCTGCGCGTACAGTCGCTCTGCTCTTATCCTGCGGTCAGACTAGCGGTCTGGGGGAAGTTCAGTCTTGTATTACTGGCGCCTCTACCCCCAGCCTGACTCCCACGCCTCTCTCATATCCCGCACAATCCTCCTGCTGGCTAGACACTATTTATACTCCGACATACAATCAGCGACTCATCTGTCTCTCTGATGCCAAGGATGCGGGAAGCTTCATCCGTCCTTCGAGTATCTAGCCAGCGAAGAGGCTACTCCGCTTGCCGTGGCACCTCTGCGCTACCGTGTGTTTCCGAGACACCCGCACAGATTCGCGTGAAGGATATGCAAGTCCTGGTTCGGAGTGCATCCGGACTTTGTCTGACCATCACCTAAATCCACATCTGCAAGGCTACAACTTCCGGAAGCGCGATATGACCAGATACCACTTCGACAAGATTAAAAGCTGGTAAAAGCCAGCCTTTTTAACAACGGCTTGGCCAGTGGAGACGCGGGAGGAGAGTGTGCGTGTTCGGCTCTCTGGGATCGATAAAGTTCGATGCTGGAGGGATCTGTGGATGGAAACTGCACTGCTTGAGGCAGACGGTTGAGGGACTCGCCAACACGGATTAATGCTCGGAGACCTCGGGACAGCTAGATGATATAGTGCGTGCTGGAGCCGTGGCGGAGGACACATGACAGTCAAGTGCCTCTAGTCCGCCTAGGGAGACTGCTGATTCTTGATATCGATATTACTTGTCATAGATTGTCAAGTTTGAAGACATGTTCGATCAAACGCGTCATTGTATCACACGTGGTCTGGTCATTTCAAGTAGTGGATGATGCTAAATCTTCTCTGCTCGGTGAATTCGTACCTCATCTCTTGTCTCGCCCATGTTGACCCTGGCAGACATACCATATCACTCTCGAATCCCATCTTGGCCATTGCATCAGGGATACGTTAAGCCGACCATCAATCCAACGTTACAACACTACGAGCGTAACGAGCTATGCCACCAGCATGAAGATGCCCCGACACGAGTCCTGCGCTCGTTCAATGGAGACCCCAACACCTTTCGAAACGAACCGACAGAAAGAAACTGACCACAGATGCACTCACTACCACCGCCCGCTGATCTTCCGTTCTTCTTAATGACTCCGGCTTTCCACCTTGTGCTCCCAAAAGCCAGCCAGCGTCGGAGCCCGGAAATGCCACCTCTTGCTGCATTCAACCTGGCCGGTCTTACCATCGACTCTTTCTAATCTTCCATAGTATATTCCCTCCAAACGCACGTGTATCTGCCAATCTGGGTATACTAGGGAAGTCATGATATGTTCCTCCTGTATAAGCCCGCCGAGGAGTAGTACCGAACTCGTCCATTATTAAGGACTGACTAAAGGGCCTCAGCTATCTATCGTCGGTAGTGCTAGACCATTGGTAGATTGACACACACTAACGATATACGCGATGAAGCCGTACTACCTGGAAAACGAAAAGGACCAGATCCTATACGACTTGACTATAACAAAGCACAGACAAGAACAATATAGCCGTCGAGGTAATATCGCTCTTTGACAGTCGCCGGCAATACAAGTGTACGGCATCTCGTCGCTCGTACTAAAGCTCAGAGGCCTCCTGCTGACTTGTCAATGGAGATTTGGCAGAAAGTAGAAATCAAGGGCATAGCGTGTGGCATCGTATTGAACTGATGAAACTCGAGGTAGCGCAAGGTTGTCGATTGATCAGCGATTTTGTGAGTCTTGTGGTAGCGGCTGCTGCACAGGTAGACCTTACAAGTAGTAGTCCAGAGTACTGGTCTTCTCCGTTATATAACCTTGGTTAGCTTTGTTGGGGTGTCGGTGATGGTAGAGGAGGAAGAGAAGTCAACGTATGTAGTCGGGCAGTAGCGTCGCTCTCCCATTTGACTAAGGAGTCAATTTCGTAGGCTTGATTGCTGCTATATACGACGTCGCCGGCGTTATTTGTTGTTGGCGGATGTTTGTTTGTCGTAGTGACTAGTTATAGTTCTAGTATAATACCCGATGTTCGTTGTTAACGGAATGTCGGAGAAGGATTTGGAAATCTCAGTGTCTGTACCTAGGGCGGCTACGTTACGTCATCGGTTATGTCAAGACGGCTGATTTACTAGCAGTGAGTGTAGATTCGCTACTTTTTCCCTTACTTACTGATCTTAGCGCCATACTACCATCTGAGACGGGCGTACCTCAACGTCGGGTTGCGGTCGAACTTAGCTGATGCTTCCCTCACCCAACTATGGGAGACGGGTTTCGGCGGTCCATCATCCAAAATCGAGGTCAATATTAAGGAATCAAGAGGAGGACGTAAGGAAGGATACCCGGCAGAGGAATGGTAGATATGCACTGGTTTGGCCTAGCACTTCTAGGTCGGCAGGTGTTGCTAAACATTCCAACTCACACTACAGGCTACTCAAGTCCAACCTCTTGTCCAATTCTCAATGCAGCAGGCGGTACAGCATCCCCAGTAAACCTCCTAGCAGACGCCACCCACCACGACGATGCCCACCCGCCCCTACCCGGACATCAGATACTTACAACTCGTCATATCTAGCGCGAAGGCTGGCAAACCCACCAGCCTAGAACACTTAAACCTGGATCTCAGAAGTAGTACAAAGTCTCATCGACTCAAGACACTGATCACTAGCCTTCAGTGTCCCCCAGTCCGTTTTTCAATGCTAGCCGCAGGGTTTCACCGTCTTGGCACAGAGCGTATCGGCCTCTTGGCCCGGCACTGCCGCCGACGTACACGACGTGCAGTCCTAGTCGCATCCAGCTCCTTGGTGAAGCGATACGCTCCTCCTCCGGCGGTAGCTACTAAGCTCGCAGGCGCCTGTTTGTTCCCTACATGGAGCCGCGTATGTGTCCAGTCGTGGTGATACTGATTGGCAAACCGCTACCTACAGCAGTATTGCCATCTGACAGGGAAGATACTGCCGACGACGAGTAACAAGCGAGTGAAAATATAAGAGCTTATATCATACACGTGGATTGGGTCATAGCTAATAGTTTTACGGATGTAGCAACTTGGCAACTCGTACCATAAGGCATGTCAGCCGACGTTGGGACGAGGTATACTCAGAGATAACCCGCAGTATTGACGACTTCCAGGTGATTTTCGCGAGCATGTCACCCTTGGCCCAGGATGTTTTGCTCTCCAGCGCATGGACCCCGGGCAAGGCAGGGTAAGGTAGGTAGACTGCGCGAGTTGCTGGACCGGCTCGGCTTCACACATCCATCCCCATTTACGGCGGGGCGGCGATAAATGTGACGGAAGAAGACGCCTTTCGAGCTAAGTTGAACTCTGGCCCCAGCTTCTCCTACAGCGTCACTAGACGGACCACAATGGTGGAGGGGCAGAGGCGTAAGTGAAAGAGCACACGACAGGCAACAAACAAGAAGGTTTGTATAGCAAGGACAGTTGAGACACCACCACATCCGTGGTCCTCGATCCTCATGACAACACGTAGTTCGACGCGGCCTTCTGGTCAGGCAGGCCAATGAAGGTACTGGCGAAACCTCACCTGTAACCCAATGCCAGCTCTGCTCAGTAGCCACCGGGCGCGCTCGGTGCGACGGATCCTCGCTGCAGACGGCGAGATCGACCACAAGGACCCGCACGACGCGCTGTCCGATGTACTCCGAGTTTGGGCTCCTTGCGGCCAAGGACGTGTCCTTGATACCGCACAGGGATCGTCATCGGCACGGCGAATCGACAGTGGCTGGTTACGTGCGGGTTTGGGACCAAGCGCTGTTGGATCGCGTACCGTCGTCGTGTTTCGGCAGCCGCAAGAGAAAAACGAGACAGCCATGCCCGAGTGATCGTACATCAGCATCGTCGTGCAGGCGGCAACGTACTAATCCCGTGGCTGGGGACACTGCATTTGTTGAACTCAGTGATACGGTCGGTATGAGCGAGCGCCGGCCTGCACTGGACCAAGGGGGCCAGGATACGTCCGACGATGTGTCTTCTTAAGCAGGACTTCCCGCTCATCACCCACGCGGCACTGGCCGACCGGCTGAGAAGGAAGCTATGCGCTTGCGGTGGACGTAGCGGCATTTGCCGAGTCTGAGAGACGCATAGGCGTATACCATTGTTGCCCTAGCTCAGTGGGACGTCGTGAAAATGGACATAGTGCTGGCTTTGACAAGAGTGAGACGACAATGACAAGAGTGTCACGACAATGGGTAGTAGAAAGAGTGATCTGGGAAGGTAGGAATAGACAAGGAGGTCCGAGTGCATCAGCGCGACACCCGGACGAGGAGCTAACAGGATGACGGGAAGTAACATAATAGATTCCCACAGGGGTAGTATGCCATATGGCCGTAGCGTCGAGGGGAGGAAATAAAGAGATTGGCAACATAGCGGGGAAAGAAGGGATGGCGGGTTCTTAACAGCGTCAATTGTGGAAGGAGGATTAGTCATATGCATATACGAGATTTCCATCAGACCTCATTCACTGTGGGGTAACCTTGTCTAACATCCCGTTTGATACATATCGTGTAGCTTAATTGGGGAGATAGGCACATGCACTGCTGTCATGCCTCGGCCCATGATTCGAAGTCTGACACACTTAATATCGTGCAACCAAAGTATTGTCCTTGAACCAACCGGTTCTTAACCATTTTTTTCGTATTGGAAGATTGCTCAATTTACGGATGACGCGACAAAGACGCGACAAAGTGGGTATTTGTGATGAGTTTGGTGACATTGATTGGCTATGGCGCGTCGCTACTAGTGACACGTGTATTGTTGTCGCGCTTTTAGTGTAGGTGTAGTCGAGAACGACGCGTTATTCGTGCCCAGACGTAACAAGTACTAGCGCCTCGTAGTCGTTAAAGGATTTCATGTGCACCAAGTACCTCTGCTACTGTAAGCTATGACCAGCGATGTCTGTCTGTACTCTAATTTTATTTCCCAGCTGGCACACATTCGAGGCACCGTAGCCACTACTTACTTGCGCTGACAGACCTGTATCGCACGTGCACCAGTGTTGTACACCATCCTGACCCTGTCCTCGATTAAAGCCCATGTCCCCCTGTGGTCTCTGCTTGTTGAAATCCTACTGGAGATGAGCCGACGAACTTGACCGATGTATGGTGCAGGTGTGCTGCAGAGACCAGAGAACCATGGATGGCGACGTATCATTGGCAGAGAAGGTAAATCAAGTGCGGCACCACCAAGCTGACTCTGTTCCCTGAGCGTTGTATTCCTTCGTCTTGGCCACGCTCTTACATTTCAGACACCTGGTATCTCACCTTCACGTGCATCAACACTCAAACCGTCGAACACATGCGTAGTAGAACACTACCAATTGTGTGTTGCCCACTCTCCGCATTTTGCAACCCATGAAGGCCACTATGCTAATACTCGGCCAAGACTATATCCGCCAAAGCCATTTCTGCCACGCCTACGAGTCGTGTTCCAGCTTGGCAAACGTTCTCAAGCTACCTCAACATCCCTCTATCTTCCTCCCTATTCCGCGGTCTTGATTAGAGCCGTCTGAGCGGCTGTACGGCCGAAGACACGTTGGTGCTCGAGCTCCTGATCAGAATGCCCTGATGTAGCTCCTGATGTCGACGATGCTGAGGTGTTGAGGCGGTGTACGAGTCGTATGCACTAAGCCGTAGAGAAGCATGTTGCCCTGAGCCAATGTGGCCTGCGTGGAGTCGCTTGGCTCTGCTGGGCTCTACATCTCCAAGGGGAGACAAGAGAGAAACGCGTGCCAGCGACCGAGGAGTTGGTTGAGGTCGTACCGAAGTCCTTGCAAGTGCTGGATAGTTCGTAGACGTGATGCATCGTGGAACTCGGCAGCGCATGCTCGTGCAGAAGGCACAACCGGGAACGAAGCCGGCTGCGGTCACTTTGATGCGATCTGGATTCAGTGACAGGGTAGCTCGCAGGTTCCTCACTGAACGGCCTGGCTCTCCGCGCCGCCGTGTCCTGCCGCCCTGTGTCCTGAGCTTCTTCGTCTCAGTCCGGCTGCAGTTTGGCAATGTCGTGATTGCATTGGCTTCCGTGGCGTACGTTGTCAACCTGGCGGGTTTCTCCTCGGGCCTTCATATTAGCGCCCTGACCTTGAGAGTCAGATCTACGTGCGATTTCGGATCATGTTCCTTGCCTGTCTTGTCCGGGTCGTTGGGCGTCGCTGTGGTAGTTTTCGGGTTGCCGACTTGACAGGACCTTTGTCCTGTTTCTCGGAGGGAGGCTGGGTAACTGCCTTCTGAGCGTCACCACTTCCTGCAGAGCAGAATTGACAGCCTCTGTGGCCAAGGCAAACCGGTCACGTGTGGTCGCGGCCTCTTCTTTCCGGGACTGGCAAGAGTGTCTGACTTTCAGCGAATATGATCCCGTTGGCTGCGTCAAGCCTGAAAAGACAGAACAGACGAGTTGGCTTTGTCAGCCGGGGTGGCGGTTATGTGCTGCATCATCTTCGTGTTCATTGCGGCGATGATGCGCTGGGGCGTTAATGATAGGTATTCCCCGAGAATACCACAAATTCCGGTGAAGTGGATATGTCGCTGACACAGACCTTCGCACGAAGGGATGAGCCAAACGGACATATACTAGGTATAGTGCAGTTTATCACCGTAGTAGTGATCTCAGTGCCTGTTCCAAGTCGCTGGCAACAGAGCAGTCTCGTGCCGGTGGCAGTTTAGAAACGTAAGTATACAAACTCATCGTCATTACCTCGTCTGACAAGCGCTCTTTGGTAATCTACGTCTAAGGGCTGGGACTCTGGGCGGAACAGTCGGTGCTCGCATTAATCCAACGGGTATGATAAGCATGATAAGCATGATACGCATGACCTGTACTGATTGACAGGCTATGTGGTCGCGTCGTAGTGCTGAATTCGGCGCATCCTATTCGAAGTACCTGACAGATTCCCTTGTGTGTTAAGAGACTGAAGTAGTGCTATGGAGCTCCCAGGAAGTCACAAAGAGCTGAGGAAATAGTGCCCAACGTTGTGGAAAACGTCATGGTCTCTGCCGACGGACCTTGAGGACCCAGGACCGGTGCCTTTTGATCCAGTTAAGCTACCATGGGCAATACTACCGGAGGTCCTCAACCAAGCCAAACTCATAGCCTAGTCACTTAAGGGTGTGGGCCTACTTGAGCTTTCTCTCTAAGATCGGATGCCGTATCCATCGAACTCACCTTTTCGACTACCTGCCGCACAGCAATCACCGTCTGCAAGGCCCAGGAGTACAGAAAGCGAAACACTGATCCCGTTCACGACTTAGCCACCAGCTACATAACATGTTCCACCCACGCCTTGTGGGATCTTAAGCATCCTCGTCAACCACAAATGCTTCACCTTTGGTGAATCTTTAGCGCCGTAATTCTCAGTACCAGCAGAGTAACTGTGGGTTAATAGGCCATGCGTTGGACTCGGAGGTTTGTCTGCGACTCCAAGGTCGGAGTGGTCAACGATGTTGTCATCATCAGCCCGTGGCTTCTGACACGAGTGGCCGGCCCCAAAGTCTCTCTTGCAGGGCCAGGCCAAGACAATGCAGGGCGGAACTTCCGAGGTGAAACCCCGAATTTCAATGGAAATACCAGCTCTCGCCACAGGAGAGCATAGCCACGCCTCATACAGCTGGGAAATGTGTAAGCGTATTGACGACCAGTACGACAGACATCGCACATCAACGAGAGCTGAGCCTCCACAACCAGTGCCAACCTTCGACAAACAGCAGCAACCCACTTACACAGAGTACACATAATAATACCCTTAAACCACCACGCCAATGCGTCAAGCACTTTGAACCGCATCTCCTGTCACTTCTTCTGACCCCCTCTTCACACTGCAAGTACGCTTCCAATCCTTTTGAGCGCAGGTAGTATATCCCGATAGCAAGCTTCTAGAACGCACAGAGTCACCAACGCTAGTGTCTTGTCAGCACTGATCTCTCTTGAAGAATAAGCTGAAGAAGTACATATGCCTCTCCTTTTGCTTTCTCCTTCTATATAAACGTAGCGACAACAGCAACCCGGTTCAAGACGTCACCTCTCTCAGGACTGTTGCTGCCGCTGCTCCATCTATCATACGACTTAGGTGCAGCAAGCAGCGCCTCGGTCTCAGACACCAAGTGTGCCACTGAAGTAATGGCGTCGCCTGCCTAACATGCAATGGCCAACCCTCTCCGTCACCCCCGGGCCCCAGCGCCAGGTATCTGCGCGTCCGTGGTGTGGCGTCCCTCTTCTTTTTGGTCTCTGCCCAGGTGGTAACGCACAGACCAATTTTAAGACCCTCACCAAGGTCTTAGAAGTTGCCCGTGCACAATGGAAGCGGACCGGAGAAATTGGATTTGTTTCTAATAGTAGGTAGGTCCGCCAGAGAGACGACGGCAGGTCTCGCGGCGAGGTAGATGATACTGCCAACGCGCATAGTTACAGACCTAGAGGTAGGGGAGAGCTCGGAGGAACAGGACCGCCTTTTGCTCGAGGTCGGTATTAGGGACTAGAACGTACTAATAGGAAACGGAGTTAGTCTACCTTTTATTAGCTTTAAGTAAGTCGACTCTTCTTAAACCTTAGTAGTTAGTATAAGAGTAATAGATAACGTTTTATTTACCGATCTTCGATATTAAAAAGAGTAAAGCTTTAGTAGAAGTAAGTAACTATTAAGCTATTAGTATCGTTATTCGGTAATATAATATCGATAATCTTAATAGTAGAATATTAATGTTTATATTTAAAAGTTTATTCGTTATCGTTTAAACTAATAGTATATTTTTATAATCTTTATATACTTAGGGCGATTATTCTATTTAGAGGGAGGTAGAACCTTAGAAGTAAGATACTAACCGAAATAGGCGGTAAGACAACTCTGAGTCTTTGGAAGTACGCTGTGATGTCCGAGACGATGGTTGCTAGTCCTAGAGGTTGTCATGTTAAGGTCTATACTCCAGCCAGAGATACGAACTGTCTCGAGGAAGGAGTGATGAGAGGTCTCGACACGCGAGAAATTGCTCTTGCCGCCTGACCAATGACCATGATCTCCGGAGATATGCTTTGCATAGCACTGACCGCAGCGAATACCTTAGTCTTCACCATTGCCTAAGTTCAATCAACAAATGTCCTCACGGCCCTCGCCAGATCGAGCATTAGCCCTTTGTCGACTTTGCTGCTACGACTTCCATTTCAGCTAGTCCGACTTGGATTTGACCATTTTCTACCACCTCAATGTACAGCTCCACAGACCTTGACTCTGCTCCTTTTCCGTAAGATGGCCACTAACAGACCCCGATCCTCAGGTATTTGAGGCCATCCATTAGCCTACCTACCTGCAAGGTCTCAAAATGTCACTACTCAAGATTTGACTCTGCCGGGATTCCGCGCTGGCTATTTCATCTCCATCCATTTGCGCTCCGATTCCATCATTCGGCACCACCCGCTCTCCAGGCCCTTGAGAATACATCCATCCCTCAACGCTAACTCACTCAGAAAAGAACCACTGCCGCATCCGTATCCGCAACAGCATCACCTCTCCGTTCGTCTGTCTATCGATCGCATTCCTACTTTTATTCAATCAGTTCATTCAGAGTCTAGGAATAGCAATAGTACCGCAGATCTAGGTTCCTCGTTCCCTAATTAGTCAAAACTAGCCTATCTCCGTTCATCTTACATACAAACCGATCATATATTCCGTTTCCACACAACAGCAGCAGCACCACCAACGCGATAGGTCACTTTCAGCACCTAGACTACGTTGATCGACTACTCCGAATCTCTCAACATCTATATACGTGATCCTACCATAGGCAAGATCACCAGCATACGCTTCACCGGCTAGAATCTCGGTCTGAAGACCGGCATGTGCTACCTCCGCACCTAAGCCGCCGCACAACCCATCCAGTTCACCGTGGACTAGGACGCTCTGCGCGTCAAGGATACCACCATCAGCAGCACGCCGACAAGCGGCCTGAAGAAGCACACACCTCAAAACAATCTGACCTCCCCTCCCCCCACACCCACTATACTCACTACACGCCTCATAACACACGCCTCCGCCCCCTCCGCCTAGGCAATCGACCTCCCGTACAGACCAACCTTCTTGCGGCAATTAGTACATACTAGCGATACTACGAATCCCGCCTCTTATAAGCTATCTCGTCGTCGATAGGATAGCGTAGTTAGTCGCACTACCCTCTCGTCTACCTCTAATATATTCTTCATCCTTCATTTTACTAGTCGCAAAGAGCTTCAAGGCTAATATAGCCGCCATAAGTCATAAGCTATATTACAACGACAATTCTACAAGACACAAGTAACACATACATAGATACGAAAAGAGACATAAACTAGCTTTTCTACAACGATAAATAGTCAACGTCTTATCTTAATACTATCTATACTTCGTTCGCTATTACTACTATAGCTCTTTAACTATCTCTACTAAGATAATAGCTTTCGATATTATACCGTCGTAAGTCTCCGTATAAAAGAGTTAAGAGACGTAAGTAATACTAATATTTCCACTTATAGTTACCTATACCTACTTAGCGAGTTCTACCCTCCTAGAGTAAGTATACGCTATACTATATTAATAGGTCTCTTAGCGTAGAAAAAGTTAAAGGCTATCTATTTCTTATATCCAAATATCTAGAATAGTAGCAAAGGAGTAGCTAGGTAGGGTTTACTACTTATTTCTATCGCATCTCCTAATACTAGATATAAGCAACGAAGTCTATAGAAAACCATAAGGACTTAAATAGTCAACTACTTAGAATCAACTACCTAATATTAATTATACTACTACCTTATCCCTTATCCTCAATCATAGCGAAAACACCGTTACCGTTACCTAAGATTAAATCACCTCATCCTCTGACAGCACCTCCTCCACCACGACCTCCGCCAGCCCCAGCACAATCACATCAAACAACTACACTTTCCCCGGTTTCCCCCCACGCCTCTGGCGCCCACAGCCACCACAACTCGGTCCTGGTCGTACCGGCAACATACAAGTCAACATCAACAAGCCGGACGGCAGCCCGGCGCCTACGCCTCCTCTAGCCCGCCCGCCCGTCCCCGACCAGCCACCCGGTATCCATACACGGCGTCCTCAGCGCGCTAAGCCTGGTCGACAGCTACGACGAAGGTGTAGATACGAGAGAGGCTGTGCCTGCGTCGTACGGCACACCGGGGAGGCGCGGGCGCGTCCGGAGCCGAAGCAGCGGAGGATGATGATAGTGCTGCGGCATGGGGAAGATCGAGGGAGGAGCCACGGCAGCCACGGCAGATATCGCGAGAGGAGTCTCGACAGCGTCCGGCAGAGCAGCCATGGCAACGAGAGCAAGACTAACCATGACAGCAACAAGAGGAGGAGCCAGGCCAGGGACAGCCTGAACAACCACGTCAACAACTGCCACAGCAGCCACGTCAACGATCGCTGAAGCAACCACGGCGGCAGCAATCGGGATGCCAGCCACAGCAGCCACAGCACCCACAGCAACCCCGGCAGGAATCACCAGAGCGCTATCCGCAGCGACCACCCCTACACAGCCAGACCCGGTGCCGGCGCGACTCCCACCGGGGCCACACCTACCTGGCGGACATCCGCGCGGTCGACCGTTGAAGTATGTACCACCGTGCCATCACAATGATCCTCACTTCCATGTTCGTATAAACCAACTAACGCATCACTAACCAGGACCGGTCCCTTCCTCTGCACAGCAACACCACCACTTCCACCTGTTATTTCCACGCCATCCCATCCTGCCTCGTGTGAGGCGGCAGGTGGAACCGGGGGAAATATGGGCTATTTGGCGGGCTTTTGGGCAGTCCCGAGTTCCTCTCCTCAACACCACCACTTCCTCCTGCTTTCTCCCACACTAACCCATCCTGCCTCATGGAGGCTACTCCTCTTCTCAGTGATATTCTATTACCACAACGAGCAACTAGACCCCAAACAAATCTTGATTATGGGCTCAGCTTGAGAAACCCTCTCAGCTGAGCAGGTCAGGCAGTGTGACCCTCTCGACGGGGCAAGGTCGCAGCGGTTTCGACAATGGCGACATCCACGTGCGTCAACGACCGCCCGTACCGTCGACTCTCTCGCCTACCACATTATTCCTGGCTCGGTCTGTGTAGCATGTGATGGAGGTCAGAGCTGGAGGCCTGTATAGCAATGTGATGTTGAAAGCTGGAGGCTGGGGAGGGTGCTGTACGATGTGGGCTTGGAGTTAGAGAGTCTGGCGTGGAGAGGGCTGATGTGCCCAGCTGTCCTCGAGAATGGGATCCTCACTAGTCGCTACAAAATCTGCATGGACAATGGTTATAATGTCTTCGTTGGAGGTGGGAAGTGTGGTGGTGCTTATGCTCAGAGTTTTTATATGCTCGGGTACGGCAGCTTTGTGCACTTTGATCCGTTGGTGACTATGATGCCTGATACCTCAACTATCGTGACCATCCTGGCAGTAGAAGCCTCCAGTTCTTGGATAAGGAGAGCATTTGCCCTCACGAGGTAGGCTATCGCCATCGTTCTCTGTTCAAGGAATATTATTGTCTAATCTGACCTCACAGTCAGAGACTTGTCTCCATCACACAGTTAGGAAGGCACAATTTCATCCCACTACATCTCTAACAGGCACCAAAAGACCAACGAAAATGTAGTGATGAACACATCGCATCGAGAGCGATAAGGCAAGCGATGAACCATGGTCATAAATCATCAGTATCACTAAGAGCCGTTGACCGCACAAGACCCAGCCCTCCTGCTAGCCTCCAACGTTGGCTTGTTTCAAGAGGACGAGTCCGCAGGCTCTCCAACGGATAGACGCACTGTCCTATGACCATGGCAACATATAACCATGATGTGGTGGCTTCATTGAGTAAGGCTGATAAATGGAGTCTAGATGGATCATTAGCACAGCGACTCGGCTATGGTAGGTAGCACCAGGTTCCCATTCCACCACCGTCTAGGTTAAGACCGAGGATAAGACAAAGCAGCGATTATGATAGAATAGTCTTGATAGATCTATCTGTCACTTCGTATCGTAAGAAATACCACGACACCAAACATCAGTTAAGAGGTTGTAGTACCCTGGCCGGGTGTAGTCAGCAGCATGCCAACAAGGCAGGTTGGAAGGTAGTAAGGGACAGCATCCACCATCACAAACATCCAACTTCCGCTCCATCCCACCTTCCTGAGCAAGTCCTGCACCACCTGACCAGTGAACATCAAGCAAGTGGTGTACCACCGTGATCCTCGTATCTACACTAGTCCAACAACCCTCCACGACTTCCCAGTGTCGCCCGACCATTCGACACAGAAAGATAGACTGCCCTTCACCGGCACCTAAGCAGACAGATCAGATCCACGTCATCGTCCGAGCTAGACAATCCCATCAACCCTTCCCCTCAAGACCACCTCCCAGCAACACGCCAGACCCAGGTATCATCCTGCCCTCCATCTCGTTGAACCCATTGTATCCAGCGTCATCTGTCCATCCGCAGCCTCAGGCCCGCTTCCTTCACCATTGTCGTTGCTCCGGCAGCTCTTTGCCCATCTCCGAGATTGAGAAAGTCGTCAGACAACCTTCGCTGCTCTACTAGTGGGTATGGCTGCCGGTAATGAGTAATCCATCGTGTCCGGGGACGCAGTCGCAGTGGTTAGCCCTGTCCCGTATCGCCGGGGTGTTTCGACTGCAGGACTGTCCTGGCCGATAGATCTCGAAAGATCTGAGGCAACTGGCTCCAGTGAACCTGTTACACCACCACAGCCACAAGGTCCCTGTCCACTCCTCATGGCGGACACCGGGACACTCTCGGTAGCGTATGATCAGTAAACAGCCCCCAATCATCAAATCATGCGAATCCCAAATCGCAAGTCGTGCACCTTGCGTCCCTGTGATCTGTCCCTCCGAAAGCAGAATCCACCAGCCACAAGATTGACCTGTGACAGCGTCCGTTATGATCTTAGCCAATGTGTAGCTTGGTCCCCGGCTTTGGGACAGAGAGACCAGGACGATAATCTTCAGCCAGTGCTGACCCGACGGCTGACCCTAACGTGTTGCCGCCGATGAACCACGACTACCACGCCGGTTGGGATCGTCCGGCATGCAGCTGTCTTTCTGATACTAGGGTTGATGGTGCGATTGAGGTCTTGCTGCGGGCTGTTCTTACTTTCCGGGATTTTTCGACCAGCGATGGGACATGTTATCCGCGAATGTGTGATTGCAAACGTAGCTTATACGCCGGCTCAACGGCTTTCGTTCATTCTGTTCTGCGGCGTAGGACGTTGGCGTAGGAGTTGCGGAACGGTCCTCTAATGATAGAGATGATACAGGAAAGCTGGGGCTGGATATTACGTACGACTTCAAAGGCCCAGCGTCTTGGCTTCTCAACGGGGATGTGGAGACCATATTTGTCAGTCTGCGGGTTTTGCGACGTTCCGGAAGTCCGGTGTAGGATGTTGACAACCAACGGACGTAGATGATGTTTGGTACAGCCAGTACGACCGCAGGAAATGAGGGTGGGTCTTAATATTTAGGAGTGGGTTTGATGGGTGACGAAGACTGAGACGTCTCAGTCTTGGCTACCTATCGTACTTTGCGGGCTGAGTGCAACTTCCCAGATGGAACTTAAAACGGCCACAAATTCGGCTCGGCAACACTTGTCGCCATCATCGGGAACGGAACTTCGTACTACCGTATGAGTGGTGGGTTGATGGAACTGGTATCCCTTTGCAACGCATAGAAGTCGGTAAGGTCTCGACGGGGTCAAGGGTCCGTCTTCTAGAATTGCAGATGCATGTTGTGTCACACAACAGCGGACGGGCTACCTCCAAGTCTCGTAGTCTATTCTAGAGCGTGTCGTCTTCAGTCTTAGGTGGCATAGGATTATGAGGCACTTTGGTTGGTCCGCGAAACGGAAGTCCTTGCACTGACGGAGGGGATGAGGTCGGGAAACAGTGAGTAACTAAGGCATCATGACGTGACAGATGACTATGACGGAGATTCTTTCTATCGCTGGCGAAGCTAGAGTCTCGGTCTCGGTGGGCGCTGGGCTGGAAGCTCTTATCTGCGTAGACCGGTGAGTTCTGTGACAGTATGATTTGCAGTCGTATTTGAGTGTCCGAAGCTTAGTTATCTGCAGAACATAAACATTAGCTTGGCCGAATACCAATGCGTTGGTTTGTGGCAACTAACGTCTTCCTCGTGGCAAACTGCCAACTGAACCGAAAAGCACCCTCGGGCTTCGGAAAGCCTACAGATATCTGGGAGGTGGCAGTTGCCGAAGTCCAGTAGGTCGGCGAGCGAACTCGGGGCGGGACTCATGGTGACCAGTGACGTCGAAACAGGTCATTGAGATTGCCAGTCTCTCGTAGTATACTTGGCCGAAGATGTTGAGGACCTGTCAAAGCAATGGTCAGCCGAAAGTCGTGCCTGAGAAGCGTCGCTCTCATTACTTGCCTGTGGATGTATCTAGGGTGCCTCGACAGGAGGTGCCTGCGTGAGAGGAAGCCCTGGGCACAACCAGGTCCTTAGAGGTTAACTACTTGCGAAGAGCTCAATCGGCTAGTCCTAGTGCCATTGCAAGCAAGGATTCAAACGTTGAAGAGTAGCTTCACAGTCACCGACTAGTTGAGAGTCGATGGCAGTTGTCGATCGTACCGACCCTCGGCACGACTTGGTGGTCTTGTCAAATCGCGCTTTGAGCCATCGGCGACCATTCCAGTCCACTTTCATGCTTTCAGCGATTAGGCTGTATCAAAGAAAGAGGCAATATACGTCGGTCATGGCCGCCTCGGTTGTGCAACGTCTTGTCGTGTTTTTCCTGCAAAGGTGTATCCGGAGTATCACCGGAAGGCCCCGTACTCCGATACAGCAGAGTCTGGGTTCCGATCGACGGCTGGACAGTACGTCAGAAACTGCCATACGATCTGTCATCGACAGCGTACGTCACTCGGACTTCGGTCACGGATGTAACACACAAAGAGCCTAGCATCAGCGACGAGCATTCGGATGCCGGTCGAATAATTGATAGAAACGAAACAACCAGGATTCAACAGAGGGCTGAAACGCATGAACAGATAACTATTAGTACGAGTACGCCATCTGACCCATCCCAGACTTGCTCGTTGAACTTGAACTCGAGAAAGCCCTTAGCATCGAGAATGGCGTCACCTTGAAGATGGATAACACCTCAGCCATCCGACTCGCTAAGAATCCAGAGTACTACGCTAGAACCAAGCACATCAACGTCAGACACCATTTCATCCGAGAGAAGATCGAGTCTGGAGAACTTAAGCTTGAGTGGGTTCTGACAAAGGAGATGGTGGCTGACGCTCTGGCGAAGTCACTGGCTAGGGAGCCGTTTGAGGAATTCAGGAGGCTGGAGCTTGACATGTCACTCTTATCATGCCCGCCATACGTATACGACAGCAATCGAGGAACTAACCCAGCGGTATCGGGCTCTCTGGGCTATGATGGCGGCGTTGATGCAATGTTGCACGATGTGACAACTGTATTACCCTGGGACATAAAGGTGTACTGTCGATTTGCCTTATTACTTACGTCGGACTTCCAGGAGAAGCCGGGGGGCGGAGGGATACCCGGTTAGCGATCGTCAATATTTAGGCAACCAGATTCTATGATACCACAACAACGTCTTAAACATAGTAATGCTATCCCCTTCCGGTCCCATTAGTCATGGGGCAACTCGTGAAGGGCATAACCGTATAACATATTGTCTCCCTCGTCGTCGCTCACGCCTTCACACTCTCTCCTTGCAAACCTGTCACTGCGTTTAGTAACTCTACCTCCGGCAAGTCAACCTTAGGCAACGGTACAAATGATGCGTGTATGGGTATCGTATTATAGCTGAGGAGGCGATGTTCCTGCCTTCCTTTCGGCGCTGATGTCGACTGATAGGTCAGTGGCGGGGTGAAGGTCTCGGTTCCGATGCGCTCCAGGTCTCGATCGCCGATGCGTTGGAGCCGGTGTCCCATTGGCGAGATGCTAAGGAGCACTGTGAGGAGATAGACACAGAAGAGGCGCCCGCTAGTCATATGGCGGTGGAGGCGTTTTGGAGACCGGGATTATCTCTTGATGGTTGGTCGTCCATCAACCTTAATGGCTGCCAATCTTTGCGGGTCTTTCCTCGCCTGGCCCGCCTGCTCGGCAATTGTTTTCTGCTCGTTCATGGCGATCCAGCTTAAGCTTGCCCGGCTGCTCCTCCTGTCTCTCCTGTTCTTGGATGGCAGCCCGTCGGCCGTCGCCGGCAGCTCTGCTCGCCTCTCTTGCCGTCCGAGGTTAGGAGCAACCAGCACACCTGGATTTCCGGATCGACTGGCAGGTGGTTGCAGATCATCGTTGATGGTTCGATAGTGATGACGAGAGAATATCAGGAGTAAGTTATCCAAACTCCTAACCGATGGGCGACAGTCGCCGTCTCGGTGAAGGAGAAATGGAGCCAGCTAGCGGTACAATTGATCCGCGTTATGGTCTCGGGGCATCTGTTGCCTTGCGATATCTTAGAGAGTACATTGCTGAACAAGGATAACGCAAGCTCAGCAGGTATCCGGATGACAGACGATGACAGAGAAGAATCGCAGAGTATAAACCCCCTCAACACTTGTTTTTGACTCATTTTCGTAGCCATTGTCCTGGTCAAGAATTCAGAGCTTTGTTAAAGACCGAGGCGGGACTATCGTTCTCTTCTATGCCGAGAATGCCGAGGAGCACGCTTCCCCTCGGGACGGCGGCAGTAATGGTGCGCCCATATGACAGGCTCACTGGTGTGCTTTTGCCCGTCAGGCGAGTTTCCAGCAGCACTATCGTGAGTATGAGTACCATCTCTGCAATGGCAGCCGACACATATCCCCTCAAGAAGCGATTTCACTTCCCACATCTCCTCGCTGTTTGCCTAATCGCGTCTCTCTTGACTAGGAAGACCTTCGACCACATCTCCAACCGTATGGTGGCGCAACAGCCTGCACTTGTAATTGCTGCGTTATGGATTGGATCTCTGGGCCAGGGGTTGAGACTTTGATTTGTGGAGAGTCCCATACATGGGTTGGGATGGCGAAGCTGTAGCTATGGGAGTTCCAGCATGGTGGAGCACGAGGGTCCGACTCGGTGGGCACTGGAACATGGCCAGTAGCAAAGATCGGGGAGCTCAGCTGACACGAGAACAGGACTTGGCAGACTCTCGGTCTGATTTCTGCCAGGTGTTGAGGGTGAGGCTGGCAAGAGGCGAGGAAGAAGGCGATAACAGTGAGGCGACCCTGACTTCTTCATGTGCTAGAGTCTGAGGTCATCACGCCTGAGGGGTGGTGATGTGGTTATTGTTGCCAGGCAAGTTGACGCCGAAGAAGTCATTCTGGGAGGGCCTGCACACGGAGACATGACCTAGCATCGTCGTGGCTCAGTGTCTTAGGTCGGTGTCTCATCGGATACGAAGGCGTATTAGGACCACGCACGGGATCCGGGACAAGCTAGACAATCCCGCTCGTAGACCAGCTGGCGTTCACTATGTTTGAGATCTTACGCCCATCTCTGTGATACTCCGCATAGTCTTTCAGGCTGAAGCCACAGCCGAGCTCATCTACCCAGGGACTGCAACCATCTACGTGTTGGACATGTCCATCATCGGGTGATGGACGTGTGACGCATTTTGTTTGCCGGGGTTATCGTCATCCTGTGTCCATCTCCGTCCATCTCTCCGGGCGCTATGTCCTCCGTTTTGACCTCTGTCTGACAATCTATCGCGCCCGGGCTATTTCGTCGACCTGGCACTAGTGTCTTGGGGACTCGAGAGGCTCCGGTGATAAGGCGAGATAGAACGATGTGAAGGGCTTTGGGACTGTTGTACGAACACCTTCCAATGTACCACCTGGATATCCATGTGTCTGGTGCGTAATTGGATCAAGGTTTGATCAGGTGAATCACGATGAACTGAGGCACCCGCCAGGGCTGACGATAGGGATTGTTTTGTGGGTATCGACTAACGCTGAGGGGGGAGTATCTGTTGGCCAAGTTGAGTGGAGCAAGGGAAGGAGAAGTCGGAGAATGGGAAACCCTTCTCGCAGAAATCAGGCTTCAATACCGAGCGGAATAGCAAGCTGACCTGCAGTGGCACATCGATGGTGCAAAGGGCTTGTCTGCAGCTGCTGCCACTCTTGAGATGACGACTGTTCACGCCGCGATCTTGGTAACGCATGGGGGTCAAGACGACCGCAAAGAGTCCAGTCCTAGAGCGCGACGAAGATTCGAGCTTTGACATGGGATTAGCGCATTGTGCAGCGTCAAGCCAAAGAAGTAGTCATCGGAGAGAGCTGGTTGGTGATTAGATGGATCTGATGATCAGAGAGAGCGGATAAGTGGCGTATTCTCGTGGACTGAGCCGCCGACTATGATAATCCGGCAGCCATTCGGCGTTGTTGCCACCATCATGCCGTACAGCGTGCTCATCCTCTTCGTCGGCCCCCAAATGAGCGACTGCGATCCTCGTAGTTCCTTAGTCGTCGAATAGCAAAGACGTCAAATAGCAGAGAGTAGGATTTATACCCGTCATCATTGAGGCTCTCCACCAAGGGAGCATCGAATACAAACAAACCACCGCGCAAGTCCAAACTCAAAAGATGTGACCAACGCATCCGGTAACCAGAGTCACCGGTAACATAACCCCCGTGGCAGGATCAACCATTAAAGGAGTCCCTCACACATAACTGGGCACGGACAAGCGTTACTCAGGTATCTCTGTCTCCGCTCGATTTCCATGGCCGTATCCCCTGCAGCGCAAATGACGGCCGAGTGGACCTCTCTGCAGCCAGGGTCTGGAGGGCAAGTTAACCTGTGTTCGGCGTTTCAACATATTACGCAATGGTATGATAGGATAGTGGAGTGCCGCACGCGTCATCCTCCTCCAACTACCATATCAGGGCCATATGACAATGGCAGACGGGCGCAAGGTTATGGGAAAGATCGAACCGGCCCCTGGGAAGCCCTTTGCGGTAGCCGAGGCCAATGGCGGCACCGTATGTAGATCCGAGCGGAAGACCCTAAGAGATGGTGGAAAGTCTACCACGTACTCGAGGAAGACGATGCCTACTCCTAGAAGGCGAGACAGCTGTCTCAGCTACACGTCAACATCGCGGTTATTGTGCGGGAGCTCGAGCTTCGATAGCTAGCAGAGAAGGAGTCGATAACACAGTCGGAACTACGACGGCGGCACCTAGAAACCCAAGCGGTCTCGGGGCACTCTAGTTGACAGACGGTTTCTTCTTCTTGCACAGCATATGTAGCTTGTGTCGCGAGACTCGTCTTTCGGAACTTCATAATATTCTGTCCTATGGCATCGGCCTATGTCCTCGGCCTATGTCCTCGGCGTAATGGATTCTGTCGTGTAGCCTCGTCGATGAAGGCTTATACTTTAGCCTGTTCGGGTGCGGGCTTATTCTTATGCCCTCATAGGTTGAGGCATTGCTCGGTAGTCGAGGACATAGCACCCTCGGCTCGTGGACGGCAAGGTCTATATTTACTAAGGACGTAAAGATAGGTCAGAAGTCTAAGGACTAGTCACTAGTATCTGTCAGTAGACAAAGGCACCGTAGAGAACACGAGGGACAACACCTACATACCTGGTAGTCGAGGGGCGATCCCTGGCATATTATATCAGAAATGTATCCGTAAGGCAGCTTTATTCGTCGATAACGTCCTACGTCTAGTTCTCCTCCAGGCTCTCATCCTTATGCGCTACGGCGGCTAACCATACCGCAGCGTCGCATCGCGTTACATAGGTTGATAAAACTATAAAGGGTCGGTCGACTTCGTTATATTACGTAGCCGAGGCAAACAACATAGCGAAGCGACCTGGTTTACAGAAGGCATCGATATCGTCATCGACGATATTAGTTGGATTAGGAGTCTTTAGGTATCTCAGAATAGAAGACGTAGGCCGTATTACATTAATATGACTGGCAAGCAGGGTTATCTATAGACTCGTTCAATTGTAAAACAGGTAGTTCTTAAGAAACAACGATAATAGAGCGTCAAATTGGCTTAATTAATGTTCTTAATATTCCAAATCGAATGTTCTTTCCTAGCCAAGCTTTGCACCGATG
Source organism: Coniochaeta ligniaria NRRL 30616 (assembly GCA_001879275.1). Classification (NCBI taxonomy): domain Eukaryota; kingdom Fungi; phylum Ascomycota; class Sordariomycetes; order Coniochaetales; family Coniochaetaceae; genus Coniochaeta; species Coniochaeta ligniaria. The sequence continues at coordinate 4,449 of KV875128.1, read as the reverse complement.
CAAAAAGTGTCAGACGCACATTTACCACCTAAAATATTCTATACACAGTAGCGCAGTCCCAGAGGCTTTATAGTCATCACCGCCCTTTCGGCCCTCGTCCCTTAAGCGCTAAACAGAACAACGCTCCAAATCACCGCCCCATTCGGTTACAGGTAGCCCACTCGCGGATTTCTAGCATAGCCCCTGTCTAAAATGCATTCTCTAGCACTTCCCATCCGCCCAATTCACTGCGTATACCTGTCAATTTCGAGCATTCATCTCCTCTAGTAATTCCTATTTACATTATCCATCAGCAGTAGTATCTAGTTTACATCGTCATAGCTCTATACTATCATCTACAGTCAATTGCCCGCCAATAAGGCGCCAACGAACGCACCGCCCCTTTCATATTTTATACTAGCGCCACCCATTCTTACAACGCTCTTGATCACCGCCCCTTTCGGTCCCCAACCGTAACACGGCAAAATGGCGCTTCTACGGCAGACTGGGCCGGTTTTACATCTCTAGTGCCAAACCAGCCAAAAGTCCCGCATCTAACGTCAAGACTACGGAAACCGAGTACAGGTTCAATCGGACCCAACCAAGCCGAGTCCAGGGCCAGGTCCTATTTACACAAAGTGAGGGTCGGCTTTATCTCACTTCTTAGTCTTATACTCTCTTTGGCGGTCGGTCTCACTACTCCAAATGCAAGTCTACTTGGGGTGGTTCTATTTGCACATAATCGGGGTCACCACTGTCCGTCAGGTGCCTTATCTATGCTCTTTGTATTCGCAGCACTTCTCTAAGTTCAAGTGTTGCTGCACGCGGCCCTGGTGTTTTGGTCTGTAGCATTTACGTAGAAAAGACCAATCTCCGTGGGTGGATTTAGCATCCTCGCTACAAAATCGGCCCATTGCCAAATCGACCCAAAGGCTAGAGAAAGGTATGTGCAGATTTTGTGGTCAGAGATAGAGCATGGCAAGTATCTGCCCAGTAGGATATGTTTACTCCTTCCCATACAGTCTCAATTGTGCAAGTGGCTTGAGAGACAGGATCATTTAACTTTCATAATGCTCACTTTGGAGTGTCACCTTTGCAGGGTCAACCTCAGACGGTCAACTTGGAGGGTACCTTGATCCCCCTTCCATGGTGACCCAACACTCCACCTTGGCGAGGAGATCACCTTGGTCAGAGGGTCACCTTGAGGAGGAGGGTCGTCCCGTAGAATCTCACCTGTACCTGCAAGCCTCATCTGACTGAGGGTCATTGAAGGATAACTCGTGGGAGGCGTCACCGGATCGAGGGTCACCATGGAAGGTCAACTTGGCGGGTTAGTCCCCTGGGGAGGGGTCATCTTGAATGGTTATCTTGGACAGTTGGTCACTGAGCGCCTTGAGGATACTCCTGTTGGTACGATGCAGTCGCCGCTGCCGTCTGTCTGCCTTACTTACAGAGTGAATACTATCGGCCGGAGATATAAGCCTAGCACTGCAAAGGGAAACACAGCGACCACAGTTAATGGTCAATTACAGCCGCGAAGTCGACAGCGGCGGCGACCATGTCTGGGACGGTTGGATGCTAGCGTGGTTGTCCTTGAACGGACCCTTGTCGACGACGTCAAGTTCTAACAGGCCGCCACTGGCCTTTGCCATGCCCATGCAAATGCCATTCACTTCGATGCTGATTGATCCTCGTGGAGTCCCAGACGTTATGGGTGTTAGCTATCTCTGCGAGGCAAGAGAGCGAGATGATGGCGCATCGTGAGACTAGTGCGTAGGCGGCTGGCTAGAATGACACTTCGATGTTGCCAAAGTCGCTCGCCACCCAGAGCCGGGCGGTGCCGACGCGTATGAGGACGAGGCGTGTACCGTCATCGGCAGTTGAGATGTCCTGTTTGGCAAAGATGATCTACCAAACTAAGAGAGATCGTTGACCACGTGCTCATTTGCTCCGGAGTCAATGATCCGCTTGTCTCTGGTCTGTATGGAGTTGTTGACCAACATGGCTGCGGTCTTGTCGTTTGTCTCCATAGCTGTTCCACCCTGGATGGTAATAAGAGGTGCTGCGATAGTAGGCAAATTGTTGCTATGAATCTGCACTATGGTTGTAATCTTCTTCGCAGTAGGGAAAGAATCGGCGGTCTTGGACTTTTCCTTTGTGTCATTGTTAGTAATCATTTCGTTCTTAGTGGATTCCCTGGCGAGATCTCTCTCCTTCTCAAGTTTTTCCTTCTTGAGTTCGGGATGGGCAACGTAGTACTTCGCTTCCGTGTGTCCTCGTTTCTTGTATCCCTCAACAGTGCAGCAACCCCTATTCCTCTTGGAATTGTTGCCGTCACCGTCCTTGTTGTCCCATTAGGCGTGTTGGGCGTGACAGTCTGGACCGTCAGCTGCCGAGAGGCAAGCTTTGGTTCGAAGTGAGGAGGCAACTGGTGAGGTCCTTTGATGGTTTCGACGTCCTGGGGCAAGTAGCATTGCTCAAGGAAGTGATCGTACTTGATGGTTAGTTCTCGGATGATCTTGGAGATAATTTGGTAGTCAGTATAGCTTCCCCGGCGTCCTGAATGTCCACGCTGAACATCTCATGCTGGTTAAAGTAGCCCGGCATGGATTTGTGCTCTGACAGCTTGAATTTCCCTATGCCTGCAATGGCAAGATCATGGGCACGGATGTCTTGCATCTTATACTGATCCTGATCAATGTCCATACTTCATGGGGTTTGTCGATTGCTTGGATTCTTCCCCGAATCGCGGGATCACTCCAGTAGGCCACGAGTGACGGAGCGAGACGAGTTAGTTTCCCATTTTTCTGATACCCATCCAAGTCGAGTTTGTACTCAGAGATGCGGGCGGTCAGGTCGGCCTGAGGACGAACAGGGGAGTCATCCTCCTCCTCTTCCTCCGTATCCTTGCCCTTGGCCGAGCGGCTTGGGCTGCGCCGAGGAGGGGCATCATAGTAGTCAGTGCGGACTGGCTTACTCATGACTGGCTCAGTACCTGCGATGATAAACCAGATACCCTTGACTTAGGCTAAGATGCGAAAATCGCCACTCCAGCGGAGGTGATTGTTCTGGCCGACGAGCCTTTCCAAGTTTACGCCTGTTTCGTGCACAGGAGGAGGTGTTGTCTGCGTTGTTCTCCATCTTGACTGGAGGCTGGTTGTGTATGCTTCTGTGTGAAAGTAACAGAGATGAGTGTTCTGCGAATAACGCCAAAGGTAGGTCAATGAAGTCGGTGACAAAAGTCAATAAGTGTTCAGTGAAGTATTGGACTTTTGCGCTGGTTCCGGGCCCATTACCTGTTGCAAAAAGTAGGGAGAGAACACTTAATTACAATAAAGCTTCACTAGACCTGAGGAACTGGATGACGGGCCAAGTACTTATCCCGTCTGGAGCCCCCTTTAGAGTCTTGTCTTGGTTTCCAAAGTGCCTCAATACCGTGTTCCTCCAGAGTGTTTGACTACCTATAGGACAACGCCACTTCAGACGCACATATGCACCCAAATGGGGTTTTCACTCAGGATGCCTAGCATCATGTTCTTACGAGAGTGACCCTTTTTGTCCAAGGCTCTTGGAACAAGGTCAGAAGGGAGGGCAGATACAAGCTCATAGACCAAGTCGACCTTAACACCTGGTTGCGAAATATGACGTTTGCTGATAGCTATGCTCAGGCAACTCACGCCGGGTCAAGCTGTGGTGACACCGGGTAGCTAAGCGATGATGTGGGTACTAATTCCGGCATACCCTAGTCCTGAGGGGGAGGTGTGCATCTTGATCTCAGTACAGACGCATACAGTGAACCCACGACATACGCTAAACCCTAACCCTGAGGGACTGTATGTCGTGATCGTAGGACATGCGTATGCAGTGATCCCACGACACATGCCAGACCCTAACCCTTGGGGTCTGTATGTCCTGGGACCACGACATGCGCCAGTATGTCATGATCCCACGACATACGCTAGACCCTAACCCAGGGGGACTGTATGTCGCGATCCCAAGATATGCGCTAGATCTGTATGTCGTGATCCCAAGACATGTGCCAGACCTTAATCCCTACCGACGGGGTGTTGATAGCGGCAGGACGCTGCAAACTATGTGTCTGTGTGTCTTTGTTCTACATCGTCCATCGCCACGAGTTATCCGCGCCACCGCTCAAGTTAACGACGACCTTCGCCGCACTAGCCCCAGAGTCGATGAACTGCATAGCAACTGATCCATCCACATTTACAAAACACCGCAACCTTTACGCCAAAGGTAGTCCTCAACGTGCCGACCCTCACGGGTTACGGCCGGACAAACCGGCTCCATTGCCTAAACGCCCATTTTACCCAGAACACCAGCGACGATGGGAGACTTTTGTCCTATTTTGTCTGTCGGAGAGGCGTCAGTACGGCCTCAGAGTTTAAGAAGGTTCATCTTCCATTCGGCTCGCTTGTCGATACAAACCTTAAAACCTGCGCAGCCCAGTTT